>CM023147.1:40729539-41077039 GCA_013133815.1 Cromileptes altivelis | reverse complement strand
TGTGTGTGTGTGTGTGTGTGTGTGTGTGTGTGTGTGTGAGTGTGAGTGTGTGTTACAGTGTGTCCTTGTCTCATGGGGTTTCCGAGGTCACAGGTCACGATGACGGTCTGATTCTGTTTCCTCTGAACACACACCAGCTTGTTCTCACCCTGCAACACACAACACCCACCGAACATCATCATCCTCAGTCTGTTTGTGTCAGTGTGTATCTGTGTGTGTATTACTATGTGTGTCACCTGACTGCTCTGGAAGTGTGTGTGTTCGGGGATTTGGACCACCAGTTCAGTTTCGTACGCTCCCTCACCATCGTTCTGTGCTGACACTGACAATAACACCGACTGATCCTCACCGACCCACACCCTGTCTGACACACTGACACACACACATTCACACACAGTAACACACACACACATACACATACACACATTAAACAGCTAAAACTGCAGTGAAATTACAAACAGCGAAAAAAACAAAACTGACAACAAGTGGTAAATACAGTGTTCTAACCTGCTGTACTGTACAGGTGATATGTACTCAGGTACAGGTGATGTGTACTCAGGTACAGGTGATGTGTACTCAGGTACAGGTCATGTGTACTCAGGTACAGTTGATGTGTACTCAGGTACAGGTCATGTGTACTCAGGTACAGTTGATGTGTACTCAGGTACAGTTGATGTGTACTCAGGTACAGGTCATGTGTACTCAGGTACAGGTCATGTGTACTCAGGTACAGGTCATGTGTACTCAGGTACAGGTCATGTGTACTCAGGTACAGGTATGTGTACTGTACTCAGGTACAGTGTGTACTCAGGTACAGTTGATGTGTACTCAGGTACAGTTGATGTGTACTCAGGTACAGGTCATGTGTACTGGTACAGGTCATGGTACAGTACTCAGGTACAGTTGATGTGTACTCAGGTACAGGTCATGTGTACTCAGGTACAGGTCATGTGTACTCAGGTACAGGTCATGTGTACTCAGGTACAGTGTACTCAGGTACAGGTCATGTGTACTCAGGTACAGGTCATGTGTACTCAGGTATAGGTCATGTGTACTCAGGTACAGGTCATGTGTACTCAGGTACAGGTGATGTGTACTCAGGTACAGGTCATGTGTACTCAGGTACAGGTCATGTGTACTCAGGTACAGGTGATGTGTACTCAGGTACAGGTCATGTGTACTCAGGTACAGGTCATGTGTACTCAGGTACAGTTGATGTGTACTCAGGTACAGGTGATGTGTACTCAGGTACAGGTCATGTGTACTCAGGTACAGGTCATGTGTACTCAGGTATAGGTCATGTGTACTCAGGTACAGGTGATGTGTACTCAGGTACAGGTCATGTGTACTCAGGTACAGGTCATGTGTACTCAGGTACAGGTCATGTGTACTCAGGTACAGGTGATGTGTACTCAGGTACAGTTGATGTGTACTCAGGTACAGGTGATGTGTACTCAGGTACAGGTGATGTGTACTCAGGTACAGGTGATGTGTACTCAGGTACAGGTCATGTGTACTCAGGTACAGGTCATGTGTACTCAGGTATAGGTCATGTGTACTCAGGTACAGGTCATGTGTACTCAGGTACAGGTGATGTGTACTCAGGTACAGTTGATGTGTACTCAGGTACAGGTCATGTGTACTCAGGTACAGGTCATGTGTACTCAGGTATAGGTCATGTGTACTCAGGTACAGGTGATGTGTACTCAGGTACAGGTGATGTGTACTCAGGTACAGTTGATGTGTACTCAGGTACAGGTGATGTGTACTCAGGTACAGGTCATGTGTACTCAGGTATAGGTCATGTGTACTCAGGTACAGGTCATGTGTACTCAGGTACAGGTCATGTGTACTCAGGTACAGGTCATGTGTACTCAGGTACAGGTCATGTGTACTCAGGTACAGGTCATGTGTACTCAGGTATAGGTCATGTGTACTCAGGTACAGGTGATGTGTACTCAGGTACAGTTGATGTGTACTCAGGTACAGGTGATGTGTACTCAGGTACAGGTCATGTGTACTCAGGTACAGGTCATGTGTACTCAGGTACAGGTCATGTGTACTCAGGTACAGGTCATGTGTACTCAGGTACAGGTCATGTGTACTCAGGTACAGGTCATGTGTACTCAGGTACAGGTCATGTGTACTCAGGTACATGTGTACTCAGGTACAGTCATGTGTACTCAGGTACAGGTCATGTGTACTCAGGTACAGGTCATGTGTACTCAGGTACAGGTCATGTGTACTCAGGTACAGGTCTCAGGTACAGGTCATGTGTACTCAGGTACAGGTCATGTGTACTCAGGTACAGGTCATGTGTACTCAGGTACAGGTCATGTGTACTCAGGTACAGGTCATGTGTACTCAGGTACAGGTCATGTGTACTCAGGTACAGTTGATGTGTACTCAGGTACAGGTCATGTGTACTCAGGTACAGGTCATGTGTACTCAGGTACAGGTCATGTGTACTCAGGTATAGGTGATGTGTACTCAGGTACAGTTGATGTGTACTCAGGTACAGGTCATGTGTACTCAGGTACAGGTCATGTGTACTCAGGTACAGGTCATGTGTACTCAGGTACAGGTCATGTGTACTCAGGTACAGGTCATGTGTACTCAGGTACAGGTGTTATGTGTAGTTTGTTCTGACCTCAGCTGTTCTCAGACATGGACTGAATCAGTTACTTATATAAAAAACTGAAACTCTGTTCTCTTTTGGTGTTATCTTCTCCTCCTCAGATGGTTCTCCCTGACTCTCATGTCGTCTCCTCTGATGTCACTTCCTCTTCCTGCTCCTCTCTGACTGAACTCTGTTGTTGTCGATAAAGGTTATTGATGAGGTGTGTTGCTGACTCACGGTTTGGCGTTCAGCTTCAGGTCAGGAACACAGACGTTATCATCTCCACAGTTCAGGATTATCCTGGTCTGCACACACACACACACACACACACACACACAGAGCTGGGATCAAACCACCGACACATGCAGCACGTCACAGACTTTAGTCATAGTTGTAGATGAACAGACTCACCTGTGCAGCAGCATATGTCTGTCCGTGCAGCAGAGCATTCTGGGTAGTGTTGAGGAGGCTGATGTTCACAGTGATGAAGATTGGACTCAACTTATCCCGAACGTCCTCTTCAGACTGCACCCCCCCCCCCCCCCACACACACACACACACACACACGTCAGTACGTCTGTGTTTCTTCTTGCTGTGTTTTAATTTTTAACCGTCACTCACCCTCAGGTAGGCGGTCCGATTGACGCAGGCCATGCCCACCTCCCTCTGAACCATCAGCTTTATTGTCTCCTGCGGCTGATTAGTCGACAGCAGCAGAGTCCGTCTTGCCATTGGCTGTTTCATCCTGTCCAGCTGTAGCTCCACCCTCAGAGCTGCCTCAGCCAATCAGCAGGCAGACAGAAGAACAGGCTGAGTACACGTCAGACTCTACGTCGATGTTCACAAATGTACAGAGGGCGTTGTTTACCTGTTTCCTCTGGGATTCTGTGTCCGGACACATAGACGCACGTCTGGACGACGAAACTGGAGATGGAAAAATATTTTTATTTGTTTATATTTTACAGGCTCGACATTTGACACAACACTGACGACACCAAAATTTATTGTCATGGTTCATCCAGGAGATGTTAGCGTAAACCTTTCCAGTGACTCTGGCGTTCTCTCAAGGACTCTGGATCTACTGTAAAGACTGCCCTAAATCCCATCAGGTACTACAGCAGCTTTTCAAGGACCCTGAAAATCCAAGAGAGACTCCAGGAACCTGTGTCATCAGGTTAAAACTGCTGTCGACCAATATCAGGAATCTTCAGGGAGACTGAGTATGCTCTGAAGAGCCAGTAGATCCTGGAACTCTTTCAAGGATTCCTTGAATCATATTAAAATAGGATTTTATGGGATCCTAGAACAACATAAAGGAACTAATGAATCTTTTTCAGTAAATCAGGATCACTGTTAAGAAACCCCAAACCCTCTTAAGGACCCTGACAGGAACACTGTAATGAATCTAAGAAGTCTTAAGAGGATCCCGTTATGCCTTCAATGAACAAAACAACACCAGAATCTGTAGAATAACTCTTTACAGATCTCCTGGAAGTCCTCAGAGGTTCCAGAAACCTTCTCAGGGATCAACAATCCTTCTGAACCACCTGAGAACATCAGGAAATCCTTTACAAAACCACAGAGCTAAGCAGAACCCAGAACACTGAGAGGTCCGTCAGACACTATAGGAAACCTCCACAGATCAAACCCTCAACATGTCTGTCAGGTCTGAGATTAAAGTTCTACCCACATTTAACAAGTATTGATTATTGATCCATGACTCAGATATCAGCTCTGCTCAGTTCTGTCAGAAAACATCAAAACATTCTGTTAAAGACAATGTCAAATAAAAAGTTAGTTCATGTTTGTTCAGTTTGTAGTTTGTCAGATAATTATCAGAATGATTCAGGTACCAGGACACAGGTGAGTTTCCTTTCTGGCACAGTTTGACGTCTGGATTCAGGAAGTCCGGCAGCAGAGAGACAGAAACTGTGGAGCGGATCACGGCCCGGGATCTGAACACAAACATGTAGCGTCAGGATCTTTAGTGGTCACAACAGATAGAGTAAGACTGAATCAGACTGGTTCAGACAGGTACAAACCAGTTCAGAATGTACAGACTGGTACAGACTGGTCCGGACTGGTACAGACCATTTCAGACCGTGTAGACTGGTTCAGACTGGATCAGACTTATACAGACTGGATCAGACTTATACAGACTGGATCAGACTAGATCAGACTGGATCAGACTTATACAGACTGGATCAGACTGGATCAGACTTATACAGACTGGATCAGACTAGATCAGACTGGTACAGATTGGTTCAGACGGGATCAGACTGGTTCAGACTGGGACTCGTTCAGACTTGTCACAGCTGACGGATCAGTGATCAATGACCATGTGAGATCTGAAGGACGGCGTCTCGTACCTGTAAACAAAAGCTCGGTCTGCAGCCCACGCTCCAACCAGCAGGTCTACAAACACAGACAGGAAGTGTCATTGATGATTGATAATTGATTAGTGCCTTTGAAATGAAAAGAACTCTTTAAAGACATCTTTGGACCGTCTGAAGGACATCGAAGGTTCGATGGTCTTTAATGAGGTTCTAAACACAGTGTGACGCCCTCACATGGTCCTGTTGTATTTAAACCTGCTCTCCATGTCACTGTCACAGTTTGATCAGCTGATGTTTTTACACGTGCTTCATCAATACATCTGATCGGATCATTGATTGATCTGATTGGTTATTGGTCTGAACCAATGCAAAACTTCTGAAGAGATACCTGGGTATCCATTCCCGTCCACATCCGTTCCGCCCCTCAGAGAAAACCCAAAAGCCGTCCTGCTGCTGGACGACTGGCTGTCGATCACCTGGGAGGGCGTGGCTGACAGACCGTTACTGTTGCCAAGGTAGATAAACACCTGGCCCCGCCCACCGTCACCTGACCAGGGAGCTCCGATGGCAACATCTGCAGAGACACAGAGAGACACGTTTATCACTGACGCCAGAGTTCACTGAGTTTTTACTTAGCGTATGTTTAACTGGTTACCATGGTAACCATCCATGTCCAGGTCACCCAGCACAGCGAGGGCGGAGCCAAACCGCCCATACAGGGAGGAGCCAATCAGTGATTGGTCAGGCTGGGAGGAGAAGGAGGTGTGTCTTCTCTGCAGGTACAACAGGACCTGGAAAAGAGATGAAACCAGCATTACATCAAACTGGGACCAGTTAGATCTCTAAGGAAGCACCTTGATTTAATAAGTACGTCCCACAAGTCATTTCACACAGGGAGCGCTCCTACTGGCTGTTCTACAGAAAGAGGTGAGCGTGCTCGTCCCCTCAGATGGTGACAGTCTGATTCAAACAGGAAGACGAATCAAACAGAGTCTGATAATAAATGTTTCAGAGGTAGAGATGCTAACTGTTTAGTCCTCTGCTAACAGGAGCTAAATGCTAACAGTTGTTTATGTAGCTAATGTTAGGTTAAGCCTCGAATCACAGTGTGTCCTCGCCTCACTCCGAGAGTGGCGGGGAGCGAGGGGGAGGGGGAGGGAGCGATGTAACAGCTGATTGTTGTCTGATCAGATATAACCAGATCCAGGTGAGGAGGAGCTGAGGGGATGAGATCAGATGAAATAAACTAATGTTTGGAAACACTGAGTTACTGAGTGAAGCATGTAGATGTGGGCGTGGTCTCCCTGTGGGACGGGCTTAGGGTCATGGTGACAGTGAAAAATAAACTGTTTCAGTTCATTATAAAGTTTGTTTGTCTTTGATCAGTGTTCATACCTGACCTCGCTCCTGTAGGTGCTCCATCACTCTGTCCATGAAGAGAGGAGCTCCAACCAACACGTCCTCCAAACTACACACACATACACACACACACACACATTAACACACTGGTCCCACTGGGAGGAGAGTAAACCCAGTATATGTTCTCACCCGTCACTGTTGACGTCAGCGACAGCCACACTGTGGCCAAAGTAGGACGCCACCTGCAGGAGACAGAACAGCTTCAGACTCAGTTCGCACATCAGGACCAGTTCAGACCAGTTCAGAAGGGTTTAAATCTGTGACGACACCAGTTATTGAACTGGTCTGTAACGACCTGCCAGTTTAAAACCCTGTAACTGCAGACAGTGTCTCGTCTCCATGACAACCACTCTCTGTGTTTACGTTCCATCTCCAAGCAGAGTGATGACATCACCATCAGACAACGCATTCCCACACTGATGACATCACACCCTGATGACATCACTCTCTCACCTGAGTTCCCTGCAAGGTGTAAGAAGCTCTCAGAGAGCCGCTGCTTCTGCCATCATAGATCTTCACCTGTTAACACACAGACGGAGAACAGAGTCTGGTAGAACCCAGAGGAACAGACATCAGGACAGTAGAACCCAGAAGAACAGAGGTCAGGATGGTAGAACCCAGAGGAACAGAGGTCAGGATGGTAGAACCCAGAGGAACAGAGGTCAGGATGGTAGAACCCAGAAGAACAGACATCAGGACAGTAGAACCCAGAAGAACAGAGGTCAGGACGGTAGAACCCAGAGGCACAGAGGTCAGGATGGTAGAACCCAAAGGAGCAGAGCTCAGGACGGTAGAACCCAGAGGAACAGAGGTCAGGATGGTAGAACCCAGAAGAACAGAGGTCAGGATGGTAGAACCCAGAGGAACAGAGGTCAGGATGGTAGAACCCGATAAAGACAACAGTAGACCCCAGAGGAACAGAGGTCAGGATGGTAGAACCCAGAAGAACAGAGGTCAGGATGGTAGAACCCAGAGGAACAGAGGTCAGGATGGTAGAATCTGATAAAGACAACAGTAGACCCCAGAGGAACAGAGGTCAGGATGGTAGAACCCAATAAAGACAACAGTAGACCCCAGAGGAACAGAGGTCAGGATGGTAGAACCCAGAGGAACAGAGGTCAGGATGGTAGAACCCGATAAAGACAACAGTAGACCCAGAGGAACAGAGGTCAGGATGGTAGAACCCGATAAAGACAACAGTAGAACCCAGAGGAACAGAGGTCAGGATGGTAGAACCCAGAAGAACAGAGGTCAGTATGGTAGAACCCAGAGGAACAGAGGTCAGG
The DNA here is from genome assembly GCA_013133815.1 of Cromileptes altivelis. Taxonomy (NCBI): domain Eukaryota; kingdom Metazoa; phylum Chordata; class Actinopteri; order Perciformes; family Serranidae; genus Cromileptes; species Cromileptes altivelis. The sequence goes on along the minus strand of CM023147.1, from coordinate 41,069,378 downwards.
ATGGTAGAACCCAGAAGAACAGAGGTCAGGATGGTAGAACCCAGAGGAACAGAGGTCAGGATGGTAGAACCCGATAAAGACAACAGTAGACCCCAGAGGAACAGAGGTCAGGATGGTAGAACCCAGAAGAACAGAGGTCAGGATGGTAGAACCCAGAGGAACAGAGGTCAGGATGGTAGAATCTGATAAAGACAACAGTAGACCCCAGAGGAACAGAGGTCAGGATGGTAGAACCCGATAAAGACAACAGTAGACCCCAGAGGAACAGAGGTCAGGATGGTAGAACCCAGAGGAACAGAGGTCAGGATGGTAGAACCCGATAAAGACAACAGTAGACCCAGAGGAACAGAGGTCAGGATGGTAGAACCCGATAAAGACAACAGTAGAACCCAGAGGAACAGAGGTCAGGATGGTAGAACCCAGAAGAACAGAGGTCAGTATGGTAGAACCCAGAGGAACAGAGGTCAGGATGGTAGAACCCAGAAGAACAGACATCAGGACAGTAGAACCCAGAAGAACAGAGGTCAGGACGGTAGAACCCAGAGGCACAGAGGTCAGGATGGTAGAACCCAAAGGAGCAGAGCTCAGGACGGTAGAACCCAGAGGAACAGAGGTCAGGATGGTAGAACCCGATAAAGACAACAGTAGAACCCAGAGGAACAGAGGTCAGGATGGTAGAACCCGATAAAGACAACAGTAGAACCCAGAGGAACAGAGGTCAGGATGGTAGAACCCAGAAGAACAGAGGTCAGTATGGTAGAACCCAGAGGAACAGAGGTCAGGATGGTAGAACCCAGAAGAACAGACATCAGGACAGTAGAACCCAAAAGAACAGAGGTCAGGACGGTAGAACCCAGAGGCACAGAGGTCAGGATGGTAGAACCCAAAGGAGCAGAGCTCAGGACGGTAGAACCCAGAGGAACAGAGGTCAGGATGGTAGAACCCGATAAAGACAACAGTAGAACCCAGAGGAACAGAGGTCAGGACAGTAGAACCCGATAAAGACAACGGTAGAACCCAGAGGAACAGAGGTCAGGACGGTAGAACCCGATAAAGACAACAGTAGAACCAGGTGAGATCTTACGGTTCCTAATGTGTTCCTGTCGTTTGGCGCTCCAACCAGATAATCTGAAAAACATTGATCAGTTATTGATCAGTGATTACTGATAACTGATGGACTACAGTGATGTCATTGATTATATTGTGTATGACATCATCACACACTGACCTGGGGTGGAGTCTCCGGTCAGCTGACCTGTGGCCACAGAGTAACCTGACAAACACACACATATAATGTCAGTCACGTCCTGTCTGATCTCGGAGAACAGGAAGTTCAAAGATAAACTGACAACAGCTGTTAGCTTCAGCCAGAGACACTGGATGAAGCGAGATACCCAACACAGCTCACTTCCTGATTCAGTGACGTCAGCGCCACGCCCCCGTAGGAGACTTGCGGCAGCTCTGAATGTATTGTCGTCAATGAGGAAAATGAACGTGATCACAATTTATGGTCAATTCTTTCGCCCTGTAGTCACTAAAGTAAATATTGGGTTCATTTTCCACAAGCCACACATCTCACCAACATTCTGACACTAAAGCTGCATTTTTCATCCGCACAGATCAAGAGAAAGTTAACTTTGTTTGAGTCCTGTCCGTCTCAGAAAACAAGTTTTCACGAGATCTCGTGATCTTGATAAACAGGCGGTAAAATCACAGTTAGCTTACCAACAGTTATTTACCGCTAGTAATAAATTAAAAAATTCCCAAGCTTTGTGCAGCAATAGGCTGCAATAATAGGAAGAATGTATTTTCATTCCACCTGCTTCTCGATCCGCATACACAGACATCCACAGAGCCTCTGTTCAACACGGTGGTGGGGAGGGTGAGGGAGAACAGGCTCTGATTGGAGGGAGAGCTAGCCACGCCCACTTAGGAGACAGGAAGAGTAACCGTTTTCTTAACACTGGATAAGCCTACAGTTGGGTATCTCCCTTCATCCAGTATCTCTGCTTCAGCTAAGCTAACACATGCTAATGTTAGCCAGTTAGCACACGTCACTATGTGACATCAAGAGTGTCAAATAATCAATCAATTTAATCAATCAATTTTATTTATAAAGCCCAATATCACAGATCACACTTTGCCTCACAGGGCTTTACAGCATACGACATCCCTCTGTCCTTATGACCCTCACAGCTGATCAGGAAAAACTCCCCAAAAAAACCCTTTAACGGGGAAAAAAAATGGTAGAAACCTCAGGAAGAGCAACTGAGGAGGGATCCCTCTTCCAGGATGGACAGACGTGCAATAGACAGAACAGATCAGCATGATAAATTAACAGTAATCCGTATGACACAATGAGAGAGAGAGAGAGACAGAGAGACAGAGAGACAGAGAGAGAGAGAGACACATCACATAGGCATAGCTATGATAGTATAGTGAACAAGAGTGGAAAAGAAAGCTTACAAATGTGCAAAGCCCTGGGATTATATATTGTAAATGGTAGAACACGAGGAGACTCCCTGGGCAGGTTTACCTACTGCTCTGTATTGTACCGAATTTAACGTCTCCCGAATTGAACATTTTGTCAATAGCGCCCTAGGCTCGCTGCGAACAACACTCGACTCTGTAGCTCCTCTTAAAAAGAAGTTAAAAAAGCAAAGAAAGTTCGCTCCTTGGTATAACTCTCAAACCCGTAAGTTAAAACAAATATCGCGAAAATTTGAAAGGAATTGGCGATTAACCAAAAAGGAAGAATCTCGTTTAATCTGGACAGACAGTCTCAAAACCTATAAGAGGGGCCTCCGCAATGCCAGAGCAAACTATTACTCAGCATTAATAGAAGACAATAAGAACAACCCCAGGTTTCTTTTCAGCACTGTAGCCAGGCTGACTGAGAGTCAAAGCTCTATTGAGCCTTGTATTCCTTTAGCCCTTAGCAGTAATGATTTTATGAGCTTTTTTAATGACAAAATTCTAACTATTAGAGGCAAAATTCATGACCTCCTGTCCTCAGATAGTACATATCTAACCTCAAACACAGCTGTAAAACCTAATATATATTTAGATTGCTTCTCCCCAATTTCTCTTCAAGAATTGACCACAGTGTTTTCTTCTTCAAAATCATCAACGTGTCTCTTAGACCCCATCCCAACTAGGATACTTAAGGAGGTCTTTCCTTCAGTTAACACTCATATATTAGATATGATCAATATATCCTTATTAACAGGCTATGTACCACAGTCTTTTAAGGTAGCTGTAATTAAACCTCTACTAAAAAAGCCCACCCTGGATCCAGAGGTGTTAGCCAACTATAGACCAATATCTAATCTTCCCTTTATGTCAAAGATCCTTGAGAAAGTAGTCGCAGACCAGCTGTGTGATTTTCTCCATGATAATAATTTATTTGAGGAATTTCAGTCAGGATTTAGAGTGCATCATAGCACTGAGACAGCACTAGTTAAAATTACAAATGACCTTCTGATTGCTTCAGACAAAGGACTTGTCTCTGTACTTGTTTTATTAGATCTTAGTGCGGCGTTTGACACAATTGACCATCAAATTCTACTGCAGAGACTGGATCACTTAATTGGCCTAAAAGGTTCTGCACTGAGCTGATTTAAATGTTATTTATCTGATCGTTTTCAGTTTGTTGACGTTCACAATGAATCATCCTTACGTACCAAAGTTTGTGTTGGAGTTCCACGAGGTTCTGTGCTCAGACCAATCCTATTTACTCTATATATGCTTCCTTTAGGTAACATCATTAGAAATCACTCTATAAATTTCCATTGTTATGCGGATGATACTCAGTTGTATTTATCGATGAAGCCAGAAGAAAGTAATCAATTAACTAAACTCCATAACTGCCTTAAAGACATAAAAACTTGGATGAGCACCAATTTCCTGATGTTAAATTCAGACAAAACTGAAGTTATTGTTCTTGGCCCCAAAAAAATCAGAGACTCTTTATCTGATGACATAGTTTCTCTAGATGGCATTGCTCTGGCCTCTAGCACTACCGTAAGAAACCTCGGAGTAACATTTGATCAAGATTTGTCTTTTAATTCTCATTTAAAACAAACCTCACGGACTGCATTTTTTCATCTGCGTAATATTGCGAAAATTAGGCCTATCCTGACCCGAAAAGATGCAGAAAAATTGGTCCACGCTTTTGTTACCTCAAGGCTGGATTACTGTAACTCTCTATTATCAGGTAGCTCTAGTAAGTCCTTAAAAACTCTCCAGCTAATTCAGAATGCAGCAGCACGTGTACTAACAGGAACTAAGAAACGAGATCATATTTCTCCTGTTTTAGCTTCTCTGCACTGGCTCCCTGTAAAATCCAGAATTGAATTTAAAATGCTACTGTTAACTTATAAAGCTCTAAATGGTCAAGCTCCGTCATATCTTAGAGAGCTCATAGTGCCATATTATCCCACCAGAACACTGCGCTCTGAGAACGCAGGGTTACTCGTGGTCCCTAAATTCTCCAAAAGTAGATCAGGAGCCAGAGCCTTCAGCTATCAGGCTCCTCTCCTGTGGAATCATCTTCCTGTTACAGTCCAGGAGGCAGAAACCGTCTCCACATTTAAGACTAGACTTAAGACTTTCCTCTTTGATAAAGCTTATACAGATGCAGCAGCCTCGAATTTCCCCTCCCAGCCAGAGGCCATCCAGTTCCCAGCTGGCTGCCAGCCACAGGGAGTCCCCCCCCTCTTCTTGGGGGTGTGCCCAGAATCCACTATAAACACGCCTCTTCATTCAATTGCAGGGTGTCACCAGGACATGGCGTGTCTCTCACAGGAACACATCTCAGGGGCAAAGATTTTTACTCCTCTACATTCATCTGCTTTAGTAGGCTTATTTGTAGTTAGGCAGTCACAGTTACTTAACTATTTTACGTTGATTATTTAAATCAACTTAGTAAAATATTTCACGCACAAAGTCTTAAAAAAGTCTTAAATGTGTGTTTCCATCAGCCTGTTTTAATGCATATTTTCGATTTGCAAATAGAAAATTCCTAAGTTTTTCTCTTACAATATACTGTATGAATTTTTTTGTGATTGTTGCGATCAAAAAAGCTTGATTGTGCAGCAGCTTTTCTCAAAAATTGCGCTATACTTTGCAAGGTTTAATGTGAGTTTTTGCAGTAAATTTGCGGTAATTGAGTCAACAAGTCAACAAAAAAATGTGATTTTAAAAAACAAACTAATGTAAAAAAGTTGTATATAATCACTTCCTATATGATAATAAGCATGCTTCACATTACAGAAACAGTTAAAATGATTTAGTTCTCATCTTAAAAAAAAAAAAAAGTTTTAACTTGAGAATGAGAAGCATCAGCTCAAAGTTACGAAATCATGTGGTGGAGATTTGGCACAGTTGGTAGCGCGTCCGCCCCATGTATGAAGTCCTCTGCAGCGGCTACGGGTTCGATTCCCGCTTTCAGCCCTTTGCTTTATGTCATCTTCCCTCTCCTGAACCACTTTTATGGCTGTTCCTCAGCTGTCCTATACAGTAAAGGCCAAAAAGCCCAAAACATAACTTCGAGAAAAAAAAATGTTACAAAATCATTCCTGAGTCATAAAAGTGATGTAGCTTTACAAAACAGCCTGTGACTCCAAGAATAAACAGGCTCCATCTGTTTACATAGAGTTTGCTTTTGATAATTATCAATAAAAATGATGACGTAATTTTACTTTACATGTGCTGGAACAGAGACAGAGCTGCAGGAGCAGAGATACTCATCATATGTGTCACATATGCAGATACAGACATTATAATCACTGTGAAATACTCATATGATACTGATTTGACTGTCTATTGGCCGCTTCATGCTCACACCAGCATGAGCAGTGGGAGAGTTGCGCCAGTCCTGCGTGGCTGCTGCCGCGCGTCATCTGGAGATTCCAGGGGTCGCCTATGTTTTCCACAACAGGCGTGTGGCTCTCGGCAAAAATAGACCAGGAAGCGGCCAGTAGAAAGTCATATTAGTATTGGTTGAATATGCGCTCATTTTTGCGATCACAAGATTTCCTGGTCGGACTGATAATATACATTTTGATGCATGAGGGAGGTGGGAAAGTTGGCTTATCCATAAATGTAATTAAGTGTAATGGAAACATTTAGTGAAGTCTATAAAGTAGCCAGCGACACAATATTAATATCTGTGGCACAAACTGATTTTAAATTACTGGAGGTACGCGCTCCCCTCAGCCCTGCACCTATTTTACTGGCCATAGCTAGTCTGTGGGGCAGTGGGGGCTGGGAGCCTGTTTGGCTGGCGACCACTCATTGAGTTAGAACAAAGGATACACTGTAATGCAAATAATGACTTTTCAGCCAACAACGCGGCCGACTCGACACTACACATGCGTGACAGTAACATCATGACGCCCGTGGTGATGATGCGCGATGTGTCAGTGAAACTACAGGTTTACTCAGCTCTGAAATGTGCCGGGAGTTAATCGCTTCAAATGCACAAATGCAGTGAAGTTCACAAACCACCGGCAGTTTATAGAATAGGATGGACTGTCTATCAGTGGCCATGCGGCAATGACCTACTGCAGCTCTCTAATAATTAAAATAGATGTCACACTGTGCGGAAGAGCTTGATAAGTTCACAAGAGATTTGGCCACGACAGCTGAAATGTAAACTTCTGTGATGCAAAACTGTGTTTGCTTCTGATGTTTAAGTGTGAAGCGTTTTAAATCATGTGCATCTTCTTTGTACTCAGAAGCACATCAAGAATGCATTTTTTACACCGGAAATTATGATAAATCAACAAAATATCACAGCCTAGAGAAGGATCACAAACTTTTCAATGTCGAATGTCAATTTACTAGTTGGCTTTATATTTATTTATTTACATGCATAACGTGCTGTCTGCCACCAGCTTTGTGTGGAAATACTTCAAAATATGAAACAATGAAACAATTGGATTTATACTTTATCCAAAATCGGGGTGAAATGTTGCATGCCACGGATTAGATAGATACAGAAATCATCATCTGAGAAATACTCATGATACTGATTTCACTGTTTATTGGCCATTTTCATGTGTGTGTGTTAACTGATTGGCCCATAAAAACAAGTAGATCGGCCCATCTACATCGGCTAGATTAAAATATGTAGAACTGTAAAATATCACTTCCATGAGGCTGCTCAGTCAGACATTAACATATCACAGGCTGAAATTGGCATTTCATCCTCCCGTCCCTCCCTCTTCAGCGCACTGTAAATGATTTCTGTCCAGTAATATACAGTAGGCCTACACACACATACAGGACTCTGCGTATTGCTGGTCGCCGCATCAAATAGCGACCTGCAAATCTAAAATGCGCTACAAACAGGAAATCCACCAACTGAAAAGCAGAGTGGCTCCGCGAATCAGGCAGAGTATTAAACATTTAACTGTTAAGCAGTTCAAAATGCTAGAAAAACGCGACGCACAACTTCTGTTATTCATGATTAATTTTCTGGGCACAAATCACTCGGCACACGGAGATGTGCTGGGAGCGCTCTCCAAAGGTGGAGAGAGATGTGGAGGAAAAGGCAGGATGAGCAGATCCAAGAAGTTTGTGAACGAGCACTACAATAGTGTGGATGATTAAGCATAATTATATTTTAAAAAAAACTGCACAGGGTGCTCTACTAGACAAGCAGTTTTTCTTACATCAGTGTAGGCTATGTGTAGCTCTAATGAACAACAAAGAAGACTCAGCAAAGCCGCAGCATGATAATGGTTGATGACCCTAATAGCTCAATAAAAGATGCTTTGTGTGGGAAGCGCACTCCCTTGTACACATTAAATACTGTAGGCATGTGACAGTACGTAGAGCCGCTATTTTCAGACACGGTAACCAATTATAATGACTGCTCCTGCTGGTGGACTGATAAACGAGTGCAGGTAGTTTCCGCAAATGGAGCTTAGGGGCGTTACGAGTCGGCCCCGCGCCGATGACGTCATCGCGGGGGATCTCATTACAGTCACGAACCCGTCTACGACAGAGCAGGGACCGGTCACGGACCGGCCAGGGCCCCAACACGAGATTAGGGGAAATTCGAGGCCGCTGCATCTGTAGTTAGGGCTGGGTCAGGCTTGCCCTGTACCAGCCCCTAGTTAGGCTGACTTAGGCCTAGTCTGCCGGAGGACCCCCCTATAATACACCGGGCACCTTCTCTCTCTCTCTCTCTCTCTCTCTCTCTCTCTCTCTCTCTCTCGCTCTCTCTCTCTCTCTCGTATTCTATTACTGCATCTTGCTAACTCGGCCATTCTGGATGTCACTAACTCGGCTTCTTCTCCGGAGCCTTTGTGCTCCACTGTCTCTCAGATTAACTCATATCACAGCGGTGCCTGGACAGTGTGACGTGTGTGGTTGTGCTGCTGCCGTGGTCCTGCCAGATGCCTCCTGCTGCTGCTGCTGCCATCATTAGTCATTAGTCATACTTCTACTGTTATTATACACATATGACTATTATCACACATGTATACTGCCAGATATTAATACATTATTATTAATTATAATATTATTACTTTCATTAACGTTGTTGTAAGCTACTGTCATTACCGTCTGTCCTGCATCTCTCTCTCTCTCTCTCTCTCTCTCTCTGTCTCATTGTGTCATACGGATTACTGTTAATTTATTATGCTGATCTGTTCTGTACGACATCTATTGCACGTCTGTCCGTCCTGGAAGAGGGATCCCTCCTCAGTTGCTCTTCCTGAGGTTTCTATCGTTTTTTCCCCCCGTTAAAGGGTTTTTTGGGGAGTTTTTCCTGATCAGCTGTGAGGGTCCAAAGGACAGAGGGATGTCGTATGCTGTAAAGCCCTGTGAGGCAAATTGTGATTTGTGATATTGGGCTTTATAAATAAAATTGATTGATTGATTGATTGATTGACCACTGGGACTCAAACCCTGTTGAAGTAGTGCATCTTGAATTCTGCAAAAATATACTGAGAGTCCACAGAAACTGCCCAAACCACGGCTGCAGAGCAGAGCTGGGCCAGTTCCCCCTCTCAATTAAAATTAAAAAGACAACTATCAAATTCTGGAACCACTTGATAGAGTCTGAGTTAGACTCATAACAGCACAGAGTATACTTGGAGCAGCAGGGCTGTCTGAACCGAGAAAATAATACCTGGAACGGGACAAATGAGGAAATCAGATTGACAAGTCATAATGACAATACAAAAATAATTCCATACTCATAAATAAAACAAATCGACAAAGATAATAAACAAAAATATTGCAAACAGTGGAAAACAGAAACTCAAACAATCAGTAAACTAGAATGCTATAATTTCCTGGACAATTGCCCCAATATTTAACCCAAATAACCACCCCCAAAAAGACAGGAGGCATCTGGCAGGACCACGGCAGCAGCACAACCACACACGTCACACTGTCCAGGCACCGCTGTGATATGAGTTAATCTGAGAGACAGTGGAGCACAAAGGCTGCGGAGAAGAAGCCGAGTTAGTGACATCCAGAATGGCCAAGTTAGCAAGATGCAGTAATAGAATACGAGAGAGAGAGAGAGAGAGAGAGAGAGAGAGAGAGAGAGAAGGAGAGAGAGAGAGAGAGAGAGAGAGAGAAGGTGCCCGGTGTATTATAGGGGGGTCCCCCGGCAGACCAGGCCTAAGTCAGCCTAGGACTTACTAGAGCTACCTGATAATAGAGAGTTACAGTAATCCAGCCTTGAGGTAACAAAAGCATGGACCAATTTTTCTGCATCTTTTCGGGTCAGGATAGGCCTAATTTTCGCAATATTATGCAGACAAAAAAATGCAGTCCGTGAGGTTTGTTTTAAATGAGAATTAAAAGACAATCTTAATCAAATGTTACTCCGAGGTTTCTTACGGTAGTGCTAGAGGCCAGAGCAATGCCATCTAGAGAAACTATGTCATCAGATAAAGAGTCTCTGAGTTGTTTGGGGCCAAGAACAATAACTTCAGTTTTGTCTGAATTTAACATCAGGAAATTGGTGCTCATCCAAGTTGTTATGTCTTTAAGGCAGTTATGGAGTTTAGTTAATTGATTACTTTCTTCTGGCTTCATCGATAAATACAACTGAGTATCATCTGCATAACAGTGGAAATTTACAGAGTGATTTCTAATGATGTTACCTAAAGGAAGCATATATAGAGTAAATAGGATTGGTCTGAGCACAGAACCTTGCGGAACTCCAAAACAAACTTTAGTACATAAGGATGATTCAGATGTGTTCCCAGTGAATCCTGGGTAATGTAGTACCTGCTGTCTCTACAAAGCTTAACACAGCACAGACCCACACACACATACACAGGCTCAACTCACCGCGGTAAAGGTCGTAACCTCCCCTCTCATCTGATTGGCTGATGCCAACTATGACAGGCATAGGATCGCTGCTCCGCCCACTGCTGATGATGTCACTGACAGCCACTGTGATGACCTGACCTGAAATCAACAAGGAGCTCGACAGTAGAGACCAGAGAGACTCGGCCTGTGTCAGCAGGGGCCACATTACAATAAATAACAAACCTTTAAGTTTGCAGGAGATCAGTGAGCGCTGCCATCATGTGTCTACTGATCACCTCTGTTAGTTAATGCCCTCCGTTAATGATTACTTATTAACTGATCACAGCAGTTCTGATCAGTTCACCATAAGAACATCCCAAAAAACCTGAAAGGAACCGGATCAAGAACCCAAGCTGATCTGGTGGAGCAGGAGCATCAGTTGTGATGTCACATAATTGAAATGTGTGTGTGTGTGTGTGATGTAATAACTGATGTGGGTGTGGCCTATGGCCAGTGACCAGCAGGTGTCTCCACTCACCCTGGAAAAAAAAACCTCCTGGAGCTCCGAGCACGAGACGTCCCTCCTACAACACACACACACACACACACGGGCAACAACTTAACATCATTTTCAGTTAGCATTGACACAAGTGACTCCGCCCACCACCACCTCACCTTAGTGATGTCAGTGCTAAAGCCAACCTCACAATAGCGCTGGTCGTGTCCTAGGCAACAGGAGAGACAATGTAAATGATATGTGTGTGTGTGTCTGTGTGTGTGTGTGTGCGCGTGTGTGAGTGTGACTCACTGTTGTTTATCCGTTTGTAGTCGGCGTCCATCATCTCTCCTCTGCAGGGGGAGAAGGGGGTGGAGCTTCTTGTCCTGTGGTCCAATAGGAGGCAATTCCCCACAGGTGTTTTCCCTGACTCCTCCCCTCGCCTCTGAGCAATCCAGTGAGAGAGCGGTGCACAAGCCTGACAGGTGAACACATTCACGCTCAGGTCATTACGTCATCACTCTTCCTCCTGTGTTTCCTGTTTTCATTGTAAACAAACAATAAACATCCTGCTGCAGAGTCGGAGAGACGCAGCGTGACTCTCAGTTTGATGTTGTACAGATGGAGACTGATCAATTTATATTTTAGATATTTGTTGTAAAAATAGTGTTAGCCTTGTGCTCACAGTTACTTGTTTAAAGCAGAAGATAGTTCACATTTCTACCAGCTAGCATACTAGCTAGTTAGCTAATGCTGTCTGCTAATCAGCTCCTTCATCGTGGATCATGAAAGGATACAGGAACATTTTAGGAACACTGAGAGGAAATGTTCTGTGTTCAGATGATTAAACAGACGATGGATCATAGATGTTTGCTTCTGGCTGCAGCGTTAGCTCGCTGAAAAGTTTACACTCTTAACATGTTGATTGAAAATGTCTCCGTCTGTTGAAACTTTGATTCAGATTAGTGCTAAAATGATCTTCTACTAAATCTCATCTTCCTGCACATCGCTCTCACTACATTAATTCTTCCACTGCCAACAACTTTAGCGAGGCTTTCATAACTGCCCTTGATACGTGCACTATTGAGTCCTCTCCTCCCCATCTCAGCACCGAAGAACTCACTTCCTTATTTAACATCACCTATTCCTCAATTCTGGACACCGTCACTCCCCTCAAACTTAAGAATGTCCCCTGCTAAGTGCAAGGAATTTTTAACAATTTCTACCAGTAAAATTGATAACATCAGATCTAACATCCCCAGCCCCTCCCATAATCTCGCTGCCCCACTGGCCTGCTCATCTGGACTGGTCTGCTTCCAAACCCATCACACTTTCCTTAATGACCAAGATTATTTCCTCCAAGAAACCTACGACTTGCCCCCTTGACACTGTCCCCTTCAGGCTCCTGAAGCATCTGCATCCTCTCCATTGTCAGTAGCTCACTGGCCACTGGTATTGTTCCAGCTTGCTTCAAGCAGGCAGTGGTCCAACTCCTCTTAATCAAATGCCTCCAGTTTGGTGTCAGCATCAGTGGCACTGCATTACACTGGTTCACTTCCTACCTCAAAAATACAGGTTTCTGTGTCAGCATGAGAAATCATGCCTCTTCCTCAGCCACTCTTTCCTGTGGGGTCCCTCAAGGCTCCATCTTAAGTCCTGTTCTCTTTTCATTGTATATGCTTCCTCTTAGCCAAATTATGAAAAAAACATAACACCTCCTTCCACTCCTATGCTGAGGACGCACAGCTGTATCTCCCTATCAAGCCTAACGACAAGTCAATCAATCAATCAATCAATCAATCAATCAATCAATTTTATTTATAAAGCCCAATATCACAAATCACAATTTGCCTCACAGGGCTTTACAGCATATGACATCCCTCTGTCCTTAAGACCCTCACAGCTGATCAGGAAAAACTCCCCAAAAAAACCCTTTAACGGGGGAAAAAAACGGTAGAAACCTCAGGAAGAGCAACTGAGGAGGGATCCCTCTTCCAGGACGGACAGACGTGCAATAGATGTCGTACAGAACAGATCAGCATAATAAATTAACAGTAATCTGTATGACACAATGAGAGAGAGAGAGAGAGAGAGAGAGAGAGAGAGAGAGAGAGAGAGATGCAGGTAATGACAGTAGCTTACAACAACATTATTGAAAGTAATAATATTAAAGTTGTAGTTCTGGCTACTGTGATACAATATGCTGAAAGTATGTATTAATATCTGGCAGTATACATGTGTGACAATAGTCATATGTGTATAATAACAGTAGAAGTATGACTAATGACTAATGATGGCAGCAGCAGCAGCAAGAGGCATCTGGCAGGACCACGGCAGCAGCACAACCACACACGTCACGCTGTCCAGGCACCGCTGTGATATGAATTAATCTGAGAGACAGTGGAGCACAACGGCTCCGGAGAAGAAGCCGAGTTAGTGACATCCAGAATGGCCGAGTTAGCAAGATGCAGTAATAGAATACGAGAGAGAGAGAGAGAGAGAGAGAGAGAGAGAGAGAGAGGGTGCCCGGTGTATTATAGGGGGGTCCTCCGGCAGACTAGGCCTAAATCAGCCTAACTAGGGGCTGGTACAGGACAAGCCTGAGCCAGCCCTAACTATAAGCTTTATCAAAGAGGAAAGTCTCAAGTCCAGTGTTGCCAGTCTCATGAACTGCCTCGAGGACATGAAGAATTGGATGACACAGAATTTCATCTAGCTGAATGAGGGCAAATCAGAAGTTGTCCCCCTGACTCCATAATCAGAAGTTGCCCCCCTGACTCCATAAGAGGGATATCTGATCAACTCGGTAGCCTCTCTATGTCAAACCCCACGTCAAAAAACTTGGTGTGATATTTTACTCTGCCTTAAAATTTGAGAAAGAAAGAAATACATTAGTAAAAGCCAGCTTTTTCCAACTCTGCACCATTTTCAAAATCAAGCGGTTTCTCTCCTTCAAAGACCTGCAGACAGTCACCCACGCTCTCATCTCCTCCCGTTTAGACGACTGTAACTCTCTGTACACCGGTATCAGTCAGTCCTCTCTATCCCGCCTCCAGCTGGTTCAGAACGTCGCTGCCAGATGCTTCACAGGTACTCAGAGGAGAGACCACATCACACCTGTGTTAGCATCTCTCCACTGGCTGCCTGTAAAGCTCAGAATTGTCTTTAAACTTCTCCTGTTTGTGTACAAGGCCCTTAATGGTTTGGCCCCATGCTCCCCCTAACCCCCATTCTATTCTATTCTATTCTATTCTATTCTATTATAAGATAAGATAAGATAAGATAAGATAAGATAAGATAAGATAAGATAAGATAAGATAAGATAAGATAAGATAAAACCTGTAGTATAAATACTGCAAATCAAATACAGTAGTGCAAATTAAACTGTCGCAAAAAAACTAAAGTGTGAGTAAGAACGTATCAAAGTGTGCAACAGGTCAATAACAGCTCTGCTCTGTCAGGGAGACTATTCTACGCCCAGGTCCATCAGGTCAGCTGACCTGGGGCTCCTGGCTGTCCCACACTCCAGACTTAAGCTCAGGGTGATTGTGTCGTTGCTGTGTCTGCCCCCAAACTGTGGAACAGCCTCCCCCTCCCAATCGGATCTGCCCCCACCATTGACTCGTTTAAGTCCAGGCTCAAAACCTACGTTTAGTTCATTGGCGTTTGAGTCCCCCTGATGTGGTTTTCCCTGATACTAACCCTAACCCTATAATTACAAATGACCTTCTGATTGCTTCAGACATAGGACTCGTCTCTGTTCTTGTTTTATTAGGTCTTAGTGCGGCGTTTGACACAATTGACCATCAAATTCTACTGCAGAGACTGGATCACTTAATTGGCCTAAAAGGTTCTGCACTGAGCTGGTTTAAATCTTATTTATCTGATTGTTTTCAATTTGTTGACGTTCGTAATGAATCATCGTTACGTACCAAAGTTTGTTTTGGAGTTCCGCAAGGTTCTGTGCTCGGACCAATCCTATTTACTCTATATATGCTTCCTTTAGGTAACATCATTAGAAATCACTCTGTAAATTTCCACTGTTATGCAGATGATACTCAGTTGTATTTATCGATGAAGCCAGAAGAAAGTAATCAATTAACTAAACTCCATAACTGCCTTAAAGACATAAAAAATTGGATGAGCACCAATTTCCTGATGTTAAATTAAGACAAAACTGAAGTTATTGTTCTTGGCCCCAAACAACTCAGAGACTCTTTATCTGATGACATAGTTTCTCTAGATGGTATTGCTCTGGCCTCTAGCACTGCCATAAGAAACCTCGGAGTAACATTTGATCAAGATTGTCTTTTAAGTCTCATGTAAAACAAACCTCACGGACTGCATTTTTTCATCTGCGTAATATTGCGAAAATTAGGCCTATCCTGACCCGAAAAGATGCAGAAAAATTGGTCCACGCTTTTGTTACCTCAAGGCTGGATTACTGTAACATCTCTATTATCAGGTAGCTCTAGTAAGTCCTTAAAAACTCTCCAGCTAATTCAGAATGCAGCAGCACGTGTACTAACAGGAACTAAGAAATGTGATCCTATTTCTCCTGTTTTAGCTTCTCTGCACTGGCTCCCTGTAAAATCCAGAACTGAATTTAAAATCCTACTGTTAACTTATAAAGCTCTAAATAGTCAAGCTCCGTCATATCTTAGAAAGCTCATAGTGCCATATTATCCCACCAGAACACTGCGCTCTGAGAACGCAGGGTTACTTGTGGTCCCTAAAGTCTCCAAAAGTAGATCAGGAGCCAGAGCCTTCAGCTATCAGGCTCCTCTCCTGTGGAATCATCTTCCTGTTACGGTCCGGGAGGCAGACACCGTCTCCACATTTAAGACTAGACTTAAGACTTTCCTCTTTGATAAAGCTTATAGTTAGGGCTGGCTCAGGCTTGCCCTGTACCAGCCCCTAGTTAGGCTGACTTAGGCCTAGTCTGCCGGAGGACCCCCCTATAATACACCGGGCACCTTCTCTCCTTCTCTCTCTCTCTCTCTCTCTCTCTCTCTCTCTCTCTCTCTCTCTCTCTCTCTCTCATATTCTATTACTGCATCTTGCTAACTCGGCCATTCTGGATGTCACTAACTCGGCTTCTTCTCCGGAGCCTTTGTGCTCCACTGACTCTCAGATTAACTCATATCACAGCGGTGCCTGGACAGCGTGACATGTGTGGTTGTGCTGCTGCCGTGGTCCTGCCAGATGCCTCCTGCTGCTGCTGCTGCCATCATTAGTCATTAGTCATACTTCTACTGTTATTATACACATATGACTATTGTCACACATGTATACTGCCAGATATTAATACATACTTTCAGCATATTGTATCACGGTAGCCAGAACTACAACTATAATATTATTACTTTCAATAATGTTGTTTTTAAGCTACTGTCATTACCTGCATCTCTCTCTCTCTCTCTCTCTCTCTCTCTCTCTCTCTCTCTCTCTCTCTCTCTGTCTCATTGTGTCATACAGATTACTGTTAATTTATTATGCTGATCTGTTCTGTACGACATCTATTGCACGTCCGTCCTGGAAGAGGGATCCCTCCTCAGTTGCTCTTCCTGAGGTTTCCACCATTTTTTTCCCCTGTTAAAGGGTTTTTTTGGGGAGTTTTTCCTGATCAGCTGTGAGGGTCATAAGGACAGAGGGATGTTGTATGCTGTAAAGCCCTGTGAGGCAAATTGTGATTTGTGATATTGGGCTTTATAAATAAAATTGATTGATTGATTGATTGATTGATTGATTGATTGAACCAACGGCCACATATCCCACATTCCAACACGGAAGACAGCACGAGAATATAGTACCAGCAGCTGCATAGCTGTAAATATATTTAACATCAAACATCTGCCAGCAACAGAGAGCTGTGTGTGAAGGGAGTTAATATGCCTACTGGTGACTAGTTCAATAGACAGGTCACTAATAATAGGCTTGGGACTGTTTATTAGAAACAACAACATATATGACGACATAACAGCAACAGAGCTCTCCGGCACCTCCGACGGTATGCACGACTCTGGCGAGCTCGACGAGAGGAGATTTGCTGCATCTCCAAAGTACAACAACACAAAATATTCAAATGTGGTGCTACGGACGGCGGCAGAAGTGAGCAAGAGGGTCGGAGTTCAGGGAGCGATGTGATCGCGGATGTAGTGTGCCCCAATAGTATGCATACTGCATGCATACTGCATACTACACTACATACTTTTTAAGGGCAGCTGCAGTACATACTAAAAGTACATAGTAGAAATATGCGATTTGGAACGCAGGGAGAGTTTAATCAGTGCAGTCACCTGGTTGGCTGCTCACACTTCACAGTCTGACCAACCAATCAGAAGAGAGAGTGTGTGTGTGTGTGTGTGTGTGTGTGTGCGCATGTTCTCACCAGCAAGTGTGTGTCACTGACCGATCGGACCGATGCTCCGAACCACTGCTGACTCTTGAAGGTGTGAAAGGTGAGTGTGGTGCTGAACGTCTCATCACCTGCGTCACCAGGTACAACACCCATCACACAGCAAGTTTATTGTGATGCTGCTTCAACCTGATTGGAAAACGTGTCCCACTGAAGACAAAAAAACTCACCTTTCGGGTCAAAGTTGATGATGTCACAGGTCCCCCCTGCAGGTGACCAGGGGCAAAGGAACACGCCCCCTCCCTCCATCACTCCTGATTGGCTGGTGTTGGCTTTGGGAGCTCCAATGACGATGTAGGATCTGCAGGTTTATTTAAGGTTAGATTAAGTTTTTTTAAGGTTAAATTAATGTTTACTGAAGGTTAGTTAAAGGTTTCTTAGAGGTTACATTAAGGTTAAATGAAAGGTTAGCAAAGGGTTAATTAAGGGGTTCTTACCTGTTGTTGAAGGTCTGAAAGTCGATGGAGAATCCAAACAGACTTCCTGTTGGTCCGTGGAACATCACGGCGTCTTCCAACAGGTTCAGACACACACACACACTTACACACACACACATCAGTTCACACACACACCTGAACACACCCATCTCACCTGCCTGTCTGTGTCTGTGTCTCTGCCTGTCTGTCTGTGAGTCTGTCTGTGGCATTTATATAAGCCCCTGTGTGTGTGTGTATATGTCTGTGTGTGTGTGCGTGTGCTCTGGCAGATGATTGACAGCCCACTGCAGCATTTTGACCACACCATCCTGCTGTTTCCTATTGATAGAAGCTAAAAATAAAAGCCTGTTTATCAGTTTCTTTGCAGTTTTATATAGTATGTCTTGTGTTTGTGGTGCGTTTAGGGACACATCTTTGTTATCTGTTCTCTCAAGCTTCTATTATCTCATTAAAACTCCAGTAGCCAAATTCACAAAGTTTCAGAGTCGATTCTGTATGGACCAGAACATTTGCTGACATCATAAAGCGAAGAAGCTGCAGGAGTCGATTTATTCAGATTATATAAAAAGATTTTAATCATCAGGACAGAAACAGTTTGTACAATACGGAAACATTTGACTGGAACACTCCGATTATAAATATCTGTGAATATATTATAAAATAAAAGAAAGAAAGAAAGAAAAAGAAAGAAAGAAAGAAAGAAAGAAAGAAAGAAAGAAAGAAAGAAATAGAAAAAATAAAAGGCCTCAGAACTCATCAGGGAAAGAAGAAGTGTGTGGCAAAGAAAGGGCAGAGTAGCCGCATTGATCAGTACTTTGTAAGAAGTCAGTCGAGTCAGTCAGATGAAGTCCAGCGGCAGGTAGAAAACCACAGTTCGCAGGATATCAGTAACACTACCACTGAGGAGGAGGAGGAGGAGGAGGAGGAGGACGAGGAGGAGGGGGTAGTAAGAGAGGATGCAGGTGACACTGAGGCCAGTGTGCCAGTCAGAGAGAGAACCATGGAGCAAAAGGTTAGAGTTAGATGGCCTAGGGCAAATGACAGTAAAGAATGGGAGATAGTTAATAGAGATTTGTCAGTAATCTTAAGCAGGCTTAGAGGAAATGCAATAGAAAGGCTAGAAAAGATGGGAGATATAATTTACTCTTATGGTGTGGAGAGGTTTGGGGTGCATGAGAGAAAGAGGAGTGAGAGGGTACAGTCAGGTAAGTCTGGGTGGCAAAGAGAAATAGAGGAGTTAGTCAAGGAAAGGAGACAGTTAAGAAAGGTGTGGAGAAAGGCTACAGAAGAAGAAAGGGAGGGAATTAAGGTGTTGCAAGAGGAGTTAAGAAGCAGGCTAGCAGTTCTTAGAAGGGCAGAGTATCTCAGGATAAAGAGGAGGAAGAAGGAACATGTAAGGACAGTTTTTTTCAGGGACCTTTTTTAAGTTTGTTAAAGGATTGTTCAGCCAGGAAAAGGGAGGGCAGCTCAAAGCAGAAAGGCTAGAGGTTGAAGAATATTTGAGAAACACATATTCATATTTAGAGAAGAATAGGATAGTAGGTTTCGCACCGGATATCCCTCCATTAGGAGGGATAGAGCATGAGATGGATGTCAGACCACCTAGGTGGAAGGAAATTCAGGAGGTGATCAGGTGTGCAAAGGCTTCTTCGCCCCCAGGGCCTAATGGAGTCCCCTACCGGGTTTATAAAAGTGCGCCTGATACCCTTAAATTTTTGTGGAAACAGCTAAGAATAGTTTGGGAGAAACAAATTATCCCAAGAGCATGGCGTAGGGCAGGGAGTGTTCTCAGTCCTAAGGAGAAGGAATCTGTGGACCTTAGCCAGTTCCGGATGATTTCTCTCTTGAATGTAGAGGGGAAGATTTTCTTTAGTGTAGTTGCGCAGAGATTAGCTAGCTACTTAGAAAGGAATAGCTTAATAGATACCATGGTGCAGAAGGCAGGAATACCAGGTTTTTCAGGGTGTTTAGAGCATACTAGCATGATCTGGCACCAGATTCAGGCAGTGAAGATTAAGAAAAGGGACCTGCATGTAGTATTTTTAGACCTTGCAAATGCGTTTGGTTCAGTACCGCATAGCCTCATTTGGAGTGTGTTTGACTACTTCAGAGTGCCACAGGTAGTTGTTAACTTAGTGAAAGCATACTTTCAGGATATTAGGCTGTGTCTAAGTACGGCAGGTTTCACAACAGGTTGGCAGAGGCTAGAAATAGGCATCATGGCAGGGTGTACAATTTCTCCATTAGCATTTACTATGGCGATGGAAGTAATCATCAGGGCTTCTAAGTGGGTGGTAGGTGGAGAGAGACGGCAGAATGGGTTGCATCATCCACCAGTTAGGGCTGCATGGATGACATGACACTGGTGACCACAACAATGCCATGTACAAAGAGGCTACTAGAGAAGGTAAATAAGAACCTCAAGTGGGCCAGCATGAAGATCAAGCCTAGTAAATCTAGAAGCATCTCGATATGTAGAGGGAAGTTAAGTGACAGGAAGTTTGTCATAGATGATGAGGAAATCCCAGCAATTAGGGAAAAGTCAGTAAAGAGCTTAGGCAGGTGGTTCAATGTGGAGTTGAATGATGAGGAACAGGTGGTGAAATTTAGGAAAGATGTGGCAGAAGGATTGGATAGAATAGATAAATCAGAACTTCCAGGAAAGTTGAAGTTGTGGTGTTTGCAATTTGGGCTATATCCTAGGTTAATGTGGCCACTGTCAATTTATGAAATTCCAATATCTGTTCTCCTATCTGTGCTCCTATATTAGGAAGTGGTTGGGTGCTCCTAGGTGCCTAAGTAGTGTTGCATTGTATGGAAAAGGGACACTTCAGCTGCCAGTATCTAGTTTAACAGAGGAATTTAAATGTACCAAGGTCAGGACAGAGCTGTTGTTGTCTGGGAGTAATGACATGGTAGTTAGGAGTGTGGTTCCAAATCCAACCAAGGGGAGGAAGTGGAACCCAAGATCAGCAGTTCAGGAGGCAGAGGCAGCTCTTAGACATGCAGAGATTGTAGGTAATGTTCAGTTTGGCCGGGGAGGCCTGGGGCTTGGCTCAGGCAAACCGGTATAGAATACAGCAAGTCTCAAAGATAAAAGAAGGCTGTAGAACAGATACATAGACAGAAGGAGATAGTAAGAGGTGCAAAGGTAGTGGCCCAGGCTAAACAGGGACAGTGGTTGAATTGGGAAAGTGTAGAGAAGAAGAAGCTTAGTTGGAGGGACAAAGATAAGATAAGATACACCTTTATTAATCCCATAATTGAGAAATTCCAGTGTTACAGCAGTCAAGGAAAAAGAGTCAGATTAAAAAATTAGACTTAAAAAACTTCAAAAACTAGGCATGCAAATAAGTACAAAAATCCAAGAGTTTGCGATAAATAACAATAACAATAATAATAATAATGATGAAAATAATAGGAAGTGAATAGTAATAAGCAGCAGTGAATGAAAATGACCAGTGGATAAAGGGAGCACATCTAGTGCAAGTGATTGTATGTGCAAAACAGCAGACAGCTGTGGTGTCCATAAAGCGTCCATAGTGTCAATAAAGTGTCCCTAAAGTGTCCATGGTGCAGTCTACTGTGAGCAGTGCTGGTCATGTAGCCTGACAGCAGCAGGCAGGAAGGACCTGGGATAGCGTTCCTTCACACACTTTGGGTGAATCAATCTATTGCTGAAGGATCTCTCCAGAGCTTTTATCTCCTCCTGCAGGGGGTGGGAGTCATTAGTCCTCAGGGATGACAGCTTGGCTCATCAACGTGTCTCTTAGACCCCATCCCAACTAGGCTACTTAAGGAGGAAGCCCAGACTGGATCCAGAGGTGTTAGCCAACTATAGACCAATATCTAATCTTCCCTTTATGTCAAAGATCCTTGAGAAAGTAGTCGCAGACCAGCTGTGTGATTTTCTCCATGATAATAATTTATTTGAGGAATTTCAGTCAGGATTTAGAGTGCATCATAGCACTGAGACAGCACTAGTTAAAATTACAAATGACCTTCTGATTGCTTCAGACAAAGGACTTGTCTCTGTACTTGTTTTATTAGATCTTAGTGCGGCGTTTGACACAATTGACCATCAAATTCTGCTACAGAGACTGGATCACTTAATTGGCCTAAAAGGTTCTGCACTGAGCTGGTTTAAATCTTATTCATCTGATCGTTTTCAGTTTGTTGACGTTCATAATGAATCATCCTTACGTACCAAAGTTTGTTTTGGAGTTCCGCAAGGTTCTGTGCTCTGACCAATCCTATTTACTCTATATATGCTTTCTTTAGGTAACATCATTAGAAATCACTCTGTAAATTTCCATTTGTGACCGGGTGAGTAGGTAATCAGGGCCAGCTGTGTTTAATTTCCATCTCACACATTATTTATGAGCAGGCGCTGCATTAGACTGCCAGGTGTGTTGGGGTCCTTTGTATCCAGTTAGCAGAAAAGCTACGAGCACGGGTATGTACAGCAGGATTCTTAAACTGTTTTTAAAGCAACTTATTACCCAGAGAACTAACAATTGCACCATCAGGCAGGCAGACGCAACAGCAAGAGAGGTGATCGGCACAAATAGTCACAGCGACGGAAGCATATCGCACCGTCAGGCAGACGCGACAGCAAGAGAGGTTGGCCACAAACAATTGGGGTAATGCGCTTTTATTTTTACATTTTATGTTTTTTTATTTTTCATTGTTTTTAGCATTGCTGATGTACATTGTTGGAGAGTAACTTTTATCTGTCCTTTCAGAGCCCGGTGCATGGTGCAGTTGTCAGCCGTTGTTTTAGTATTTTTTATTTGGTTTTATTGATTCTATGTTTTATTTGTCTGTAAACCTGAGCCAAAGCACCTTTTAGCTTTTAGCAGTGGTTTGATTACGGGGGAGACAGAAGCTGGGCATTGTGACAGATTTTTATTTGCATGGTTTTATTTTTTCATAGACAAGGTGTTTTAATTGCATGGAGTGTTTATACAGCACCTTACATCCCAGTGTTTTTATTGTCATACTGCCTAGCTAAGTCTATTGACCCATGTTCTGTAAATCATCTCATGCTGGGGGGGTGGGGGGGGGGTGGTTGTAGTAGTTAGCTACACATTGTTATACGGATGATACTCAGTTGTATTTATCGATGAAGCCAGAAGAAAGTAATCAATTAACTAAACTCCATAACTGTCTTAAAGACATAAAAACCTGGATGAGCACCAATTTCCTGATGTTAAATTCAGACAAAACTGAAGTTATTGTTCTTGGCCCCAAACAACTCAGAGACTCTTTATCTGATGACATAGTTTCTCTAGATGGCATTGCTCTGGCCTCTAGCACTACCGTAAGAAACCTTGGAGTAACATTTGATCAAGATTGTCTTTTAAGTCTCATTTAAAACAAACCTCATGGCCTGCATTTTTTCATTTGCTAATATTGTGAAAATTAGGCCTATCCTGACCCGAAAAGATGCAGAAAAATTGGTCCACGCTTTTGTTACCTCTAGGCTGGATTACTGTAACTCTCTATTATCAGGTAGCTCTAGTAAGTCCTTAAAAACTCTCCAGCTAATTCAGAATGCAGCAGCACATGTACTAACAGGAACTAAGAAACAAGATCATATTTCTCCTGTTTCAGCTTCTCTGCACTGGCTCCCTGTAAAATCCAGAACTGAATTTAAAATCCTACTGTTAACTTATAAAGCTCTAAATAGTCAAGCTCCGTCATATCTTAGAAAGCTCATAGTGCCATATTATCCCACCAGAACACTGCGCTCTGAGAACGCAGGGTTACTCGTGGTCCCTAAAGTCTCCAAAAGCAGATCAGGAGCCAGAGCCTTCAGCTATCAGGCTCCTCTCCTGTGGAATCATCTTCCTGTTACGGTCCGGGAGGCAGACACCGTCTCCACATTTAAGACTAGACTTAAGACTTTCCTCTTTGATAAAGCTTATAGTTAGGGCTGGCTCAGGCTTGCCCTGTACCAGCCCCTAGTTAGTAAGTAATAATGAAATGACTCAGCAGTAATGACGACATGAATCAGCAGTAATGCATCATTAATCAGCAGAAATGACGACATGAATCAGCAGTAATGATGAGATGATTCAGCAGTAATGCATCATTAATCAGCAGTAATGACGACATGAATCAGCAGTAATGCATCATTAATCAGCAGAAATGACGACATGAATCAGCAGTAATGCATCGATAATCAGCAGTAATGACGACATGAATCAGCGGTAATGATGACATGATTCAGCAGTAATGCATCATTAATCAGCAGTAATGACGACATGAATCAGCAGTAATGCATCATTAATCAGCAGAAATGACGACATGAATCAGCAGTAATGACGACATGAATCAGCAGTAATGCATCATTAATCGGCAGAAATGACGACATGAATCAGCAGTAATGACGACATGAATCAGCGGTAATGATGAGATGATTCAGCAGTAATGCATCATTAATCAGCAGTAATGACGACATGAATCAGCAGTAATGCATCATTAATCAGCAGAAATGACGACATGACTCAGCAGTAATGACGACATGAATCAGCAGTAATGACGACATGAATCAGTGGTAATGATGAGATGATTCAGCAGTAATGCATCATTAATCAGCAGTAATGACGACATGAATCAGCAGTAATGCATCATTAATCAGCAGAAATGACGACATGAATCAGCAGTAATAATGACATGAATCAGCAGGTCAGGTTCAAGAGAAACTTTATTGTTACAAAGCACTCTGACAACCGAACAAGCAGGAAGAGACAGCGGGTTGTTTTTGGCACCTGGCTGGTATGAAACTGCATCCTGGGACATTGGGGGGGGGGGGGGGGGGAGTCATCACAGGGACCAATAGCACGCTGGGTTTCAGAGACACAGAACAGATGATGATTGGCTGAGAGGGATGACATCACAAACAGACACTGTCTGTGATTGGGGGGATTTTATACAGGAAGCTAAGCTAAGCTAGGAAGCTACCTTGTACATGCAGTTAGTATGGGTTAGCGCCTTCTCTGTTTCCTCAGACTCATCATGACTCCACCTGAACACTGATTAAGCCTCCACCTAAACACTGATGGAACCTCCACCTGAACATTGATGAACTTCCACCTGAACTCAGATGGAGCCTCCACCTGAACTCAGATGGACCTCCACCTGAACACTGATGGAGCCTAGTCTGGTTCTCGTTAAATAGAACCCAGAGTTTAATTGTTCCGTCAGCAGGTGGAGAAGCTGAGACGAGCGCAGATGTGTGTTTACATTGATCAGTTCAGAGACACGTCCTCAGGACAGAGTCCCCGAGTCCCAAATGGATCCCTTACAGACTCGTTGACTTGACGGGAAGTGGTGTCCCAATTCTCCATCAGGTTAGCTCTTAACCTGACAGAGAATTGGGACACCACTTCGCCTCACATGAACGTGCAAAACCAAGGGGAAGGGTCAAGACAAGGGCTAAGGGGAAGAAATGGAATTGGTCCTAGGTCTGTAAGGGCTTAGGGCTTCAGTCAACGAGTCTGTAAGGGATCTATTTGGGACTGGGGTAGTGTGTCCTCGTCTCTTGGTCCAGCTGTCTGACATTAACCCTTCACACTCTGCAGTAGCTCCTTCACTGCCTACGTTTGTATTTCTGATTATTGTGATGTAATTTCCCAGAGAATCTATACACAAGTCATACCAATAAAATCTGAACCTGAGCTAAAAACTAAAAACTGAAAGTCAATAAAACTGAATAATTAAAAAAAATAGTGAGATGATGTCGTTAATACAATAATAAAAAACTCTGTTTTCACATAAGATTTTACAAAATGCAAAAACAAAGAAAATATTTCTGTACGCTCCATCAGTGATTTAAACTGTCATCATTATTTACTTTATTTAGATGTGATCTTTTTTATGAGCAGCAGACGACAGCCCTCTGACACCACGTTGCATCGACGCACAGTTTTGCACCACACACAACGTGGCGCAATGATAAGTGTATAATACGAGTGTATAATGTGATGACAGTGAGGACAGACGCCTTCACTTCCTGCTGCTGAAAGAATGAAGGTTTGTTGTTCTGGTTTTTATTTCAGATCTGTTTAAAGAGGATCGGACAAACAACAACCTCCTGCGGCGGTCTGAGGGAGGTCAGGTTTTAAAGGGTTAAACAAACTTCCTGCTCTGGAGCGTTTGCTCAGATGAATCTGTGTTGATAATATAACTTACTGTCAGCATGAACGAGGACACGTTTCTAACACGTTTTGTTTTCATACCTGGAACTTCCTCAAGGACCTCTCAGACTTCTTCAATGACTCCTGGAACAAACTCAAGGCCCCTGAAAAGTGTTTGACGTGTTGAAGCTTCACTCAGACTCAACCTCACCTCTGTCTGATCAACTTCTCTGAACTAGCAGTGTTTGTGCTAAGCTAGGTTAACTCCGCCCTGATGTGAGTGTGTGTGTGTGTGTGCTGAAAACACACACATATACATACACACACACACACACACACACACACACAGATGAGACTGAGAAGGAATCAGAAACGTGTGAACTTAAACTTGATAAAATCCCTCCAACCCGTCTGTGTGATGTCACACATGAAGCTCTTCATCCATCAGGCAGTTTCCATGGTAATAGGAGGGGGTGGGGTCTGCAGGCACAGGGTCATCCAATCACAGGCCTTGTTCGGTGAGAGAGGCGGACACCTGACAGGAAGACATGTGTTCAGTACAGGTGGTTGAAGGCTGTGCCCGATGTGTGTGTGTGTGTGTGTGTGTGTGTGTGTGCGCGTGAGAGAATCTCTCACCTGGTCTACCAGAGCGTCGAGGGGAGGAGCTTCAGCAGGGTTAAGGCTTCCGGGGGAGGAAGTGTTGCTGAGGCGAGAAGGGGAGGAGTCAGGCTGGTCGATGATGATGGCACCGTGGTCTGTTCGAGCTTTGGCGCTCTCTCTGAAGGTCAACTTCTGACTCTCGATCTGTGGACATCATTCACACACACACACACACACACACACACACACACACGCACACATGCAGCAGAGGGACAGAGACATCAGACATCACGTCCTCTGATATCCACAGAGATACAAACTCCACATGTCACAGAACACAGGAGAGACGTGATGTCATCGTCTGTACCATGTTTAGATCATGTTTATCAGCAGGTGGTGAACGTGAGTCATGTGACTCATTCTGTCGGCTCCAGTAACCAGCTCGCTGTCAAACACTGTTAGCATGTTGTTAGCATGGCTGTGAAGATTCTCAGTCGTCCAGGTCATGGTGATCGTAAGTGCTGTATCGTAGAATCTGGACCTGCCTGAGTTTCCTGAAGACGTGTCATGTCTCGTCTTTCTTCAGTTCTGACGGTCTGGTGCAGAGTGGCAGGATTTATACTCTGAGGGTGTGAACCTGACAGAGTCACTGAGGTCACTGAAGTCACATGTGAGTAGTTGACCCACCCGACCATCATGGTCATCGTGTTGTTAAGATCAGATGGGTCCAGGTGTGAATGGGTGTTAGACTGCAGTGTAGGTGGGTGATAAGTGGCATCGTATGTCACCTTCTCTGTTTAACCACGGTCGTTCCAGCTTGACGTAGACGGCTTCTTCTTTTACTCCACTTTCAAACCATCTGTCTTCTCTGGCCAAGACGTGCACATTGCTTTCCTCAAAGGAGTGTCCCTTCTCCTATAGATGTAAGTGGAAAGCTGAGTCTTGACCTGAGGAGCCGGCTCTCCTGTGCTGTGCCATGAGTGTGTGGAGCGGTTGTTTAGTTTCACCAATGTCCTGTATGGGTGTTTTAACACCTGATGACCATCATTAAACAGAGGAGGTGACCTATGACACCACTCATCACCCACCTAAACTGCATTCCTGAGATCCATCTGACCCGGACGACACACATGATGGTCGGGCGGGTCAATGACTCAGATGTGTCAGTTGACACCCACAGAGTACAAATCATGCAACTCTGCACCAGACCATCAGAACTGAAGAAGAATGAGACAAGGCACATCCTCAGGAAACTCAGGGAGGTCCAGATCCTACGATACAGCACTGAAGAATGTTGTTAGCATGTTGTAAATGTGTTGTTAGCATGTTGTTCTTGTGTTGTTAGCAGGTTATTAGCATCTTGTTAGCATGTTGCTGACACGTACCTTCTTCCTCCCTCCTCCTGCCACATGCGTGATGTTCTCCAGAGAACCCACTTTGGACTGAACAGTTGTAAAATCCAGCTTCTCTGATTTAATCTCCACCTTCCCTCCACCTGTCAAAGACACACACACACACACACACACACACACACAGTGTTTAGCATCCTCATCAGGGTCCATCAGTGGACCCACAGTCCTCACCAGGGTCCATCAGTGGACTGACAGTCCTCACCAGGGTCCATCAGGGGACTGACAGTCCTTACCAGGGTCCATCAGTGGACCATCAGTCCTCACCAGGGTCTATCAGGGGACTGACAGTCCTTACCAGGGTCCATCAGTGGACTGACAGTCCTCACCAGGGTCCATCAGTGGACTGACAGTCCTCATCAGGGTCCATCAGTGGACCGACAGTCCTTACCAGGGTCCATCAGTGGACTGACAGTCCTCATCAGGGTCCATCAGTGGACCGACAGTCCTCACCAGGGTCCATCAGTGGACTGACAGTCCTCATCAGGGTCCATCAGTGGACCGACAGTCCTTACCAGGGTCCATCAGTGGACTCACAGTCCTCATCAGGGCCCATCAGGGGACCCACAGTCCTCACCAGGGTCTATCAGTGGACTGACAGTCCTCATCAGGGTCCATCAGTGGACCGACAGTCCTCACCAGGGTCCATCAGTGGACCATCAGTCCTCACCAGGGTCCATCATTGGACCGACAGTCCTCATCAGGGCCCATCAGCGGACCCACAGTCCTCACCAGGGTCCATCAGCGGACCTACAGTCCTCATCAGGGTCCATCAGCGGACCCACAGTTCGCATTAGGGTCCATCAACGGAACGACAGTCCTCATCAGGGTCCATCAGTGGACCCACAGTCCTCATCAGGGTCCATCAGTGGACTGACAGTCCTCATCAGGGTCCATCAGTGGACCCACAGTCCTCATCAGGGTCCATCAGTGGACTGACAGTCCTCATCAGGGTCCATCAGCGGACCTACAGTCCTCATCAGGGTCCATCAGCGGACCCACAGTCCGCATTAGGGTCCATCAACGGACCGACAGTCCTCATCAGGGTCCATCAGCGGACCTACAGTCCTCATCAGGGTCCATCAGCGGACCCACAGTCCGCATCAGGGTCCATCAGGGGACCGACAGTCCTCATCAGGGTCCATCAGTGGACTGACAGTCCTCATCAGGGTCCATCAGGGGACCGACAGTCCTCATCAGGGTCCATCAGCGGACCGACAGTCCTCACCAGGGTCCATCAGTGGACTGACAGTCCTCATCAGGGTCCATCAGTGGACTGACAGTCCTCACCAGGGTCCATCAGCGGACCGACAGTCCTCACCAGGGTCCATCAGTGGACTGACAGTCCTCACCAGGGTCCATCAGTGGACTGACAGTCCTCATCAGGGTCCATCAGCGGACCGACAGTCCTCACCAGGGTCCATCAGTGGACTGACAGTCCTCATCAGGGTCCATAAGCGGACCCACAGTCCTCATCAGGGTCCATCAGCGGACCGACAGTCCTTACCAGTGTCCATCAGTGCACCATCAGTCCTCACCAGGGTCCATAAGCGGACCCACAGTCCTCATCAGGGTCCATCAGCGGACCCACAGTCCTCATCAGGGTCCATCAGCGGACCGACAGTCCTCATCAGGGTCCATCAGCGGACCCACAGTCCGCATCAGGGTCCATCAGCGGACCGACAGTCCTTACCAGTGTCCATCAGTGGACCATCAGTCCTCACCAGGGTCCATCAGTGGACCCACAGTCCTCATCAGGGTCCATCAGTGGACCCCAGTCCTCATCAGGGTCCATCAGTGGACTAGTCTCCTGCATGTTTCTGATATGAATGTAATGATTAAATGATATATTTTGGTGGTTTGAGTTGAAGGTGTGAGAAAGAATAGTATCAGTAACATTGTTAACACTGTGCTACATTACAGAGAAATACAAACCGTACTAATGAACCTTCATTAATATAGGCCTATATTTTATCTCCAAGCGCACGTCACACACTGAGCGAGCCGCCTGTTAATGACGCTGTGGGCTAATGGGCATGTAGCTACTTCCGTGTTTCACATGATACGTCATGTTTGTAGTCGACCAATGAAGATGAGTTTACATATCACCTTGGGTTCGTCCTTCACCTTCTCAAAATGATCCCACACTTTGGATTTCCTGCCCGACATGTTATTAACTAGCCTGTGGAATAACAGCAGGTACCAGCCCTGGAGATTAACCTGACTCCTGTCTGACTGCTGAGCGTGGACACTTCCTGTGTCTGTCCTTTCAAAGTAAAGTCACACATACTCCAGTCGTATAGGTTTGGATTTATTTTGACAAGGTGCAGCTCCGTGTGTTACAGTTACATCATGTGAAGTAAGTAGAGAGTGAGTGTGTGTGTGTGTGTGTGTGCATTACCTGGTTTGTGGTAGATGTTGTCTTTAGAGCCACATTTTGATGTAACATTAGAGAGATCCATCTTCTTAGTGACAATCTGAACCTACAGACAGACAGAGACAGAATTGAATTTATTTTCAGTTGATTCGGACTGGAAATCCTCGGGAATATTATGCTCTTCCAGAAAGGCCGTTACTTGACTGAACTATCTTCTCAAGGATTTTTGAAAGAAAAGGCAGTTTGGAGATAACTGCAGGATCTAGACCAAGTTTTTTAATCAGAGGTTGCTCTACTGCATGTTCATAATGTTCAGGGACCACACCTGAGGACAGACTGTTATTCATGACTGCAATAACAGATGACCCTACACTGGGGAAAACCTCTTTAAATAGTTGAGGGGGGACAGCATCATTTGAAAAACCTGAGAGCTTCAAATGACCAACAATCTGCTGCATAAAGGACACAAGCTCAAACTGGTCAAAGAAAGCAGAGCAGGACAGAGATCGAGGGGTCATGAGCAGAAGGTCAGACAACCGCCCTAGTGCAAGTGACCTTATCAATAACAGCCTTCATACAGATAGTCTGTGGACATTAAGAACCGAGTCAATAGTCTTAAACAGAACATGAGGCTTATGACAGTTTGACAGAATAATATCAGTCAAATGTTTTCTTTTAGCATCTCTCACAGATGTCTGATAATGAGGCCAGCAGTCCCCGAGCATTTGGAAAGACACCTGCAGTTTGTCCTTTTTCCACTTGCACTCAACATCACCTGCTCCTTCAGTCCTCCACCTGAAGGTCAGGGACAACACCACCCTCATTGGGCTTGTCTGTGGGGATGACTCCGCCCACAGGTGGGAGATGGACCACCAGGTGACCGGGACTGAACACTTGGAGGGCACTGGAGATGGTTGTGGATTTAACAAAGAATGCAGCCTCATCACCACGTGTGACTCCTCACCTCCTCCATCACCTCCTGCTACGCTGCTATCAAGAACATGGATGGACTTTGGTCTATGATTCTCCCCCAGGACCTGTACACCTCAGTGCCATGAGGACCCTCCAGGACCCTGAAGCAGGCAGTATAGATCACAGCTGACCATCCCATCCTGGACACACAGTCTTTGAAACAGGAAGTAGTGGTCCATCAGGACTCTGATGCAGTCATTGGTCATGTGACTTTCTGCAGATGACCTAAGTTTAAACTGTCCGAGGTGGCGAAGCTGATCAGATAGTGATTAACATAACTTGTTATGTTACAGCTGGTAAATCAGGTCACAGATGGTAGATCAGGTCACAGCTGGTGGATCCTGTCACAGCTGGCAGATCCTGTCACAGCTGGTAAATCATGTCACAGCTGGTAGATCCTGTCACAGCTGGTGGATCCTGTCACAGCTGGTAGATCTGGTCACAGATGGTAGATCAGGTCACAGCTGGTAGATCCTGTCACAGCTGGTAAATCATGTCACAGCTGGTAGATCATGTCACAGCTGGTAGATCCTGTCACAGCTGGTGGATCCTGTCACAGCTGGTGGATCCTGTCACAGCTGGTAGATCATGTCACAGCTGGTAGATCATGTCACAGCTGGTAAATCCTGTCACAGCTGGTAGATCATGTCACAGCTGGTAGATCCTGTCACAGCTGGTGGATCCTGTCACAGCTGGTAGATCATGTCACAGCTGGTAGATCCTGTCACAGCTGGTAGATCCTGTCACAGCTGGTGGATCATGTCACAGCTGGTAGATCCTGTCACAGCTGGTAGATCTGGTCACAGCTGGTAGATCCTGTCAAAACTGGTAGATCTGGTCACAGCTGGTAGATCCTGTCACAGCTGGTGGATCAGGTCACAGCTGGTAGATCCTGTCACAGCTGGTGGATCCTGTCACAGCTGGTAGATCCTGTCACAGCTGGTAGATCAGGTCACAGCTGGTAGATCCTGTCAAAACTGGTAGATCTGGTCACAGCTGGTAGATCCTGTCACAGCTGGTAGATCCTGTCACAGCTGGTGGATCCTGTCACAGCTGGTAGATCATGTCACAGCTGGTAGATCCTGTCACAGCTGGTAGATCCTGTCACAGCTGGTGGATCCTGTCACAGCTGGTAGATCAGGTCACAGCTGGTAGATCTGGTCACAGCTGGTAGATCCTGTCAAAACTGGTAGATCTGGTCACAGCTGGTAGATCAGGTCACAGATGGTAGATCAGGTCACAGCTGGTAGATCCTGTCACAGCTGGTGGATCAGGTCACAGCTGGTAGATCCTGTCACAGCTGGTGGATCCTGTCACAGCTGGTAGATCCTGTCACAGCTGGTAGATCTGGTCACAGCTGGTAGATCCTGTCAAAACTGGTAGATCTGGTCACAGCTGGTAGATCCTGTCACAGCTGGTAGAACATGTCACAGCTGGTAGATCCTGTCACAGCTGGTAGAACATGTCACAGCTGGTAGATCCTGTCACAGATGGTAGATCAGGTCACAGCTGGTAGATCCTGTCACAGCTGGTAGATCCTGTCACAGCTGGTAGATCTGTCAAAACTGGTAGATCTGGTCACAGCTGGTAGATCTGGTCACAGATGGTAGATCAGGTCACAGCTGGTAGATCCTGTCACAGCTGGTAGATCCTGTCACAGCTGGTAGATCTGTCAAAACTGGTAGATCTGGTCACAGCTGGTAGATCTGGTCACAGCTGGTAGATCAGGTCACAGATGGTAGATCAGGTCACAGCTGGTAGATCCTGTCACAGCTGGTGGATCCTGTCACAGCTGGTAGATCCTGTCACAGCTGGTAGATCAGGTCACAGATGGTAGATCAGGTCACAGCTGGTAGATCATGTCACAGCTGGTAGATCATGTCACAGATGGGAGATCCTGTCAAAACTGGTAGATCTGGTCACAGCTGGAAGATCAGGTCACAGCTGGTAGATCAGGTCACAGCTGGTAGATCAGGTCACAGCTGGTAGATCAGGTCACAGCTGGTAGATCCTGTCACAGCTGGTAGATCCTGTCACAGCTGGTAGATCCTGTCACAGCTGGTAGATCAGGTCACAGCTGGTAGATCCTGTCATAGCTGGTAGATCTGGTCACAGCTGGTAGATCAGGTCACAGATGGTAGATCAGGTCACAGCTGGTAGATCAGGTCACAGATGGTAGATCCTGTCACAGCTGGTAGATCCTGTCAAAACTGGTAGATCTGGTCACAGCTGGTAGATCAGGTCACAGATGGTAGATCAGGTCACAGCTGATAGATCCTGTCATAGCTGGTGGATCCTGTCACAGCTGGTAAATCATGTCACAGCTGGTAGATCAGGTCACAGATGGTAGATCAGGTCACAGCTGGTAGATCCTGTCACAGCTGGTAAATCATGTCACAGATGGTAGATCCTGTCAAAACTGGTAGATCTGGTCACAGCTGGTAGATCAGGTCACAGCTGGTAGATCAGGTCACAGCTGGTAGATCCTGTCACAGCTGGTAGATCATGTCACAGCTGGTGGATCATGTCACAGCTGGTAGATCAGGTCACAGATGGTAGATCCTGTCACAGCTGGTAGATCATGTCACAGCTGGTGGATCATGTCACAGCTGGTAGATCCTGTAACAGCTGGTAGATCAGGTCACAGCTGGTAGATCCTGTCAAAACTGGTAGATCCGGTCACAGCTGGTAGATCCGGTCACAGCTGGTAGATCCGGTCACAGCTGGTAGATCATGTCACAGCTGGTAGATCAGGTCACAGCTGGTAGATCCTGTCAAAACTGGTAGATCTGGTCACAGCTGGTAGATCCCGTCACAGCTGGTAGATCAGGTCACAGATGGTAGATCAGGTCACAGCTGGTAGATCCTGTCACAGCTGGTAAATCATGTCACAGCTGGCAGATCATGTCACAGCTGGTAGATCCTGTCACAGCTGGTAGATCAGGTCACAGCTGGTAGATCCTGTCAAAACTGGTAGATCCGGTCACAGCTGGTAGATCCTGTCACAGCTGGTAGATCAGGTCACAGCTGGTAGATCCTGTCAAAACTGGTAGATCCGGTCACAGCTGGTAGATCCTGTCACAGATGGTAGATCAGTTTACATGTGGTATTTTCCTGGATCTGTGTGAAGCGTCTGATGATGTCAGCCACAATTCTGCATGGTGATGAACCTGATTCGATCTCTTTGACAACAGATAAATGTGTGTGTGTGTGTGTGTGTGTTACCTTGCCCCCTCCAGGTGAGTGTTTCAGGTTCTCTGTTGATCCGATCTTTGACTTCACATTACTGAGGTCAGGCATCGGGTGGGAGGGGAGGGGGGGTGTCCGTCCACGAGCAGAACCAGGAGACCTGGGGGGGGTCCGGACCACCGCCACCTGGAGGACGATGATGATGAACAGGACGTCAGATAGACAGAGACACAGACAGACAGACAGACAGACAAGTGCTAAGACAGATAGACAGACAGACAGACAGACAGACAAAGAGACAGACAAGTGTACAGACAGACAGACAGACAGACAGGTGCTAGGACAGACAGACAGACAGACAGACAGACAGACAAGTGTACAGACAGACAGACAGACAGGTGTTCAGACCTTCCTGACATCTCTGTTTGGAGTTGATGGTCGACTGGCAGGAGAGCGACTTCCTGGACTGCTGACTCCGTCCACTGACTCTGCCAGAGAGATAGACAGGTAAGGGTCAGAGAGACAGGTTAACTGGTTGAACCAGTGTAACTGGTTGAACCGGTTTCACTAGTGTCACTGGTTGTACTGGTGAAGGTTTGTACCTGTACTCTTGGCTGAGACCATCTTGGCTGCTCTGGCGCCCCCTGTTGACCTGGAGACCTGAAACAAACACATTTTACACGTCACAATGGCCCAATTCTGATCCGATCCCTTACAGAGTCACTGACTTAGAGGCACGTTCATGTGAAGTGTGTGAGTGTGTCAGGGCTGTCCCACTGTCAAACTGTCAAGTCAGTGAGTGAGCCCTTTATGCCCCCTTACCGTAGGTCAGCATCGATGTGGACTTATGGTAAGGAAATTACCCACAGTTCATAGCGTTGTGACGTCAATAATGTTAAGGAAGGAGAGCGAAAAAACAGATACAGTGGTGGAAAAAAGTTTTTGGACAGCCCATGTATTTGTGAAATATTGCATTAAGAATCACTCTTAGGTCTTCAAGTGCCATTTCTTTTAGTACAGTCACAGCCAAAATACTAAATAAATCCTAAAAAAGCCATTAAAAACTTAAAATTGATTGGTTCCATAAAAATACATGAGAAATTTTGAGTATTGGGTCATTTTGGTACCAGTGTTGAAGGTTGTTCTTTTTATTAAAAGACACAATTTTTGTTCCCGAGCTTCGTGTCCACATAAAGTCAACACATTTGAAAGTTCTTCAGACACAAAAATGGCTAAAACAAGGAACCTAACGCAGGAAAAACGCCTGAAGATAAAGATTCTCAGCCAGGAAGGGTACAACTGCTGCCAGATAGCCAGGAAGTGCAGATGCAGTCCTTCAGCAGTTGGATACACTCTGCAGAAATACAGACGAACAAACAGCTTGGAAGACAAACCAAGATCTGGGCGTCCAAGGGTTTCTTCAGCAAGAAATGATCGCATCCTGATCCGTATGTGCAGGCAAAACCGCAGAATGACATCACAGGAGCTTCAGCAGCAGTGGTCAAACCAAACTGGTGTCCAGTGTTCCACCCGCACTGTACGTGGCCGACTTTTAGATCATGGCTTAAGGTCCTACAAGGCTATCATCACCACCATCATCATCACCATCACTATCATCATCACCATTATCCCCATCATCATCATCATCATCATTATCACCATCATCATCATCACCACCATCATCATCACCACCATCACCATCATCACCACCATCATCATTATCCCATCATCATCATTATCACCATCATCATCATCACCACCATCATCACCATCACCATCATCATCATCACCATCATCATCATCACCATCATTATCACCATCGTCACCACCATCATCATCATCACCATCATCACCATCATCATTATCACCATCATCATCATTATCACCATCATCATCATCATCATCATCATCATCACCATCATCATCACCATCATCATCATCAGTTAGTGTGTTGGTTTTGCTTTGCTATTTTGTGAATAAATATAATTCTTTGCAATCATACCTAGCTGTTCTGCATAGTTTGTGAGACTGATATCTTTAACTGGCTATCATTTTCCCTTTACAGAATGGTGCCCCACGAGATGATTTAATGTTAATTATGTCACATTATTTAACATGATTATTCATTCATTCATTCATCTTCTAACCACTTTATCCTCTTGAGGGTCGCAGGGGGCTGGAGCCTATCCCAGCTGACATCGGGCGAGACGCAGGGTTCACGCTGGACAGGTCGCCAGACTATCACAGGGCTGACACATAGAGACAGACAACTATTCACGCTCACATTCACACCTATGGACAATTTAGAGTTACCAATTAACCTGCATGTCTTTGGACTGTGGGAGGAAGCCGGAGACAACTCCGCACAGAAGGGCTCCCACACCCGGGATCGAACCGCCAACCCTCTTGCTGTGAGGCCCAATATCACAAATCACAATTTGCCTCACAGGGCTTTACAGCATACGACATCCCTCTGTCCTTATGACCCTCACAGCTGATCAGGAAAAACTCCCCAAAAAACCCTTTAATGGGGAAAAACGGTAGAAACCTCAGGAAGAGCAACTGAGGAGGGATCCCTCTTCCAGGACGGACAGAGGGTTAGGGTTAGGGGTGCAATAGATAGATACTGTTGTTCCCAAAATAATTGGTGGCTCCATGTGACACCCTGAATTTATGTTCCCAACATAACTGGTGCCCCGTGTGAGGCGTAGTACTGTTGACATTCATGCATATTGTGCAATATTAAAATCAGCGTACATTTTTGGTTCACACCAAAAATCTTTGATTCCTTTTTTAGACTACCCAAAAGACTTTACATTCACCACTCGTCTGCTGCAGCAGTAGACACTCAGCTGTACTTACAAACAAGTACATTGTAGTGAGAATTATTTTATTCACAAAAATAAAGCAATTTCAGAGACACTGTGTTGCTGATCACTGCTATCTTAAGCCTCAGTATTACACTAGAGTTGCTATTGCTGGATGGAGGCCTGTGAGAGGAAACAGTATAGAGAGGTTACTGCTGCTGCACTGAGGCAGGGTGGAGGCCATTCCCCACCATGAGGAGGCAAACAAGGCATTCTGGGAACTGGACAAGAAGACAGAGGATGGGAGCTTCTGTCTGTGGCTCAGAAGAACAGACCCAAAGAGGGGAACCAAGGATCCTACAGCCAGCTGCAGGGAGACGTCTCTACTGCTGCTCCACCTCTCACAGATGTTCTAGGATTCAAGGGGTTAAACATCTGTGGAGGGTGACTCCCAGCTGACGCTCTGAGACTGGCTCGCTGACAGGAAGAAGGTTAGGAGAGTCAGTCAGGGAGGACTGTACCAGGTGTGGACGGGTCGATGAGTGACCGCTCCACCACATGGATACCTTCTGAGACTACCAGCACAATACGAAGAAGACCAGCAGTACACGGAGAGGCGGGAGAGAAGTTGGACCAATCAGGACTGGAACAGCGATGACTGATGAGCTCAAGATTCTCAGGAAACGCAGCTGCAGACGAGCTAAAGTGACATCACAGCGAGG
Organism: Cromileptes altivelis; assembly: GCA_013133815.1. Taxonomy (NCBI): domain Eukaryota; kingdom Metazoa; phylum Chordata; class Actinopteri; order Perciformes; family Serranidae; genus Cromileptes; species Cromileptes altivelis. The sequence continues at coordinate 41,031,523 of CM023147.1, read as the reverse complement.
CCAGGGAATTCATCAAGAGAAGACAAAGTGTGGGAGGAGAAACCAAATGTAAACCTGCACTGCTTCAGCAGGTGAGACAGGAAGGACACAGGAAGTGAAACACCAAAGGGCAGGAACACGCCCTTGCGTGACGGACACACTCTGAACCTGAAAGACGCCGACCCACGAGAAAACCACCAGGGAACCAGTCCACCAAGCCGAAGTGAAGACAATCAGAACCAGCGACAAAGAGACACAGAGCGCTCTGAACAGAACTTTAAGCCCTTTACTCCAGAAGTCACAACAACATGTACTCCAACTTTATATCAACATATATGCAACATGTTTTTTATGATGTCATGTCAAGGTTTATAGCTGCGTCATGTTGGTTTTACCTTCAGCACTTCCTCTGCTGCTTCCTTCACAGCTGCTGCATCTGTTTCAACACAAGAAAAAGACATGACACAAGAGCAGCTCCACATCACCACAGACTGAGGCTAACTGCAGCTCCAGATCGCCACAGACTGAGGCTAACTGCAGCTCTAGATCGCCACAGATTGAGGCTAACTGCTGCTCCAGATCACCACAGACGGAGGCTAAATGCAGCTCCACATCACCACAGACTGAGGCTAACTGCAGCTACAGATCACCACAGACTGAGGCTAACTGCAGCTCCAGATCGCCACAGATTGAGGCTAACTGCAGCTCCAGATCGCCACAGATTGAGGCTAACTGCAGCTCCAGATCGCCACAGATTGAGGCTAACTGCAGCTCCAGATCACAACAGACTGAGGCTAACTGCAGCTACAGATCGCCACAGACTGAGGCTAACTGCAGCTCCAGATCGCCACAGACTGAGGCTAACTGCAGCTCCAGATCGTCACAGACTGAGGCTAACTGCAGCTCCAGATCACCACAGACTGAGGCTAACTGCAGCTCCAGATCGTCACAGACTGAGGCTAACTACAGCTCTAGATCGCCACAGATTGAGGCTAACTGCAGCTACAGATCACCACAGACTGAGGCTAACTGCAGCTCCAGATCGCCACAGACTGAGGCTAACTGCAGCTCTAGATCGCCACAGATTGAGGCTAACTGCAGCTCCAGATCACCATAGACGGAGGCTAAATGCAGCTCCACATCACCACAGACTGAGGCTAACTGCAGCTACAGATCACCACAGACTGAGGCTAACTGCAGCTCCAGATCGCCACAGACTGAGGCTAACTGCAGCTCCAGATCGCCACAGATTGAGGCTAACTGCAGCTCCAGATCGCCACAGATTGAGGCTAACTGCAGCTCCAGATCACAACAGATTGAGGCTAACTGCAGCTCCAGATCGCCACAGATTGAGGCTAACTGCAGCTCCAGATCGCCACAGATTGTGGCTAACTGCAGCTCCAGATCGCCACAGATTGAGGCTAACTGCAGCTCCAGATCACAACAGACTGAGGCTAACTGCAGCTACAGATCGTCACAGACTGAGGCTAACTGCAGCTCCAGATCGCCACAGACTGAGGCTAACTGCAGCTCCAGATCACAACAGATTGAGGCTAACTGCAGCTCCAGATCGCCACAGACTGAGGCTAACTGCAGCTCCAGATCGCCACAGATTGAGGCTAACTGCAGCTCCAGATCGCCACAGATTGAGGCTAACTGCAGCTCCAGATCACAACAGATTGAGGCTAACTGCAGCTCCAGATCGCCACAGATTGAGGCTAACTGCAGCTCCAGATCACAACAGACTGAGGCTAACTGCAGCTACAGATCGTCACAGACTGAGGCTAACTGCAGCTCCAGATCGCCACAGACTGAGGCTAACTGCAGCTCCAGATCGCCACAGATTGAGGCTAACTGCAGCTCCAGATCGCCACAGATTGAGGCTAACTGCAGCTCCAGATCGCCACAGATTGAGGCTAACTGCAGCTCCAGATCACAACAGACTGAGGCTAACTGCAGCTACAGATCGTCACAGACTGAGGCTAACTGCAGCTCCAGATCGCCACAGACTGAGGCTAACTGCAGCTCCAGATCACCACAGACTGAGGCTAACTGCAGCTCCAGATCGTCACAGACTGAGGCTAACTGCAGCTCCAGATCACCACAGACTGAGGCTAACTGCAGCTCCAGATCGTCACAGACTGAGGCTAACTGCAGCTCTAGATCGCCACAGATTGAGGCTAACTGCAGCTACAGATCACCACAGACTGAGGCTAACTGCAGCTCCAGATCGTCACAGACTGAGGCTAACTGCAGCTCCAGATCACTATAGACGGAGGCTAAATGCAGCTCCACATCACCACAGACTGAGGCTAACTGCAGCTACAGATCACCACAGACTGAGGCTAACTGCAGCTCTAGATCGCCACAGATTGAGGCTAACTGCAGCTCCAGATCACCATAGACGGAGGCTAAATGCAGCTCCACATCACCACAGACTGAGGCTAACTGCAGCTACAGATCGCCACAGACGGAGGCTAAATGCAGCTCCACATCACCACAGACTGAGGCTAACTGCAGCTACAGATCACCACAGACTGAGGCTAACTGCAGCTACAGATCGCCACAGACTGAGGCTAACTGCAGCTCCAGATCGCCACAGATTGAGGCTAACTGCAGCTCCAGATCGCCACAGATTGAGGCTAACTGCAGCTCCAGATCACAACAGATTGAGGCTAACTGCAGCTCCAGATCGCCACAGATTGAGGCTAACTGCAGCTCCAGATCACAACAGACTGAGGCTAACTGCAGCTACAGATCGTCACAGACTGAGGCTAACTGCAGCTCCAGATCGCCACAGACTGAGGCTAACTGCAGCTCCAGATCGTCACAGACTGAGGCTAACTGCAGCTCCAGATCACCACAGACTGAGGCTAACTGCAGCTCCAGATCGTCACAGACTGAGGCTAACTGCAGCTCCAGATCACCACAGACTGAGGCTAACTGCAGCTCCAGATCGTCACAGACTGAGGCTAACTGCAGCTCCAGATCGTCACAGACTGAGGCTAACTGCAGCTACAGCAGGATGTTAATGAATGAACAGTGACACTAACCTCCCATCATGCACTGCTCCTCAGAGGCAGGGCCGTCTCCCAGGGGGGCAGAGTCTCCATCCATCATCACTCCTACAGACGAGAAGAGGAGGTGAAGAGGAGTCAGTCAGCATGCTTAGTAACGGTCACTCCTCCATAACAAACACAATAAATTCAGTTTCTATTCAACTCTACTGTCACCTCCTCCACATGTCAATCATCCACCCTGACACCTGAGCACCTCCCCGCTCCCCTCTTCACCTCCTCCAGCTGTCAACTCCTTCTCTGTGTGTCTGATCTGAGGCCACTTTGGCCTGCAGACAGAGGAACAGTAGAGACATATGATGTGCCTCCCTGCTCTCCTCCTGCTTTCCTCCTGTTCTCCACTTGAGCGGATAGGGGGTGGCAGGAGGGAGCAGTGAAGAGGAGCAGGGACACATCAACCGCCCTATTCGCCCTTTCAGCCTGCAGATAGAGGCGTAGCAGAGAGCACACGGACGAGAACAGGGAGGTGCACCATGTGTCTGTGTCTCCTCTCTGCTACGCCTCTATCTGCAGGATGGTGCACCTCCCTGTTCTCCTCCCTGTGCTCCTCATAGGCCTGCAGATAGAGGCGTAGCAGAGAGGAGACACAGACACATGGTGCACCTCCCTGTTCTCCTCCCTGTGCTCCTCATTGGCCTGCAGATAGAGGCTTAGCAGAGAGGAGACACAGACACATGGTGCACCTCCCTGTTCTCCTCCCTGTGCTCCTCATTGGCCTGCAGATAGAGGAGTAGCAGAGAGGATCTGCTGAGGGGAAATGGAGACACATGGTGCACCTCCCTGTTCTCCTCCCTGTGCTCCTCATAGGCCTGCAGATAGAGGCGTAGCAGAGAGGAGACACAGACACATGGTGCACCTCCCTGTTCTCCTCCCTGTGCTCCTCATTGGCCTGCAGATAGAGGCTTAGCAGAGAGGAGACACAGACACATGGTGCACCTCCCTGTTCTCCTCCCTGTGCTCCTCATTGGCCTGCAGATAGAGGAGTAGCAGAGAGGATCTGCTGAGGGGAAATGGAGACACATGGTGCACCTCCCTGTTCTCCTCCCTGTGCTCCTCTTTAGCTGCAGGCTAACATGCGGAGCGGTAAATACTGCTGACGCGTCTGCCGCCTCTCCGCCTTCAGTGAGCGGAGCGGCAGAGACACGTGGAGCAGAGAGGACAAAGGCAGAGAGAGACAGACAGGTGGGGGACGGACAGACAGACAGACAGACAGACAGACAGGTGAGGGATGTCTCTGTATCTTACCTCCTGGATGCTATCCGTCCGTCCGTCTGTCTGCTGCTCCACCCTGCTGCCGCTCTCTGAGGGTGGCGCACGGCTGCTGTTGCATGCCGGGAGCGGAGGCTGCTGTTGCCATGGTAACCTGCTGCACCACTGCCCCGTGACACGGATGATGATGATGAAGATCATTCAGTGAAGAACCAGAGACATTTTTATTAAACTTTATTTACTGATTAAAAATCTGATCAGTTTTTTTTAAATAAACTTTATTTATAAAACACAGGTAAAAAGTACATAGTAAGAATAATATTAAGTACAATGAAAAAAAGTACTTTTTCATTAATGTTACAGAACACAGCTAGGGGTTACACAGTATAAAGAGAACTACAAAAATATATTTAACATAGTGCAAGCAGTCACAGTTCTAATTGCTTTTAGTTTTTGAGAGTACTGGATTGAATGAATGTATTGTTTGATCTCTTTATGGAAAGCAACAAAGTAAGGTTTTCTATTTGTGAACTTACATCGATGAATATGAAGTTTGGCCATTATAGTAATATAATTAATCATGTATGTGTATGGGGCGGCACGGTGGAGTGGTGGTTAGCACTCTCGCCTCACCGCAAGAGGGTTGTGGATTCAATCCCGGGCGCGATTTGTGACATTGGGCTTTATAAATAAAATTGATTGATTGAATATTAGGCCTCACCAAGGGGACACCATTAAAGTTGTAAACTGGCCATTGGAAATAATTAACGTATTGCGGTAAGCAAGTTGTGTCATTTCCGGTGTTTCTGTGACAGCGTCTCTGTACTGCTCTGGTGAATTCTGCTACCCTGCTTTCTCACCTCAGTTGCTTTAACGTCTACTTCAAGTCTTAACCCACACTGGTTCTGTTTAAACACTTATAGCTCTCGTTCTTTCTGCGACCTTCTCGCTAATCTCCTAGCTGTTGTTTGCACGCTCTTAGCATTGTTAGCTACTTTAGCTTAGCCATGGCTTCCCCTTCTCCTGCTCTTTCTTGCCCGGTGTGCCAGATGTTCAGTTATGCCTCTGCCTCCTTTAGCGACAATGGTAATTGTAATAAGTGTAGCTTATTTGCTGCGTTGGAGGCGAGGCTTAGTGAATTAGAAGCGCGGCTCCGCACCATGGAAAACCATTCAGTAGCTGCGGTAGTTAGCCAGCCCCCTGTAGCCGGTGCGGAGCCACATAGCATAGCCTTAGCCTCTGCTAACTGTCCTCCGGCAACTCCCGTTCAGCCGGGAGGTTGGGTTACGGTTCGCCAGAAGCACAGCTCCAAGCCGAAGCCCACGGCTCACCACCAGCCTGTTCACGTTTCCAACCGCTTTTCCCCACTCAGTGACACACCCGCTGAGGATAAAACTCTGGTTATTGGCAGCTCTATTCTGAGAAACGTGAAGTTAGCAACACCAGCGACCATAGTCAAATGTATCCCTGGGGCCAGAGCGGGCGTCATTGAATCAAATTTAAAACTGCTGGCTAAAGCTAAACGTAGATTCAGTAAGATTGTTATTCACGTCGGCGGCAATGACACCCAGTTACGCCAATCGGAGGTCACTAAAATTAATATTGCCTCGGTGTGTGAATACGCAAAAACAATGTCGGACTCCGTAGTTTTCTCTGGACCCCTCCCAAATCTGACCAGTGATGACATGTTTAGCCGCATGTCATCATTTAATCGCTGGCTGTCCAGGTGGTGCAAACGATGTGGGTTTCGTTAATAATTGGCAAACTTTCTGGGGAAAACCTGGTCTTATTAGGAGAGACGGCATTCATCCCACTTTGGATGGAGCTGCTCTCATTTCTAGGAACCTGGCAAACTTTATTAGTAATTTAAATCCCTGACAACCCAGAGTTCAGACCCGGACAGAGAGTTGCAGTCCTAAACGCCTCTCTGAGCTTCTAGTTCAGTTACCCAGCCATAGTTTTCATAGTTTTATACAAACGGTGTCTGTCCCCCGACCACCTGAATTATTTAAATCTAAAATTAAACAAAGAGGAGTTGTGCATAACAACCTCATAAAAATTAAAACCTCTTCTGTGACAGAAAGACAAAACAGGAGAATTAAATGCGGACTGTTAAATATCAGGTCTCTATCGTCTAAAGCAGTGTTAGTAAACGAATTAATATCAGATAATCATATTGATTTACTCAGTCTCACTGAAACCTGGCTGTGTCAAGATGAATATGTCAGTCTAAATGAGTCCACTCCTCCCAGTCATAATAATACCCACATTCCTCGAGGCAGCGGCCGAGGAGGGGGAGTTGCAGCCATTTTTAACTCTAGTCTGTTAATCAGCCCTAAACCTAAACTAGATTATAATTCATTTGAAAGCCTCGTTCTTAGTCTTTTACATCCGACCTGGAAAACCTCGCAGCCACTTTTATTTGTTATAGTGTACCGTGCTCCTGGCCCGTATTCTGAATTTGTATCTGAATTCTCAGAGTTTTTATCCAGTTTAGTTCTTAAATCAGATAAAGTTATTATTGTAGGCGATTTTAACATTCATGTCGACGTTGATAATCAATCAATCAATCAATCAATCAATTTTATTTATAAAGCCCAATATCACAAATCACAATTTGCCTCACAGGGCTTTACAGCATACGACATCCCTCTGTCCTTAAGACCCTCACAGCGGATAAGGAAAAACTCCCCAAAAAAAACCCCTTTATCGGGGAAAAAAAAACGGTAGAAACCTCAGGAAGAGCAACTGAGGAGGGATCCCTCTTCCAGGACGGACAGACGTGCAATAGATGTCGTACAGAACAGATCAGCATAATAAATTAACAGTAATCTATATGACACAATGAGAGAGAGAGAGAGAGAGAGAGAGAGAGAGAGAGAGAGAGAGAGAGATATGCAGGTAATGACAGTAGCTTACAACAACATTACTGAAAGTAATAATATTATAGTTATAGTTCTGGCTACTGTGATACAATATGTTGAAAGTATGTATTAATATGTGACAGTATACATGTGTGACAATAGTCATATGTGTAAAATAACAGTAGAAGTATGACTAATGACTAATGATGGCAGCAGCAGCAGCAGGAGGCATCTGGCAGGACCACGGCAGCAGCACAACCACACACGTCACGCTGTTCAGGCACTGCTGTGATATGAGTTAATCTGAGAGACAGTGGAGCACAAAGGCTCCGGAGAAGAAGCCGAGTTAGTGACATCCAGAATGGCCGAGTTAGCAAGATGCAGTAATAGAATACGAGAGAGAGAGAGAGAGAGAGAGAAGGAGAGAAGGAGAGAAGGTGCCCAGTGTATTATAGGGGGGTCCTCCGGCAGACTAGACCTAAGTCAGCCTAACTAGGGGCTGGTACAGGGCAAGCCTGAGCCAGCCCTAACTATAAGCTTTATCAAAGAGGAAAGTCTTAAGTCTAGTCTTAAATGTGGAGACGGTGTCTGCCTCCCGGACCGTAACAGGAAGATGATTCCACAGGAGAGGAGCCTGATAGCTGAAGGCTCTGGCTCCTGATCTACTTTTGGAGACTTTAGGGACCACGAGTAACCCTGCGTTCTCAGAGCGCAGTGTTCTGGTGGGATAATATGGCACTATGAGCTCTCTAAGATATGACGGAGCTTGACCATTTAGAGCTTTATAAGTTAACAGTAGCATTTTAAATTCAGGTCTGGATTTTACAGGGAGCCAGTGCAGAGAAGCTAAAACAGGAGAAATATGATCTCGTTTCTTAGTTCCTGTTAGTACACGTGCTGCTGCATTCTGAATTAGCTGGAGAGTTTTTAGGGACTTACTGGAGCTACCTGATAATAGAGAGTTACAGTAATCCAGCCTTGAGGTAACAAAAGCGTGGACCAATTTTTCTGCATCTTTTCGGGTCAGGATAGGCCTAATTTTGGCAATATTACGCAGATGAAAAAATGCAGTCCGTGAGGTTTGTTTTAAATGAGAATTAAAAGACAAATCTTGATCAAATATTACTCCGAGGTTTCTTACGGTAGTGCTAGAGGCCAGAGCAATGCCATCAAGAGAAACTATGTCATCAGATAAAGAGTCTCTGAGTTGTTTGGGGCCAAGAACAATAACTTCAGTTTTGTCTGAATTTAACATCAGGAAATTGGTGCTCATCCAGGTTTTTATGTCTTTAAGGCAGTTATGGAGTTTAGTTAATTGATTACTTTCTTCTGACTTCATCGATAAATACAACTGTGTATCATCCGCATAACAATGGAAATTTATAGAGTGATTTCTAATGATGTTACCTAAAGGAAGCATATATAGAGTAAATAGGATTGGTCCGAGCACAGAACCTTGCGGAACTCCAAAACAAACTTTGGTACGTAAGGATGATTCATTACGAACGTCAACAAATTGAAAACGATCAGATAAATAAGATTTAAACCAGCTCAGTGCAGAACCTTTTAGGCCAATTAAGTGATCCAGTCTCTGCAGTAGAATTTGATGGTCAATTGTGTCAAACGCCGCACTAAGATCTAATAAAACAAGTACAGAGACAAGTCCTTTGTCTGAAGCAATCAGAAGGTCATTTGTAATTTTAACTAGTGCTGTCTCAGTGCTATGATGCACTCTAAATCCTGACTGAAATTCCTCAAATAAATTATTATCATGGAGAAAATCACACAGCTGGTCTGCGACTACTTTCTCAAGGATCTTTGACATAAAGGGAAGATTAGATATTGGTCTATAGTTGGCTAACACCTCTGGATCCAGGGTGGGCTTTTTTAGTAGAGGTTTAATTACAGCTACCTTAAAAGACTGTGGTACATAGCCTGTTAATAAGGATATATTGATCATATCTAATATATGAGTGTTAACTAAAGGAAAGACCTCCTTAAGTAGCCTAGTTGGGATGGGGTCTAAGAGACACGTTGATGATTTTGAAGAAGAAAACACTGCTGTCAATTCCTGAAGAGACATTGGGGAGAAGCAATCTAAATATATATTAGGTTTTACAGCTGTGTTTGAGGTTAGATATGTACTATCTGAGGACAGGAGGTCATGAGTTTTGCCTCTAATAGTTAGAATTTTGTCATTAAAAAAGCTCATAAAGTCATTACTGCTAAGGGCTAAAGGAATACAAGGCTCAATAGAGCTTTGACTCTCAGTCAGCCTGGCTACAGTGCTGAAAAGAAACCTGGGGTTGTTCTTGTTTTCTTCTTTTAATGCTGAGTAATAGTTTGCTCTGGCATTGCGGAGGCCCCTCATATAGGTTTTGAGACTGTCTGTCCAGATTAAACGAGATTCTTCCTTTTTGGTTAATCGCCAATTCCTTTCAAATTTTCGCGATATTTGTTTTAACCTACGGGTTTGAGAGTTATACCAAGGAGCGAACTTTCTTTGCTTTTTTAACTTCTTTTTAAGAGGAGCTACAGAGTCGAGTGTTGTTCGCAGCGAGCCTACGGCGCTATCGACAAAATTATCAATTTGGGAGAGGTTAAAGTCGGCACGGGAAACCTCTGTTACTGAAGGTATTGGTATTGAATTTAACGATGAAGTAATCTTTTCCTTAAATTTCGCGACAGCACTATCTGATAAACATCTAGTATAGTAACTGTTGCTGAGTGGCGTGTAATTGAGTAAAAAGAAATCAAAAGTAATCAGATAATGATCCGATAGCGAGGGATTCTGTGGAAAGACTTTTAGGTTATCAATTTCAATTCCATACGTCAGAACTAGATCGAGGGTATGGTTAAAACAGTGAGTGGGTTCATGTACACCCTGACTGAAGCCAATGGAGTCTATTAATGAGATAAACGCGGTAACCAGGGAGTCATTATCAACGTCGACATGAATGTTAAAATCGCCTACAATAATAACTTTATCTGATTTAAGAACTAAACTGGATAAAAACTCTGAGAATTCAGATACAAATTCAGAATACGGGCCAGGAGCACGGTACACTACAACAAATAAAAGTGGCTGCGAGGTTTTCCAGGTCGGGTGTAAAAGACTAAGAATGAGGCTTTCAAATGAATTATAATCTAGTTTAGGTTTAGGGCTGATTAACAGACTAGAGTTAAAAATGGCTGCAACTCCCCCTCCTCGGCCGCTGCCTCGAGGAATGTGGGTATTATTATGACTGGGAGGAGTGGACTCATTTAGACTGACATATTCACCTTGACACAGCCAGGTTTCAGTGAGACTGAATAAATCAATATGATTATCTGATATTAATTCGTTTACTAACACTGCTTTAGACGACAGAGACCTGATATTTAACAGTCCGCATTTAATTCTCCTGTTTTGTCTTTCTGTCACAGAAGAGGTTTTAATTTTTATGAGGTTGTTATGCACAACTCCTCTTTGTTTAATTTTAGATTTAAATAATTTAGGTGGTCGGGAGACAGACACCGTTAGTATAAACCTATGAAAACTATGGCTGGGTAACTGAACTAGAAGCTCAGAGAGGCGTTTAGGACTGCGACTCTCTGTCCTGGTCTCAACTCTGGGTTGTCAGGGATTTAAATTACTAATAAAGTTTGCCAGGTTCCTAGAAATGAGAGCAGCTCCATCCAAAGTGGGATGAATGCCGTCTCTCCTAATAAGACCAGGTTTTCCCCAGAAAGTTTGCCAATTATTAACGAAACCCACATCGTTTGCTGGACACCACCTGGACAGCCAGCGATTAAATGATGACATGCGGCTAAACATGTCATCACTGGTCAGATTTGGGAGGGGTCCAGAGAAAACTACGGAGTCCGACATTGTTTTTGCGTATTCACACACCGAGGCAATATTAATTTTAGTAACCTCCGATTGGCGTAACCGGGTGTCATTGCCGCCGACGTGAATAACAATCTTACTGAATCTACGTTTAGCTTTAGCCAGCAGCTTTAAATTTGACTCGATGTCGCCCGCTCTGGCCCCAGGGATACATTTGACTATGGTCGCTGGTGTTGCTAACTTCACGTTCCTCAGAATAGAGCTGCCAATAACCAGAGTTTTATCCTCAGCGGGTGTGTCGCTGAGTGGGGAAAAGCGGTTGGAAACGTGAACAGGCTGGTGGTGAGCCGTGGGTTTCGGCTTGGAGCTGCGCCTCTGGCGAACCGTAACCCAACCTCCCGGCTGAACGGGAGTTACCGGAGGACAGTTAGCAGAGGCTAAGGCTATGCTATGTGGCTCTGCACCGGCTACAGGGGGCTGGCTAACTACCGCAGCTACTGAATGGTTTTCCATGGTGCGGAGCCGCACTTCTAATTCACTAAGCCTCGCCTCCAACGCAGCAAATAAGCTACACTTATTACAATTACCACTGTCGCTAAAGGAGGCAGAGGCATAACTGAACATGTGACACACCGGGCAAGAAAGAGCAGGAGAAGGGGAAGCCATGGCTAAGCTAAAGTAGCTAACAACGCTAAGAGCGTGCAAACAACAGCTAGGAGATTAGCGAGAAGGTCGCAGAAAGAAGGAGAGCTATAAGTGCTTAAACAGAACCAGTGTGGGTTAAGACTTGAAGTAGACGTTTAAAGCAACTGAGGTGAGAAAGCAGGGTAGCAGAATTCACCAGAGCAGTACAGAGACGCTGTCACAGAAACACCGGAAATGACACAACTTGCTTACCGTAATACGTTACCGCTACCGCGTTTATCTCATTAATAGACTCCATTGGCTTCAGTCAGGGTGTACATGAACCCACTCACTGTTTTAACCATACCCTCAATCAAGTTCTGACGTATGGAATTGAAATTGATAACCTAAAGGTCTTTCCACAGAATCCGTCGCTATCGGATCATTATCTGATTACTTTTGATTTCTTTTTACTTGATTACACGCCACTCAGCAACAGTTACTATACTAGATGTTTTGAAAATTTAAGGAAAAGATTACTTCGTCGTTAAATTCAATACCAATACCTTCAGTAACAGAGGTTTCCCATGCCAACTTTAACCTCTCCCAAACTGATCATTTTGCTGATAGTGCCGTAGGCTCGCTGCGAACAACGCTCGACTCTGTAGCTCCTCTTAAAAAGAAGTTAAAAAAGCAAAGAAAGTTCGCTCCTTGGTATAACTCTCAAACCCTCAGGTTAAAACAAATATCGCGAAAATTTGAAAGGAATTAGCGATTGACCAAACTGGAAGAATCTCGTTTAATCTGGACAGACAGTCTCAAAACCTATAAGAGGGGCCTCCGCAATGCCAGAGCAAACTATTACTCAGCATTAATAGAAGACAATAAGAACAACCCCAGGTTTCTTTTCAGCACTGTAGCCAGGCTGACTGAGAGTCAAAGCTCTATTGAGCCTTGTATTCCTTTAGCCCTTAGCAGTAATGATTTTATGAGCTTTTTTAATGACAAAATTCTAACTATTGATGGTAGGCCTACCCTTCTAACCTCAAACACAGCTGTAGAACCTAATATATATTTAGATTGCTTCTCCCCAATTTCTCTTCAAGAATTGACAGCAGTGATTTCTTCTTCTAAATCATCAACGTGTCTCTTAGACCCCATCCCAACTAGGCTACTTAAGAAGGTCTTTCCTGTAGTTAACACTCATATATTAGATAAAATCAATATATCCTTATTAACAGGCTATGTACCACAGTCTTTTAAGGTAGCTGTAATTAAACCTCTACTAAAAAAAGCCCACCCTGGATCCAGAGGTGTTAGCCAACTATAGACCAATATCTAATCTTCCCTTTATGTCAAAGATCCTTGAGAAAGTAGTCGCAGACCAGCTGTGTGATTTTCTCCATGATAATAATTTATTTGAGGAATTTCAGTCAGGATTTAGAGTGCATCATAGCACTGAGACAGCACTAGTTAAAATTACAAATGACCTTCTGATTGCTTCAGACATAGGACTCGTCTCTGTACTTGTTTTATTAGATCTTAGTGCGGCGTTTGACACAATTGACCATCAAATTCTACTGCAGAGACTGGATCACTTAATTGGCCTAAAAGGTTCTGCACTAAGCTGGTTTAAATCTTATTTATCTTATCGTTTTCAGTTTGTTGACGTTCATAATGAATCATCCTTACGTACCAAAGTTTGTTTTGGAGTTCCGCAAGGTTCTGTGCTCGGACCAATCCTATTTACTCTATATATGCTTTCTTTAGGTAACATCATTAGAAATCACTCTATATATTTCCATTGTTATGCGGATGATACACAGTTATATTTATCGATGAAGCCAGAAGAAAGTAATCAATTAACTAAACTCCATAACTGCCTTAAAGACATAAAAACCTGGATGAGCACCAATTTCCTGATGTTAAATTCAGACAAAACTGAAGTTATTGTTCTTGGCCCCAAACAACTCAGAGACTCTTTATCTGATGACATAGTTTCTCTTGATGGCATTGCTCTGGCCTCTAGCACTACCGTAAGAAACCTCGGAGTAACATTTGATCAAGATTTGTCTTTTAATTCTCATTTAAAACAAACCTCACAGACTGCATTTTTATATTATCAGGTAGCTCTAGTAAGTCCTTAAAAACTCTCCAGCTAATGCAGAATGCAGCAGCACGTGTACTAACAGGAACTAAGAAACGAGATCATATTTCTCCTGTTTTAGCTTCTCTGCACTGGCTCCCTGTAAAATCCAGAATTGAATTTAAAATGCTACTGTTAACTTATAAAGCTCTAAATGGTCAAGCTCCGTCATATCTTAGAGAGCTCATAGTGCCATATTATCCCACCAGAACACTGCGCTCTGAGAACGCAGGGTTACTCGTGGTCCCTAAAGTCTCCAAAAGTAGATCAGGAGCCAGAGCCTTCAGCTATCAGGCTCCTCTCCTGTGGAATCATCTTCCTGTTACGGTCCGGGAGGCAGACACCGTCTCCACATTTAAGACTAGACTTAAGACTTTCCTCTTTGATAAAGCTTATAGTTAGGGCTGGCTCAGGCTTGCCCTGTACCAGCCCCTAGTTAGGCTGACTTAGGCCTAGTCTGCCGGAGGACCCCCCTATAATACACTGGGCACCTTCTCTCCTTCCCTCTCTCTCTCTCTCTCTCTCTCTCTCTCTCATATTCTATTACTGCATCTTGCTAACTCGGCCATTCTGGATGTCACTAACTCGGCTTCTTCTCCGGAGCCTTTGTGCTCCACTGACTCTCAGATTAACTCATATCACAGCGGTGCCTGGACAGCGTGACATGTGTGGTTGTGCTGCTGCCGTGGTCCTGCCAGATGCCTCCTGCTGCTGCCATCATTAGTCATTAGTCATACTTCTACTGTTATTATACACATATGATTATTGTCACACATGTATACTGTCAGATATTAATACATACTTTCAACATGTTGTATCACAGTAGCCAGAACTATAACTATAATATTATTACTTTCAATAATGTTGTTGTAAGCTACTGTCATTACCGTCTGTCCTGCATCTCTCTCTCTCTCTCTCTCTCTCTCTCTCTCATTGTGTCATACAGATTACTGTTAATTTATTATGCTGATCTGTTCTGTACGACATCTATTGCACGTCTGTCCGTCCTGGAAGAGGGATCCCTCCTCAGTTGCTCTTCCTGAGGTTTCTACCGTTTTTTTTCCCCGTTAAAGTTTTTTTTGGGGAGTTTTTCCTGATCAGCTGTGAGGGTCATAGGACAGAGGGATGTCGTATGCTGTAAAGCCCTGTGAGGCAAATTGTGATTTGTGATATTGGGCTTTATAAATAAAATTGAATTGAATTGAAAATTGAATTTGTTGCCGTCATCGTCTGGTTCTCAGCTGATTCAGCATGTTGAGTCAACATCAGACCCTGTCAGTGAATGACCTCCCTCTGACTGTCGGCTGAGCTCAGGTGAGGAGCAGAGGAGCATCAGTGAGTAAAGGAGGAGCTGAAGTCCAAAACCAACTTGTTCCATGAGGTCAGATTATTTTTCTCTTCAGCAGAAACATTTCCTGATGGTTTGTGTTATTGTTCACTGGTGCACGGTAAATATTCTCCGATTGTGTTGTTCATGTGCTAACTGGCTAACTAGCATCAAGATGCTCTTCCTGTTGATGAATACAGACGACTGCCGTCTGCTGCTGTGGAGACTTATTTCCTCTCAGCAGGAGCAGAACGGACGAGCTGATTGGATGACGTCTCTGTGGTGTGTTCAGTTTGGCGGAGACACGGTGATGTGAGGTGACGCAGCAGTTGGCCTTCATCACTCTTGGTTCTCTGAGATCAGTTTGACATGTCTGAACCTTAAAGACTTGACTGTACCTGAAATCAAACACCTGAACTCGACCTGAAGCTCAACTCATCTCAGAGAGTAATGATGTGAAGCTGTGATTGGCTGTCTGTGACCTGTGGTGTAAAGACGATAGTGTTCACCCTGTGGATGAGTTTATTAGATACCAGCAGATACAGACGGCAGCTGCCTATCAAATATTTACAAAAACTAAAATCATCAAGATTTCTCCAGCTGATATTATTAATGCCTTTAATTAATATTCACACATACACACACAGGCATAACAATAAAGATAAGTTCAGGTAAGAGGAGGAAGGGGAGCAGTGTGTGTTTCATCCTGAGTGTTTTCATCTACAGACCTACACTTCCTACCTATACTATGGTTATTGTGGTAACTATGGTAACTATCGTTACTGTGGTTACTATGGTTACAGTTAGTTCTACTGTGGGGCCATAAACTGGCCTGTTTACCTCAGGACAGGTGAGGAGTTTAGCTGTGTAGAAAATCTACAGCTGTTTGTTCAGTTTGTCTCATCAAAGTACAAATATTCATATTAAATATATAAAAACACATCGTTGGCATATTAAAGATATGGATTTCATCATGACGCTCGCAGATCTCCATCCGAGTTCAGTTTGATTCACAAAACATTCTGTCAGAATTTAACATGAGTTTAATAATTAGTTGTTATGTGTTGTTGCAGTGCCCCCTGGTGTCATCCTGCTGTTTGTGCTTCAGGTTTCTGTTGAAATCTTGGTCAGCTTCTTCTTCTGTTGTCTCATCAGTGACAACAGTAACAGGACGTCAGCGATGACAGTAACAGGACGTCAGTGACGACAGACTGACTTCCTGTTTGGTGACATTTAAAGTTTTATTTTTCATCCTGTTGCTGAATCGTAGTTTTGACGACTCATCGCAAAACGCAAAAACATCTGGACGGCCCCCTGCTGGCTGACTGTCATAAGCCCTGGCCCTCCATGCCAGCTGAGGGTTGGTTCAGGTCTTTCTAATCACGCTGATGTTCAAATGGTTTTATCTAAATATCTGATGTTAAAAGTTGGAGTGATGTCACGACTGGCAGCTGTGTGAGCCAATCGGTGTGCTCGTCATCAGTGGTGCTGCCCATTATTGGTTGAACGTGTATGTGGGCATGAACTCGACATCGACTGTATCTGGATATTTTAGCTGAAGGAGGAGTCGGAGACACGTCGTCTATCTTTATTTACAGTCTGTGGGTCAGACGGTTACCAAGCAACCAGCAAGTGAACGTTTGTGTGTGAGTTTGTTGTTAGCTCTGTTAAACAGGAGGAAGCTGGTGATCATATTAACAGACAGTTACAGTTCACAGATCAATAAATAAAAAATAAATAAATATTATTAATTATAGACAGGTGCCTGAAACCAGTCCGTCATCCAGTGGAAGTAGCTGATTGGTCAACACATGAAGAGAGGCGGGGCCAGAGTCAAGACTGTCTGATTGGCTCCACAAACTGTCCTGCACTGTGATTGGCTGTTGTGACCTGATCGTGGAGTGAATCACAGGTTGAGTGAGTTCAGCGCTGTCAGACGTCAGAGGTTTGAGGACTGTTTGATGCTGTGGAAGGATACTCTGCTTGGTGAGGTTGGCAGCGACGTGGCGCGCACCGTCCGGCTCCGGAAGGAGTGACGGTCCTGCCAACGAATCCAACGCTTCCTGACCGCAGAGCGCACCTGTACACAGACAGACAGATGGACAGACAGGCAGAGACAGACAGAGACACAGACAGACAGGTCATTGGTCTGTGTGTGTAAATATGTTTCATTGTCAACAAAAGATGTCTGAGTTTTGAACCGTGTGAACGACACGTGACAGAAGATCATTTTACCTCACTGTTGAGAAAACAGTAGAAAACAGAGACAAAGAAACCCTGTGGAGACAAACACAAGGACAGAGTCAGCTGCTAACAGTGCTAACGGTGCTAACAGGACACTGTTAGGATCCTGGTAACACTGTTAGCATATTATTTACTCTATTAGCAGCCCATTAACTCAAATACCAACCTGTTAACATTGGTAGCATCCTGTTAGCATTTTGTTAACTCTGTTAGCATCCTGTTAGCATCTTATTAACTCTGTTAGCATCCTGTTAATACTGATGACATCTTATTAGCTCTGTTAGCAGCCCATTAGCTCAAATAGCAACCTGTTACAGGATGCTAACAGTGCTAACAGGATGTACACAGAGTTGAAATGATGCTAACAGTGCCAACAGGATGTACACAGAGTTAATAAGATGATAATAGTGCTAAAGGGATGCTAACAGTGCTAACAGGATGCAGAGTTGAAATGATGCTAACAGTGCTAACAGAGTTAATAAGATGATAATAGTGCTAACAGGATGCTAACAGTGCAAACAGGATGCCAAAAAACTTAAGACGCTAACAGTGCTAATATGACGAGTGGAGTTAATCGGGTCATTATGAAGTGAGCTGGACTCTGAAGTCAGTTGTCAAAGTTGTCACACAGCGGTACTGCAGTTCAGAGGTCCGTCATGTGACTTCACAGGGCCCAAAAATACTTTTCCCATAAACTTCCATTGTGAGAGAGATGTCTGTAAATCAGTGGAGACATTTTCTGAGTGTGGGGTGTGAGGATTTGATCCATTCAGTCTGAGAACAACTACAAGAGCCACATGATTAAATTATTTTATACCCATTCATGTTAGCAAAGCGCTAAACAGGAAGTCAGCTGCTCGGTGGGACCAATGATGTGGAGGCATCGTCAATCATCCAGGTAACTTTATATGACAGAAACAGCTTTATCAGCTCCATGCTCACTGAGTGACTCTCATAAATGAACAAAGCTCTACTTTCAACGCTGTACGGACGTCTCTGTGGACGTCCAGGGTTACATTTGGCTGGATCAATGTACAAAACTGGGACTTTATTACTGTCTCGTGTGAGGACACTGGGACTTTATTATTGTCTCCTATGAGGACACTGGGATTTTATGATTGTCTCCTGTGAGGACGCTGGGACTTTATTATTGTCTCCTATGAGGACACTGGCATTTTCTGATTGTCTCCTGTTAGGACACTGGGACTTTATTATTGTCTCCTATGAGGACACTGGGATTTTATGATTGTCTCCTGTGAGGACACTGGGACTTTGTGATTGTCTCCTGTGAGGACACTGGGCCTTTATGATTGTCTCCTATGAGGACACTGGGATTTTATGATTGTCTCCTGTTAGGACGCTGGGACTTTATTATTGTCTCCAATGAGGACACTGGGACTTTATGATTGTCTCGTGTGAGGACGTTGGGACTTTATGATTGTCTCGTGTGAGGACGCTGGGACTTTATGATTGTCTCGTGTGAGGACGCTGGGACTTTATTATTGTCTCCTGTGAGGACGCTGGGACTTTATGATTGTCTCCTGTGAGGACGCTGGGACTTTATGATTGTCTCGTGTGAGGACGTTGGGACTTTATTACTGTCTCGTGTGAGGACGCTGGGACTTTATTATCGCCTGGTGTGAGGGCGCTGGGACTTTGTGATTGTCTCGTGTGAGGACGCTGGGACTTTATTATTGTCACCTATGAGGACACTGGGACTTTATTATTGTCTCCTGTGAGGACGCTGGGACTTTATTATTGTCTCCTATGAGGACACTGGGACTTTATTATTGTCTCCTGTGAGGACGCTGGGACTTTATTATTGTCTCCTATGAGGACACTGGGATTTTATGACTGTCTCCTGTGAGGACACTGGGACTTTATTATTGTCTCCTATGAGGACACTGGGATTTTATGATTGTCTCCTGTGAGGACACTGGGACTTTGTGATTGTCTCCTGTGAGGACACTGGGCCTTTATGATTGTCTCCTATGAGGACACTGGGATTTTATGATTGTCTCCTGTGAGGACGCTGGGACTTTATTATTGTCTCCAATGAGGACACTGGGACTTTATTATTGTCTCCTGTGAGGACGCTGGGACTTTATGATTGTCTCGTGTGAGGACGCTGGGACTTTATGATTGTCTCGTGTGAGGACGCTGGGACTTTATTATTGTCTCCTGTGAGGACGCTGGGACTTTATGATTGTCTCCTGTGAGGACGCTGGGACTTTATGATTGTCTCGTGTGAGGACGTTGGGACTTTATTACTGTCTCGTGTGAGGACGCTGGGACTTTATTATCGCCTCGTGTGAGGGCGCTGGGACTTTATTACTGTCTCGTGTGAGGGCGCTGGGACTTTGTGATTGTCTCGTGTGAGGACGCTGGGACTTTATTATTGTCACCTATGAGGACACTGGGACTTTATTATTGTCTCCTATGAGGACACTGGGATTTTACGATTGTCTCCTGTGAGGACGCTGGGACTTTATTATCGTTTTGTGTGAGGACGCTGGGACTTTGTGATTGTCTCCTGTGAGGACGCTGGGACTTTATTATCGTCTCATGTGAGGACGCTGGGACTTTGTGATTGTCTCCTGTGAGGACGCTGGGACTTTATTATTGTCTCGTGTGAGGACGCTGGGACTTGGTGATTGTCTCGTGTGAGGACGCCAGGACTTTATTATCGTCTCGTGTCAGGACGCTGGGACGTTGTGATTGTCTCGTGTGAGGATGCTGGGACTTTATTATCGTCTCGTGTGAGGACACTGGGCCTTTATGATTGTTTCCTGTGAGGACACTGGGACTTTATTATTGTCTCTTATGAGAACACTGGGATTTTATTATTGTCTCCTATGAGGACACTGGGATTTTGTGATTGTCGCCTGTGAGGACGCTGGGACTTTATGATTGTCTCCTGTGAGGACACTGGGACTTATGATTGTCTCCTGTGAGGACACTGGGACTTATGATTGTCTCGTGTGAGGACGCTGGGACTTTATTATCGTCTCGTGTGAGGACGCTGGGACTTTATGATTGTCTCGTGTGAGGACGTTGGGACTTTATGATTGTCTCCTGTGAGGACGCTGGGACTTTATGATTGTCTCGTGTGAGGACGCTGGGACTTTATGATTGTCTCCTGTGAGGACACTGGGACTTATGATTGTCTCCTGTGAGGACACTGGGACTTATGATTGTCTCGTGTGAGGACGCTGGGACTTTATTATCGTCTCGTGTGAGGACGCTGGGACTTTATGATTGTCTCGTGTGAGGACGTGGGGACTTTATTACTGTCTCGTGTGAGGACGCTGGGACTTTATTATCGCCTCGTGTGAGGGCGCTGGGACTTTGTGATTGTCTCGTGTGAGGACGCTGGGACTTTATAATTGTCACCTATGAGGACACTGGGACTTTATTATTGTCTCCTGTGAGGACGCTGGGACTTTATTATTGTCTCCTATGAGGACACTGGGACTTTATTATTGTCTCCTGTGAGGACGCTGGGACTTTATTATTGTCTCCTATGAGGACACTGGGATTTTATGACTGTCTCCTGTGAGGACACTGGGCCTTTATGATTGTTTCCTGTGAGGACAGTGGGACTTTTTGATTGTGTCGTGTGAGGACACTGGGACTTTATTATTGTCTCCTGTGAGGACGCTGGGACTTTATTATTGTCTCCTATGAGGACACTGGCACTTTATGATTGTCTCCTGTGAGGACGCTGGGACTTTATTATTGTCTCCTATGAGGACACTGGGCCTTTATGATTGTTTCCTGTGAGGACAGTGGGACTTTTTGATTGTGTCGTGTGAGGACACTGGGACTTTATTATTGTCTCCTATGAGGACACTGGGATTTTATTATTGTCTCCTATGAGGACACTGGGATTTTGTGAGTGTCTTGTGTGAGGATGCTGGGACTTAGTGATTGTCTCGTGTGAGGACACTGGGACTTTATTACTGTTTCGTGTGAGGATGCTGGGACTTATGATTGTCTCTTGTGAGGACGCTAGGACTTTGTGATTGTCTCGTGTGAGGACGCTGGGACTTTATTATTGTCACCTATGAGGACACTGGGACTTTATTATTGTCTCCTATGAGGACACTGGGATTTTACGATTGTCTCCTGTGAGGACGCTGGGACTTTATTATCGTTTTGTGTGAGGACGCTGGGACTTTGTGACTGTCTCCTGTGAGGACGCTGGGACTTTATTATTGTCTCGTGTGAGGACGCTAGGACTTTGTGATTGTCTCGTGTGAGGACGCTGGGACTTTATTATCGTCTCGTGTGAGGACACTGGGCCTTTATGATTGTTTCCTGTGAGGACACTGGGACTTTATTATTGTCTCTTATGAGGACACTGGGATTTTGTGATTGTCGCCTGTGAGGACGCTGGGACTTTATTATTGTCTCGTGTGAGGACACTTGGCCTTTATGATTGTGTCGTGTGAGGACACTGGGACTTTATTATTGTCTCCTATGAGGACTCTGGGATTTTATTATTGTCTCCTATGAGGACACTAGGATTTTGTGATTGTCTCGTGTGAGGATGCTGGGACTTAGTGATTGTCTCTTGTGAGGACGCTGGGACTTTATTATCGTCTCGTGTGAGGACGCTGGGACTTTGTGACTGTCTCCTATGAGGACACTGGGACTTTATTACTGTTTCGTGTGAGGACACTGGGACTTTATTATCGTCTCGTGTGAGGATGCTGGGACTTATGATTGTCTCTTGTGAGGACGCTGGGACTTTATTATCGTCTCGTGTGAGGACGCTGGGACTTTGTGACTGTCTCCTATGAGGACGCTGGGATTTTATTATTGTCTCCTATGAGGACACTGGGATTTTGTGATTGTCTCCTATGAGGACACTGGGACTTTATTATTGTCTCCTGTGAGGACACTGGGATTTTATTATCGTCTCCTATGAGAACACTGGGATTTTGTGATTGTCTCCTATGAGGACACTGGGACTTTATTATTGTCTCCTATGAGGACACTGGGATTTTATTATTGTCTCCTATGAGGACACTGGGATTTTGTGATTGTCTCCTGTGAGGACGCTGGGACTTTATTATTGTCTCGTGTGAGGACACTGGGCATTTGTGATTGTCTCGTGTGAGGACACTGGGACTTTATTATTGTCTCCTATGAGGACACTGGGATTTTACGATTATCTCCTGTGAGGACACTGGGACTTTATTATTGTGTCCTGTGAGGACACTGGGCCTTTATTATCGTCTCCTGTGAGGACGCTGGGACTTTATTATCGTCTTGTGTGAGGACGCTGGGACTTTGCGATTGTCTTGTGTGAGGACGCTGGGACTTTGTGATTGTCTCCTGTGAGGACGCTGGGAATTTATTATCGTCTTGTGTGAGGACGCTGGGACTTTGCGATTGTCTTGTGTGAGGACACTGGGACTTTGTGATTGTCTCGTGTGAGGACGCTGGGACTTTATTATCGTCTCGTGTGAGGACACTGGGCCTTTATGATTGTTTCCTGTGAAGACACTGGGACTTTATTATTGTCTCTTATGAGGACACTGGGATTTTGTGATTGTCGCCTGTGAGGACGCTGGGACTTTATAATTGTCTCGTGTGAGGACGCTGGGACTTTATTATTGTCTCGTGTGAGGACACTTGGCCTTTATGATTGTGTCGTGTGAGGACACTGGGACTTTATTATTGTCTCCTATGAGGACTCTGGGATTTTATTATTGTCTCCTATGAGGACACTAGGATTTTGTGAGTGTCTCGTGTGAGGATGCTGGGACTTAGTGATTGTCTCGTGTGAGGACACTGGGACTTTATTATCGTCTCGTGTGAGGATGCTGGGAGTTATGATTGTCTCTTGTGAGGACGCTGGGACTTTATTATCGTCTCGTGTGAGGACGCTGGGACTTTGTGATTGTCTCCTATGAGGACGCTGGGATTTTATTATTGTCTCCTATGAGGACACTGGGATTTTGTGATTGTCTCCTATGAGGACACTGGGACTTTATTATTGTCTCCTGTGAGGACACTGGGATTTTATTATCGTCTCCTATGAGAACACTGGGATTTTGTGATTGTCTCCTATGAGGACACTGGGACTTTATTATTGTCTCCTATGAGGACACTGGGATTTTATTATTGTCTCCTATGAGGACACTGGGATTTTGTGATTGTCTCCTGTGAGGTTTGGGTTTCGGGTTTTTGGGTTTTTGGGTTTTGGGTTTTCGGGGTTTTTTGGGTTTCGGGTTTTGGGTTGGGGTTTTTGGGGTTTTCGGGTTTTGGGTTTGGGTTTTTGGGTTTTCGGGTTTGGGTTTTGGGTTTGGGTTTGGGTTTTGGGTTTGGGGTTTGGGTTTTGGGTTTTGGGTTTCGGGTTTTTGGGTTTCGGGTTTTGGGTTTGGGTTTTCTGGGTTTTGGGTTTTGGGTTTGCGGGTTTTTGGGTTTTGGGTTTGTGGGTTTTGGGTTTGGGTTTGGGGTTTGGGTTTGGGTTTCGGGGTTTTTTGGGTTTTCGGGTTTTCGGGTTTTTGGGTTTTTGGGTTTTGGGTTTGGGTTTTGGGTTTTTGGGTTTGGGTTTCGGGTTTGGGTTTGGGTTTTTGTGGTTTTGGGTTTGGGTTTGTGGTTTTGGGTTTTGGGTTTGTGTTTTCGGGTTTTTGGGTTTTGGGTTTTCGGGTTGGTCGGGTTTTGGGTTTGGGTTTCGGGTTTGGGTTTTGGGTTTTGGGTTTTCGGGTTTTCGGGTTTTGGGGTTTTCTGGGTTTTCGGGTTTCGGGTTTTCGGGGTTTAGGGTTTTCGGGTTTTTTGGGTTTCGGGTTTTTGGGTTTTCGGGTTTTTGGGTTTTGGGTTTGGGTTTGGGTTTGACGGTTTGGGTTTTTTCTGGGTTTTCGGGTTTCGGGTTTTGGGTTTGGGTTTGGGTTTGGGTTTTGGGTTTCGGGTTTTGGGTTTTGGGTTTTGGGTTGGGTTTTCGGGTTTGGGTTTGGGTTTGGGTTTGGGGTTATTGGTTGGTTTCGGGTTTGGGTTTTCGTGGCTTTGGGTTTTCTTGGGTTATTCGGGTTTCGGGTTTTCGGGGTATTGGGTTTGGGTTTCGGGTTTTCGGGTTTGGGGTTTCGGGTTTTGGGTTTTGGGTTTTTGGGTTTCGGGTTTGAGGTTTTGGGTTTTCTGGGTTTTCGGGTTTTCGGGTTTTGGGCTGGGACTTTATTATTGTCTCCTATGAGGACACTGGGATTTTATTATTGTCTCCTATGAGGACACTGGGACTTTGTGATTGTCTCGTGTGAGGACACTGGGACTTTATTATTGTCTCGTGTGAGGACGCAGGGACTTTATTATCATCTCATGTGAGGACGCTGAGACTTCATTATTGTCTCCTGTGAGGACGCTGGGACTTCATTATCGTCTCGTGTGAGGACACTGGGACTTTATTATCGTCTCGTGTGAGGACGCTGGGACTTTGTGATTGTCTCCTGTGAGGACGCTGGGAATTTATTATTGTCTTGTGTGAGGACGCTGGGACGTTGTGATTGTCTCGTGTGAGGACGCTGGGACTTTGTGATTGTCTCCTGTGAGGACGCTGAGACTTTATTATTGTCTTGTGTGAGGACGCTGGGACGTTGTGATTGTCTCGTGTGAGGACGCTGGGAATTTATTATTGTCTCGTGTGAGGACGCTGGGACGTTGTGATTGTCTCGTGTGAGGACCTGGGACTTTATTATCGTCTCTTATGAGGACACTGGGATTTTATTATTGTCTCCTATGAGGACACTGGGATTTTGTGATTGTCTCCTGTGAGGACGCTGGGACTTTATTATCGTCTCGTGTGAGGACGCTGGGACTTTATTACTGTCTCCTGTGAGGACGCTGGGACTTTATTATCGTCTCCTGTGAGGACGCTGGGACTTTATTATTTTTTCCTGTGAGGACACTGGGCCTTTGTGATTGTCTCATGTGAGGACACTGGGACTTTATTATTGTCTCCTTTGAGGACACTGGGACTTTATTATTGTCTCCTATGAGGACACTGGGATTTCATTATTGTCTCCTGTGAGGATGCTGGGACTTTGTGATTGTCTCGTGTGAGGACACTGGGACTTTATTATCGTCTCGTGTGAGGATGCTGGGACTTATGATTGTCTCCTGTGAGGACACTGGGACTTTATGATTGTTTCCTGTGAGGACACTGGGCCTTTGTGATTGTCTCATGTGAGGACACTGGGACTTTATTATTGTCTCCTATGAGGACACTGGGATTTTACGATTGTGTCCTGTGAGGACGCTGGGACTTTATTGTATTCTCCTGTGAGGACATTTGGCCTTTATTATCGTCTCATGTGAGGACGCTGGGACTTTATGATGGTCTTGTTTGAGGACGCTGGGAGTTTGTGATTGTCTCCTGTGAGGACGCTGGGACTTTATTATAGTCTTGTGTGAGGACACTAGGACTTTATTATTGTCTCCTGTGAGGACGCTGGGACTTTGTGATTTTCTCCTGTGAGGACGCTTGGACTTTATGATTGTCTCGTGTGAGGACGCTGGGACTTTATTATCGTCTCGTGTGAGGACGCTGGGACTTTGTGATTGTCTCGTGTGAGGACGCTGGGACTTTGTGATTGTCTCGTGTGAGGATGCTGGGACTTTATTATCGTTTCGTGTGAGGACGCTGGGACTTTAATATCGTCTCGTGTGAGGACGCTGGGACTTTATTATCGTCTCGTGTGAGGACGCTGGGACTTTATTATCGTCTCGTGTGAGGACGCTGGGACTTTGTGATTGTCTCGTGTGAGGACGCTGAGACTTTATTATTGTCTCGTGTGAGGACGCTGGGACGTTGTGATTGTCTCGTGTGAGGACGCTGGGACTTTATTATCGTCTCCTGTGAGGACACTGGGCCTTTATGATTGTCTCCTGTGAGGACACTGGGATTTTATTATTGTCTCCTATGAGGACACTGGGATTTTGTGATTGTCTCCTGTGAGGACGCTGGGACTTTATGATTGTCTCGTGTGAGGACACTGGGACTTATGATTGTCTCCTGTGAGGACGCTGGGACTTTATTATCGTCTCGTGTGAGGACGCTGGGACTTTATTACTGTCTCGTGTGAGGACGCTGGGACTTTATTATTGTCTCCTGTGAGGACACTGGGCCTTTGTGATTGTCTCATGTGAGGACACTGGGACTTTATTATTGTCTCCTTTGAGGACACTGGGACTTTATTATTGTCTCCTACGAGGACACTGGGATTTATCGATTGTCTCCTGTGAGGACTCTGGGACTTTATTATTGTCTCGTGTGAGGACACTGGGAGTTTATGACTGTCTCCTGTGAGGACACTGGGACTTAATTAACGTCTCGTGTGAGGATGCTGGGACTTTGTGATTGTCTCCTATGAGGACGCTGGGACTTTGTGATTGTCTCCTGTGAGGACGCTGGGACTTTATTATCGTCTCGTGTGAGGACGCTGGGACTTTGTGATTGTCTCCTGTGAGGACGCTGGGACTTTGTGATTGTCTCGTGTGAGGACGCTGGGACTTTGTGATTGTCTTCTGTGAGGACGTTGGGACTTTATGATTGTCTTGTGTGAGGACGCTGGGACTTTATTATCGTCTCGTGTGAGGACGCTGGGACTTTATTACTGTCTCGTGTGAGGACGCTGGGACTTTATGATTGTCTCGTGTGAGGACATTGGGACTTTATTATCGTCTCGTGTGAGGACGCTGGGACTTTATTATTTTTTCCTGTGAGGACACTGGGCCTTTGTGATTGTCTCATGTGAGGACACTGGGACTTTATTATTGTCTCCTTTGAGGACACTGGGACTTTATTATTGTCTCCTATGAGGACACTGGGATTTCACGACTGTCTCATGTGAGGACGCTGGGACTTTGTGTTTGTTTCGTGTGACGATGCTGGGACTTTATTACTGTCTCGTGTGAGGACGCTGGGACTTTATTACTGTCTCGTGTGAGGACTGTGGGACTTTATTATCGTCTCGTGTGAGGACGCTGGGACTTTGTGATTGTCTCGTGTGAGGACGCTGGGACTTTATTATTGTCTCCTATGAGGACACTGGGATTTTATTATTGTCTCCTGTGAGGACACTGGGACTTTGTGATTGTCTCGTGTGAGGACACTGGGACTTTATTATTGTCTCGTGTGAGGACGCTGGGACTTTATTATCATCTCATGTGAGGACACTGGGACTTTGTGATTGTCTCCTGTGAGGACGCTGGGACTTTATTATCGTTTTGTGTGAGGACGCTGGGACTTTGTGATTGTCTCCTGTGAGGACGCTGGGACTTCATTATCGTCTAGTGTGAGGACACTGGGACTTTGTCATTGTCTCGTGTGAGGACGCTGAGACTTTATTATTGTCTCCTTTGAGGACGCTGGGACTTCATTATCGTCTCGTGTGAGGACACTGGGACTTTATTATCGTCTCGTGTGAGGACGCTGGGACTTTGTGATTGTCTCCTGTGAGGACGCTGAGACTTTATTATTGTCTCGTGTGAGGACGCTGGGACGTTGTGATTGTCTCGTGTGAGGACGCTGGGACTTTATTATTGTCTCGTGTGAGGACGCTGGGACGTTGTGATTGTCTCGTGTGAGGACGCTGGGACTTTATTATCGTCTCTTATGAGGACACTGGGATTTTATTATTGTCTCCTATGAGGACACTGGGATTTTGTGATTGTCTCCTGTGAGGACGCTGGGACTTTATTATCGTCTCGTGTGAGGACGCTGGGACTTTATTACTGTCTCCTGTGAGGACGCTGGGACTTTATTATTTTTTCCTGTGAGGACACTGGGCCTTTGTGATTGTCTCATGTGAGGACACTGGGACTTTATTATTGTCTCCTTTGAGGACACTGGGACTTTATTATTGTCTCCTGTGAGGACACTGGGACTTCATTATTGTCTCCTGTGAGGATGCTGGGACTTTGTGATTGTCTCGTGTGAGGACACTGGGACTTTATTATCGTCTCGTGTGAGGACGCTGGGACTTTATGATTGTTTCCTGTGAGGACACTGGGCCTTTGTGATTGTCTCATGTGAGGACACTGGGACTTTATGATTGTTTCCTGTGAGGACACTGGGCCTTTGTGATTGTCTCATGTGAGGACACTGGGACTTTATTATTGTCTCCTATGAGGACACTGGGATTTTACGATTGTCTCCTGTGAGGACGCTGGGACTTTATTATTGTCTCCTGTGAGGACATTGGGCCTTTATTATCGTCTCGTGTGAGGACGCTGGGACTTTATGATGGTCTTGTTTGAGGACGCTGGGAGTTTGTGATTGTCTCCTGTGAGTACGCTGGGACTTTATTATAGTCTTGTGTGAGGACGCTGGGACTTTATTATCGTCTCGTGTGAGGACACTGGGACTTCATTATCGTTTTGTGTGAGGACGCTGGGACTTTGTGATTGTCTCGTGTGAGGACACTGTGACTTTATTATCGTCTCGTGTGAGGACGCTGGGACTTTGTGATTGTCTCGTGTGAGGACGCTGGGACTTTATTATCGTTTTGTGTGAGGACGCTGGGACTTTGTGATTGTCTCCTATGAGGACGCTGGGACTTTATTATTGTCTCGTGTGAGGATGCTGGGACTTTATCATCGTCTCGTGTGATGACGCCGGGACTTTGTGATTGTCTCCTATGAGGACGCTGGGACTTCATTATCGTTTTGTGTGAGGACGCTGGGACTTTATTATCGTGTCGTGTGAGGACGCTGGGACTTTGTGATTGTCTCCTATGAGGACGCTGGGACTTTGTGATTGTCTCGTGTGAGGATGCTGGGACTTTATCATCGTCTCGTGTGATGACGCCGGGACTTTGTGATTGTCTCCTATGAGGACGCTGGGACTTTGTATCGTTTCGTGTGAGGACGCTGGGACTTTATTATCGTCTCGTGTGAGGACGCTGGGACTTTGTGATTGTCTCCTGGGATGAGGACGCTGAGGACGCTGGGACTTTTGTGATTGTCTCCTATGAGGACGCTGTCTCGTGTGAGGACGCTGGGACTTTGTGATTGTCTTCTGTGAGGACGCTGGGACTTCATGATTGTCTCGTGTGAGGACGCTGGGATTTTATTATCGTCTCGTGTGAGGACGCTGGGATTTTATTATCGTCTCGTGTGAGGACGCTGGGACTTTATTATCGTCTCGTGTGAGGACGCTGGGACTTTATTATCGTCTCGTGTGATGACGCTGGGACTTTGTGATTGTCTCCTATGAGGACGCTGGGACTTCATTATCGTTTTGTGTGAGGACGCTGGGACTTTGTGATTGTCTCCTATGAGGACGCTGGGACTTTATTATTGTCTCGTGTGATGACGCCGGGACTTTGTGATTGTCTCCTATGAGGACGCTGGGACTTCATTATCGTTTTGTGTGAGGACGCTGGGACTTTATTATCGTGTCGTGTGAGGACGCTGGGACTTTGTGATTGTCTCCTATGAGGACGCTGGGACTTTGTGATTGTCTCGTGTGAGGACGCTGGGACTTTGTGATTGTCTTCTGTGAGGACGCTGGGACTTCATGATTGTCTCGTGTGAGGACGCTGGGATTTTATTATCGTCTCGTGTGAGGACGCTGGGACTTTATGATTGTCTCGTGTGAGGATGCTGGGACTTTATGAATGTCTCGTGTGATGACATTGGGACTTTATTATCGTCTCGTGTGAGGACGCTGGGACTTTATTATTTTTTCCTGTGAGGACACTGGGCCTTTGTGATTGTCTCATGTGAGGACACTGGGACTTTATTATTGTCTCCTTTGAGGACACTGGGACTTTATTATTGTCTCCTATGAGGACACTGGGATTTCACGACTGTCTCATGTGAGGACGCTGGGACTTTGTGTTTGTTTCGTGTGACGATGCTGGGACTTTATTACTGTCTCGTGTGAGGACGCTGGGACTTTATTACTGTCTCGTGTGAGGACTCTGGGACTTTATTATCGTCTCGTGTGAGGACGCTGGGACTTTGTGATTGTCTCGTGTGAGGACGCTGGGACTTTATTATTGTCTCCTATGAGGACACTGGGATTTTATTATTGTCTCCTATGAGGACACTGGGACTTTGTGATTGTCTCGTGTGAGGACACTGGGACTTTATTATTGTCTCGTGTGAGGACGCTGGGACTTTATTATCATCTCATGTGAGGACGCTGGGACTTTGTGATTGTCTCCTGTGAGGACGCTGGGACTTTATTATCGTTTTGTGTGAGGACGCTGGGACTTTGTGATTGTCTCGTGTGAGGATGCTGGGACTTATGATTGTCTCCTGTGAGGACACTGGGACTTTATGATTGTTTCCTGTGAGGACACTGGGCCTTTGTGATTGTCTCATGTGAGGACACTGGGACTTTATTATTGTCTCCTATGAGGACACTGGGATTTTACGATTGTCTCCTGTGAGGACGCTGGGACTTTATTATTGTCTCCTGTGAGGACATTGGGCCTTTATTATCGTCTCGTGTGAGGACGCTGGGACTTTATGATGGTCTTGTTTGAGGACGCTGGGAGTTTGTGATTGTCTCCTGTGAGGACGCTGGGACTTTATTATAGTCTTGTGTGAGGACGCTGGGACTTTATTATCGTCTCGTGTGAGGACACTGGGACTTCATTATCGTTTTGTGTGAGGACGCTGGGATTTTGTGATTGTCTCGTGTGAGGATGCTGGGACTTTATTATCGTCTCGTGTTAGGACGCTGGGACTTTATTATCGTCTCGTGTGATGACGCTGGGACTTTGTGATTGTCTCCTATGAGGACGCTGGGACTTCATTATCGTTTTGTGTGAGGACGCTGGGACTTTGTGATTGTCTCCTATGAGGACGCTGGGACTTTATTATTGTCTCGTGTGATGACGCCGGGACTTTGTGATTGTCTCCTATGAGGACGCTGGGACTTCATTATCGTTTTGTGTGAGGACGCTGGGACTTTATTATCGTCTCGTGTGAGGACGCTGGGACTTTGTGATTGTCTCCTATGAGGACGCTGGGACTTTGTGATTGTCTCGTGTGAGGACGCTGGGACTTTGTGATTGTCTTCTGTGAGGACGCTGGGACTTCATGATTGTCTCGTGTGAGGACGCTGGGATTTTATTATCGTCTCGTGTGAGGACGCTGGGACTTTATGATTGTCTCGTGTGAGGACGCTGGGAGTTTATGATCGTCTCGTGTGAGGACGCTGAGACTTTATTATCATCTCGTGTGAGGACGCTGGGACTTTATTATCATCTCTTGTGAGGACGCTGGGACTTTATGAATGTCTCGTGTGATGACATTGGGACTTTATTATCGTCTCGTGTGAGGACGCTGTGACTTTATTATCGTCTCCTGTGAGGATGCTGGGACTTTATGATTGTCTCGTGTGATGACATTGGGACTTTATTATCGTCTCGTGTGAGGACGCTGGGACTTTATTATTTTTTCCTGTGAGGACACTGGGCCTTTGTGATTGTCTCATGTGAGGACACTGGGACTTTATTATTGTCTCCTTTGAGGACACTGGGACTTTATTATTGTCTCCTATGAGGACACTGGGATTTCACGACTGTCTCATGTGAGGACGCTGGGACTTTGTGTTTGTTTCGTGTGACGATGCTGGGACTTTATTACTGTCTCGTGTGAGGACGCTGGGACTTTATTACTGTCTCGTGTGAGGACTCTGGGACTTTATTATCGTCTCGTGTGAGGACGCTGGGACTTTGTGATTGTCTCGTGTGAGGACGCTGGGACTTCATTATTGTCTCCTATGAGGACACTGGGATTTTATTATTGTCTCCTATGAGGACACTGGGACTTTGTGATTGTCTCGTGTGAGGACACTGGGACTTTATTATTGTCTCGTGTGAGGACGCTGGGACTTTATTATCATCTCATGTGAGGACGCTGGGACTTTGTGATTGTCTCCTGTGAGGACGCTGGGACTTTATTATCGTTTTGTGTGAGGACGCTGGGACTTTGTGATTGTCTCCTGTGAGGACGCTGGGACTTCATTATCGTCTAGTGTGAGGACACTGGGACTTTGTCATTGTCTCGTGTGAGGACGCTGAGACTTCATTATCGTCTCCTGTGAGGACGCTGGGACTTCATTATTGTCTCGTGTGAGGACACTGGGACTTTATTATTGTCTCGTGTGAGGACGCTGGGACTTTGTGATTGTCTCCTGTGAGGACGCTGAGACTTTATTATTGTCTCGTGTGAGGACGCTGGGACGTTGTGATTGTCTCGTGTGAGGACGCTGGGACTTTATTATTGTCTCGTGTGAGGACGCTGGGACGTTGTGATTGTCTCGTGTGAGGACACTGGGACTTTATTATCGTCTCTTATGAGGACACTGGGATTTTATTATTGTCTCCTATGAGGACACTGGGATTTTGTGATTGTCTCCTGTGAGGACGCTGGGACTTTATTATCGTCTCGTGTGAGGACGCTGGGACTTTATTACTGTCTCCTGTGAGGACGCTGGGACTTTATTATTTTTTCCTGTGAGGACACTGGGCCTTTGTGATTGTCTCATGTGAGGACACTGGGACTTTATTATTGTCTCCTTTGAGGACACTGGGACTTTATTATTGTCTCCTATGAGGACACTGGGATTTCATTATTGTCTCCTGTGAGGATGCTGGGACTTTGTGATTGTCTCGTGTGAGGACACTGGGACTTTATTATCGTCTCGTGTGAGGATGCTGGGACTTATGATTGTCTCCCCTTTCAGGACCCTGGGACTTTATTATCGTCTCCTGTGAGGACGCTGGGACTTTATGATTGTCTCGTGTGAGGATGCTGGGACTTATGATTGTCTCCTGTGAGGACACTGGGCCTTTATGATTGTTTCCTGTGAGGACACTGGGCCTTTGTGATTGTCTCATGTGAGGACACTGGGACTTTATTATTGTCTCCTATGAGGACACTGGGATTTTACGATTGTCTCCTGTGAGGACGCTGGGACTTTATTATTGTCTCCTGTGAGGACATTGGGCCTTTATTATCGTCTCGTGTGAGGACGCTGGGACTTTATGATGGTCTTGTTTGAGGACGCTGGGAGTTTGTGATTGTCTCCTGTGAGGACGCTGGGACTTTATTATAGTCTTGTGTGAGGACACTAGGACTTTATTATCGTCTCGTGTGAGGATGCTGGGACTTTGTGATTTTCTCCTGTGAGGACGCTTGGACTTTATGATTGTCTCGTGTGAGGACGCTGGGACTTTATTATCGTCTCGTGTGAGGACGCTGGGACTTTGTGATTGTCTCCTGTGAGGACGCTAGGACTTTATGATTGTCTCGTGTGAGGATGCTGGGACTTTATTATCGTCTCGTGTGAGGACGCTGGGACTTTAATGTCGTCTCGTGTGAGGACGCTGGGACTTTATTATCGTCTCGTGTGAGGACGCTGGGACTTCATTATCGTTTTGTGTGAGGACGCTGGGACTTTGTGATTGTCTCGTGTGAGGATGCTGGGACTTTATTATCGTCTCGTGTGAGGACGCTGGGACTTTATTATCGTCTCGTGTGATGACGCTGGGACTTTGTGATTGTCTCCTATGAGGACGCTGGGACTTCATTATCGTTTTGTGTGAGGACGCTGGGAGTTTGTGATTGTCTCCTATGAGGACGCTGGGACTTTATTATCGTCTCGTGTGAGGACGCTGGGACTTTGTGATTGTCTCGTGTGCGGACGCTGGGACTTTGTGATTGTCTTCTGTGAGGACGCTGGGACTTCATGATTGTCTCGTGTGAGGACGCTGGGATTTTATTATCGTCTCGTGTGAGGACGCTGGGACTTTATGATTGTCTCGTGTGAGGACGCTGGGAGTTTATGATCGTCTCGTCTGAGGACGCTGAGACTTTATTATCATCTCGTGTGAGGACGCTGGGACTTTATTATAATCTCTTGTGAGGACGCTGGGACTTTATGAATGTCTCGTGTGATGACATTGGGACTTTATTATCGTCTCGTGTGATGACATTGGGACTTTATTATCGTCTCGTGTGAGGACGCTGGGACTTTATTATCGTCTCCTGTGAGGATGCTGGGACTTTATGATTGTCTCGTGTGATGACATTGGGACTTTATTATCGTCTCGTGTGAGGACGCTGGGACTTTATTATTTTTTCCTGTGAGGACACTGGGCCTTTGTGATTGTCTCATGTGAGGACACTGGGACTTTATTATTGTCTCCTTTGAGGACACTGGGACTTTATTATTGTCTCCTATGAGGACACTGGGATTTCACGACTGTCTCATGTGAGGACGCTGGTACTTTGTGATTGTCTCGTGTGACGATGCTGGGACTTTATTACTGTCTCGTGTGAGGACTCTGGGACTTTATTATCGTCTCGTGTGAGGACGCTGGGACTTTGTGATTGTCTCGTGTGAGGACGCTGGGACTTTATTATTGTCTCCTATGAGGACACTGGGATTTTATTATTGTCTCCTATGAGGACACTGGGACTTTGTGATTGTCTCGTATGAGGACACTGGGACTTTATTATTGTCTCGTGTGAGGACGCTGGGACTTTATTATCATCTCATGTGGTACTTTATCATCGTCTCGTGTGAGGACGCTGGGACTTTGCCATTGTCTCCTGTGAGGACGCTGGGACTTTATTATCGTCTCCTGTGAGGACGCTGGGACTTTATTATTGTTTCCTGTTAGGACACTGGGCCTTTGTGATTGTCTCATGTGAAGACACTGGGACTTTATTATCGTCTCCTGTGAGGACACTGGGCCTTTATGATTGTCTCCTGTGAGGACACTGGGCCTTTATGTTTGTCTCCTGTGAGGACACTGGGATTTCACGATTGTCTCCTGTGAGGACGCTGGGACTTTATTATTGTGTCCTGTGAGGAAAATGGGCCTTTATGATTGTCTCCTGTGAGGACACTGGGACTTAATTATCGTCTCGTGTGAGGACGCTGGGACGTTGTGATTGTCTCGTGTGAGGACGCTGGGACTTTATTATCGTCTCGTGTGAGGACACTGGGACTTAATTATCGTCTCGTGTGAGGACGCTGGGATTTTGTGATTGTCTCCCGTGAGGACGCTTGGACTTCATTATCGTCTCGTGTGAGGACGCTGGGACTTTGTTATCGTCTCGTGTGAGGACGCTGGGACTTTGTTATCGTCTCGTGTGAGGACGCTGGGACGTTGTGATTGTCTCGTGTGAGGACGCTGGGACTTTATTATTGTCTCGTGTGAGGACACTGGGATTTTATTATTGTCTCTTATGAGGACACTGGGATTTTATTATTGTCTCCTATGAGGACACTGGGATTTTGTGATTGTCTCCTGTGAGGACGCTGGGACTTTATTATCGTCTCGTGTGAGGACACTAGGACTTTATTATTGTCTCCTATGAGGACACTGGGATTTTATTATTGTCTCTTATGAGGACACTGGGATTTTATTATTGTCTCCTATGAGGACACTGGGATTTTGTGATTGTCTCCTGTGAGGACGCTGGGACTTTATTATCGTCTCGTGTGAGGACACTAGGACTTTATTATTGTCTCCTATGAGGACACTGGGATTTTATTATTGTCTCCTATGAGGACACTGGGACTTTGTGATTGTCTCCTGTGAGGACGCTGGGACTTTATGATTGTCTCGTGTGAGGACGCTGGGACTTCATGATTGTCTCGTGTGAGGACGCTGGTACTTTATCATCGTCTCGTGTGAGGACGCTGGGACTTTGTGATTGTCTCCTGTGAGGACACTGGGCCTTTATGACTGTCTCGTGTGAGGACGCTGGGACTTTATGATTGTCTCGTGTGAGGACGCTGGGACTTTATGATTGTCTCGTGTGAGGACACTGGGCCTTTATGATTGTCTCCTGTGAGGACACTGGGCCTTTATGATTGTCTCCTGTGAGGACACTGGGCCTTTATGTTTGTCTCCTGTGAGGACGCTGGGACTTTATTATCGTCTCCTGTGAGGACACTGGGCCTTTATGATTGTCTCCTGTGAGGACACTGGGCCTTTATGTTTGTCTCCTGTGAGGATGCTGGGACTTTATTATCGTCTCCTGTGAGGACGCTGGGACTTTATTATTGTTTCCTGTTAGGACACTGGGCCTTTGTGATTGTCTCATGTGAAGACACTGGGACTTTATTATTGTCTCCTTTGAGGACACTGGGACTTTATTATTGTTTCCTATGAGGACACTGGGATTTCACGATTGTCTCCTGTGAGGACGCTGGGACTTTATTATTGTGTCCTGTGAGGACACTGGGCCTTTATGATTGTCTCCTGTGAGGACACTGGGACTTAATTATCGTCTCGTGTGAGGACGCTGGGACGTTGTGATTGTCTCGTGTGAGGACGCTGGGACTTTATTATCGTCTCGTGTGAGGACACTGGGACTTAATTATCGTCTCGTGTGAGGACGCTGGGACTTTGTGATTGTCTCCTGTGAGGACGCTGGGACTTTATTATCGTCTCGTGTGAGGACGCTGGGACGTTGTGATTGTCTCGTGTGAGGACGCTGGGACTTTGTTATCGTCTCGTGTGAGGACGCTGGGACGTTGTGATTGTCTCGTGTGAGGACGCTGGGACTTTATTATTGTCTCGTGTGAGGACACTGGGATTTTATTATTGTCTCTTATGAGGACACTGGGATTTTATTATTGTCTCCTGTGAGGACACTGGGCCTTTGTGATTGTCTCGTGTGAGGACACTGGGACTTTATGATTGTCTCCTGTGAGGACACTGGGACTTTATTATTGTCTCTTATGAGGACACTGGGATTTTATTATTGTCTCCTGTGAGGACACTGGGCCTTTGTGATTGTCTCGTGTGAGGACACTGGGACTTTATGATTGTCTCCTGTGAGGACACTGGGACTTTATTATTGTCTCTTATGAGGACACTGGGATTTTATTATTGTCTCCTGTGAGGACACTGGGCCTTTGTGATTGTCTCGTGTGAGGACACTGGGACTTTATGATTGTCTCCTGTGAGGACACTGGGACTTTATTATTGTCTCCTATGAGGACGCTGGGACTTTATTATCGTCTCCTGTGAGGACACTGGGCCTTTGTGATTGTCTCGTGTGAGGACACTGGGACTTTATGATTGTCTCCTGTGAGGACACTGGGACTTTATTATTGTCTCCTATGAGGACGCTGGGACTTTATTATTGTCTCCTGTGAGGATACTGGGACTTTGTGATTGTCTCCTGTGAGGACACTGGGCCTTTATGACTGTCTCGTGTGAGGACGCTGGGACTTTATGATTGTCTCGTGTGAGGACGCTGGGACTTTATGATTGTCTCGTGTGAGGACACTGGGCCTTTATGATTGTCTCCTGTGAGGACACTGGGCCTTTATGATTGTCTCCTGTGAGGACACTGGGCCTTTATGTTTGTCTCCTGTGAGGACGCTGGGACTTTATTATCGTCTCCTGTGAGGACACTGGGCCTTTATGATTGTCTCCTGTGAGGACACTGGGCCTTTATGTTTGTCTCCTGTGAGGACGCTGGGACTTTATTATCGTCTCGTGTGAGGACGCTGGGACTTTATTATTGTTTCCTGTTAGGACACTGGGCCTTTGTGATTGTCTCATGTGAAGACACTGGGACTTTATCATTGTCTCCTTTGTGGACACTGGGACTTTATTATTGTCTCCTATGAGGACACAGGGATTTCACGATTTTCTCCTGTGAGGACGCTGGGACTTTATTATTGTGTCCTGTGAGGACACTGGGCCTTTATGATTGTCTCCTGTGAGGACACTGGGACTTAATTATCGTCTCGTGTGAGGACGCTGGGACTTTGTGATTGTCTCCTGTGAGGACGCTGGGACTTTATTATCGTCTCGTGTGAGGACACTGGGACTTAATTATCGTCTCGTGTGAGGACGCTGGGACTTTGTGATTGTCTCCTGTGAGGACGCTGGGACTTTATTATCGTCTCGTGTGAGGACGCTGGGACTTTATTATAGTCTCGTGTGAGGACACTGGGACTTTGTGATTGTTTCCTGTGAGGACGCTGGGACGTTGTGATTGTCTCGTGTGAGGACGCTGGGACTTTATTATTGTCTCGTGTGAGGACACTGGGATTTTATTATTGTCTCTTATGAGGACACTGGGATTTTATTATTGTCTCCTGTGAGGACACTGGGCCTTTGTGATTGTCTCGTGTGAGGACACTGGGACTTTATGATTGTCTCCTGTGAGGACACTGGGACTTTATTATTGTCTCTTATGAGGACACTGGGATTTTATTATTGTCTCCTGTGAGGACACTGGGCCTTTGTGATTGTCTCGTGTGAGGACACTGGGACTTTATGATTGTCTCCTGTGAGGACACTGGGACTTTATTATTGTCTCTTATGAGGACACTGGGATTTTATTATTGTCTCCTGTGAGGACACTGGGCCTTTGTGATTGTCTCGTGTGAGGACACTGGGACTTTATGATTGTCTCCTGTGAGGACACTGGGACTTTATTATTGTCTCCTATGAGGACGCTGGGACTTTATTATCGTCTCCTGTGAGGACACTGGGCCTTTGTGATTGTCTCGTGTGAGGACACTGGGACTTTATGATTGTCTCCTGTGAGGACACTGGGACTTTATTATTGTCTCCTATGAGGACGCTGGGACTTTATTATTGTCTCCTGTGAGGATACTGGGTCTTTGTGATTGTCTCCTGTGAGGACAGTGGGACTTTATTATTGTCTCTTATGAGGACACTGGGATTTTAGTATTGTCTCCTGTGAGGACACTGGGCCTTTGTGATTGTCTCGTGTGAGGACACTGGGACTTTATGATTGTCTCCTGTGAGGACACTGGGACTTTATTATTGTCTCCTATGAGGACGCTGGGACTTTATTATAGTCTCCTGTGAGGACACTGGGCCTTTGTGATCGTCTCGTGTGAGGACACTGGGACTTTATGATTGTCTCCTGTGAGGACACTGGGACTTTATTATTGTCTCCTATGAGGACGCTGGGACTTTATTATTGTCTCCTGTGAGGACAGTGGGACTTTATTATTGTCTCCTGTGAGGACACTGGGCCTTTGTGATTGTCTCGTGTGAGGACACTGGGACTTTATGATTGTCTACTGTGAGGACACTGGGACTTTATTATTGTCTCCTATGAGGACACTGGGACTTAATTATTGTCTCGTGTGAGGACGTTGGGACTTTGTGATTGTCTGGTGTGAGGACACTGGGACTTTATTATCGTCTCGTGTGAGGACGCTGGGACTTTATTATCGTCTCGTGTGAGGACGCTGGGACTTTGTGATTGTCTCCTGTGAGGACGCTGGGACTTTATTATCGTCTCGTGTGAGGACGCTGGGACTTTGTGATTGTCTCCTGTGAGGACGCTGGGACTTTGTGATTGTCTCCTGTGAGGACGCTGGGACTTTGTGATTGTCTCCTGTGAGGACGCTGGGACTTTATTATCGTCTCGTGTGAGGACGCTGGGACTTTGTGATTGTCTCCTGTGAGGACGCTGGGACTTTATTATCGTCTCGTGTGAGGACGCTGGGACTTTATGATCGTCTCGTGTGAGGACGCTGGGACTTTATGATTGTCTCCTGTGAGGACGCTGGGACTTTATGATTGTCTCGTGTGAGGACACTGGGACTTATTATTGTCTCCTGTGAGGACGCTGGGACGTTGTGATTGTCTCCTGTGAGGACGCTGGGATTTTATGATTGTCTCCTGTGAGGACGCTGGGACTTTATGATTGTCTCGTGTGAGGACGCTGGGACTTTATTATCGTCTCGTGTGAGGACGCTGGGACTTTATTATTGTCTCGTGTGAGGACGCTGGGACTTTATTATTGTCTCGTGTGAGGACGCTGGGACTTTATTACTGTCTCGAGTGAGGACGCTGGGACTTTATTATTGTCTCCTGTGAGGACACTGGGCCTTTGTGATTGTCTCATGTGAGGACACTGGGACTTTATTATTGTCTCCTTTGAGGACACTGGGACTTTATTATTGTCTCCTATGAGGACACTGGGATTTATCGATTGTCTCCTGTGAGGACTCTGGGTCTTTATTATTGTCTCGTGTGAGGACACTGGGACTTTATGACTGTCTCCCTTGAGGACACTGGGACTTAATTAACGTCTCGTGTGAGGACGCTGGGACTTCATTATCGTTTTGTGTGAGGACGCTGGGACTTTGTGATTGTCTCCTATGAGGACGCTGGGACTTTGTGATTGTCTCGTGTGCGGACGCTGGGACTTTGTGATTGTCTTCTGTGAGGACGCTGGGACTTCATGATTGTCTCGTGTGAGGACGCTGGGAGTTTATGATCGTCTCGTGTGAGGACGCTGGGACTTTATGATTGTCTCGTGTGAGGACGCTGGGAGTTTATAATCGTCTCGTGTGAGGACGCTGGGACTTTATTATCGTCTCGTGTGAGGACGCTGGGACTTTATTATCGTCTCGTGTGAGGACGCTGGGACTTTATTATTGTCTCGTGTGAGGACGCTGGGACTTTATTATCGTCTCGTGTGAGGACGCTGGGACTTTATTATCGTCTCGTGTGAGGACGCTGGGACTTTATTATTGTCTCGTGTGAGGACGCTGGGACTTTATGATTGTCTCGTGTGAGGACGCTGGGACTTTATTATCGTCTCGTGTGAGGACGCTGGGACTTTATTATCGTCTCGTGTGAGGACGCTGGGACTTTATTACTGTCTCCTGTGAGGACGCTGGGACTTTATTATGGGACTTTAATATCGTCTCGTGTGAGGACACTGGGACTTTATGATTGTCTCGTGTGAGGACACTGGGCCTTTGTGATTGTCTCGTGTGAGGACACTGGGACCTTTGTGATTGTCTCGTGTGAGGACACTGGGACTTTATTATTGTCTCCTATGAGGACACTGGGATTTTACGATTGTCTCGTGTGAGGACGCTGGGACTTTATCATTGTCTCCTGTGAGGACACTGGGCCTTTGTGATTGTCTCGTGTGAGGACGCTGGGACTTTATTATTGTCTCCTGTGAGGACACTGGGCCTTTGTGATTGTCTCGTGTGAGGACGCTGGGATTCTATTATTGTCTCCTGTGAGGACACTGGGCCTTTGTGATTGTCTCGTGTGAGGACACTGGGACCTTTATTATTGTCTCCTGTGAGGACACTGGGATTTTACGATTGTCTCCTGTGAGGACGCTGGGACTTTATGATTGTCTCGTGTGAGGACACTGGGACTTTATTATTGTCTCCTGTGAGGACACTGGGCCTTTGTGATTATCTCCTGTGAGGACGCTGGGACTTTATTATTGTCTCGTGTGAGGACACTGGGCCTTTGTGATTGTCTCGTGTGAGGACGCTGGTACTTTATCATCGTCTCCTGTGAGGACACTGGGACTTTATGATTGTCTCCTGTGAGGACGCTGGTACTTTATCATCGTCTCCTGTGAGGACACTGGGACTTTATGATTGTCTCCTGTGAGGACGCTGGTACTTTATCATCGTCTCCTGTGAGGACACTGGGACTTTATGATTGTCTCCTGTGAGGACGCTGGTACTTTATCATCGTCTCCTGTGAGGACACTGGGACTTTATGATTGTCTCCTGTGAGGACGCTGGGACTTTATCATCGTCTCCTGTGAGGACACTGGGACTTTATGATTGTCTCCTGTGAGGACGCTGGTACTTTATTATCGTCTCGTGTGAGGACACTGGGACTTTATGATTGTCTCCTGTGAGGACGCTGGGACTTTATCATCGTCTCCTGTGAGGACGCTGGGACTTTATGATTGTCTCCTGTGAGGACGCTGGGACTTTATGATTGTCTCCTGTGAGGACGCTGGTACTTTATCATCGTCTCGTGTGAGGACGCTGGGACTTTATTATCGTCTCGTGTGAGGACACTGGGACTTTATTATCGTCTCGTGTGAGGACGCTGGGACTTTATTATCGTCTCCTGTGAGGACGCTGGGACTTTATTATTGTCTCGTGTGAGGACGCTGGGACTTTATTGTCTCGTGTGAGGACGCTGGTACTTTATCATTTTCTCGTGTGAGGACGCTGGGACTTTATCATTGTCTCGTGTGAGGACGCTGGGACTTTGTGATTGTCTCGTGTGAGGATGCTGGGACTTTGTGATTGTCTCCTGTGAGGACGCTGGGACTTTATGATTGTCTCGTGTGAGGACGCTGGGACTTTATTATTGTCTCGTGTGAGGACGCTGGTACTTTATCATTCTCTCCGTTGAGGACGCTGGGACTTTGTGATTGTCTCATGTGAGGATGCTGGGACTTTGTGATTGTCTCCTGTGAGGACGCTGGGACTTTATGATTGTCTCGTGTGAGGACGCTGGGACTTTATTATCGTCTCGTGTGAGGACACTGGGACTTTATTATCGTCTCGTGTGAGGATGCTGGGACTTTATTATCGTCTCGTGTGAGGACGCTGGGACTTTATTATCGTCTCCTGTGAGGACGCTAGGACTTTGTGATTGTCTCGTGTGAGGATGCTGGGACTTTATTATTGTCTCGTGTGAGGACGCTGGGACTTTATCATTGTCTCGTGTGAGGACACTGGGACTTTATTATCGTCTCGTGTGAGGATGCTGGGACTTTGTGATTGTCTCGTGTGAGGACGCTGGGACTTTATTATCGTCTCGTGTGAGGACGCTGGGACTTTGTGATTGTCTCGTGTGAGGATGCTGGGACTTTATTATCGTCTCGTGTGAGGACGCTGGGACTTTGTGATTGTCTCGTGTGAGGACGCTGGTACTTTATCATTGTCTCGTGTGAGGACGCTGGGACTTTATGATTGTCTCGTGTGAGGATGCTGGGACTTTATGATTGTCTCGTGTGAGGACGGTGGGACTTTATTATCGTCTCGTGTGAGGACACTGGGACTTTATTATCGTCTCGTGTGAGGATGCTGGGACTTTGTGATTGTCTCCTGTGAGGACGCTGGGACTTTGTGATTGTCTCCTGTGAGGATGCTGGGACTTTATTATTGTCTCCTGTGAGGACACTGGGACTTTGTGATTGTCTCCTGTGAGGACGCTGGGACTTTATGATTGTCTCGTGTGAGGACGCTGGGACTTTATTATCGTCTCGTGTGAGGACGCTGGGACTTTATTATCGTCTCGTGTGAGGACGCTGGGACTTTGTGATTGTCTCCTGTGAGGACACTGGGACTTTATTATTGTCTCCTTTGAGGAAACTGGGACTTTATTATTGTCTCCTATGAGGACACTGGGACTTTGTGATTGTCTCGTGTGAGGACACTGGGACTTTATTATTGTCTCGTGTGAGGACGCTGGGACTTTATTATCGTTTTGTGTGAGGACGCTGGGACTTTGTGATTGTCTCCTGTGAGGACGCTGGGACTTCATTATCGTCTCGTGTGAGGACACTGGGACTTTGTGATTGTCTCGTGTGAGGACGCTGAGACTTTATTATTGTCTCCTGTGAGGACGCTGGGACTTTGTGATTGTCTCCTGTGAGGACGCTGGGACATTATTATCGTCTCGTGTGAGGACGCTGGGACTTTGTGATTGTCTCGTGTGAGGACGCTGAGACTTTATTATTGTCTCGTGTGAGGACGCTGGGACTTTATTATTGTCTCGTGTGAGGACGCTGGGACGTTGTGATTGTCTCGTGTGAGGACGCTGGGACTTTATTATCGTCTCCTGTGAGGACACTGGGCCTTTATGATTGTCTCCTGTGAGGACACTGGGATTTTATTATATTCTCCTATGAGGACACTGGGATTTTGTGATTGTCTCCT
Organism: Cromileptes altivelis; assembly: GCA_013133815.1. Classification (NCBI taxonomy): domain Eukaryota; kingdom Metazoa; phylum Chordata; class Actinopteri; order Perciformes; family Serranidae; genus Cromileptes; species Cromileptes altivelis. Next base: position 40,987,511 of record CM023147.1, on the reverse strand, counting down.
GTGAGGACGCTGGGACTTTATTATCGTCTCGTGTGAGGACGCTGGGACTTTATTATTGTCTCGTGTGAGGACGCTGGGACTTTATTACTGTCTCGTGTGAGGACGCTGGGACTTTATTATTGTCTCCTGTGAGGACACTGGGCCTTTGTGATTGTCTCATGTGAGGACACTGGGACTTTATTATTGTCTCCTTTGAGGACACTGGGAATTTATTATTGTCTCCTATGAGGACACTGGGATTTATCGATTGTCTTCTGTGAGGACTCTGGGACTTTATTATTGTCTCGTGTGAGGACACTGGGAGTTTATGACTGTCTCCTGTGAGGACACTGGGACTTAATTAACGTCTCGTGTGAGGACACTGGGACTTCATTATCGTTTTGTGTGAGGACGCTGGGACTTTGTGATTGTCTCCTATGAGGACGCTGGGACTTTGTGATTGTCTCCTGTGAGGACGCTGGGACTTTGTGATTGTCTCCTATGAGGACGCTGGGACTTTGTGATTGTCTCGTGTGCGGACGCTGGGACTTTGTGATTGTCTTCTGTGAGGACGCTGGGACTTCATGATTGTCTCGTGTGAGGACGCTGGGATTTTATTATCGTCTCGTGTGAGGACGTTGGGACTTTATGATTGTCTTGTGTGAGGACGCTAGGAGTTTATGATCGTCTCGTGTGAGGACGCTGGGACTTTATTATCGTCTCGTGTGAGGACGCTGGGACTTTATTATTGTCTCGTGTGAGGACGCTGGGACTTTATGATTGTCTCGTGTGATGACATTGGGACTTTATGATTGTCTCGTGTGATGACATTGGGACTTTATTATCGTCTCGTGTGAGGACGCTGGGACTTTATTATTTTTTCCTGTGAGGACACTGGGCCTTTCTGATTGTCTCATGTGAGGACACTGGGACTTTATTATTGTCTCCTTTGAGGACACTGGGACTTTATTATTGTCTCCTATGAGGACACTGGGATTTCACGACTGTCTCATGTGACGATGCTGGGACTTTATTACTGTCTCGTGTGAGGACGCTGGGACTTTATTACTGTCTCGTGTGAGGACTCTGGGACTTTATTATCGTCTCGTGTGAGGACGCTGGGACTTTGTGATTGTCTCGTGTGAGGACGCTGGGACTTTATTATTGTCTCCTATGAGGACACTGGGATTTTATTATTGTCTCCTATGAGGACACTGGGACTTTGTGATTGTCTCGTGTGAGGACACTGGGACTTTATTATTGTCTCGTGTGAGGACGCTGGGACTTTATTATCATCTCATGTGAGGACGCTGAGACTTCATTATTGTCTCCTGTGAGGACGCTGGGACTTCATTATCGTCTCGTGTGAGGACACTGGGACTTTATTATCGTCTCGTGTGAGGACGCTGGGACTTTGTGATTGTCTCCTGTGAGGACGCTGGGACTTTATTATTGTCTTGTGTGAGGACGCTGGGACTTTGTGATTGTCTCGTGTGAGGACGCTGGGAATTTATTATTGTCTCGTGTGAGGACGCTGGGACGTTGTGATTGTCTCGTGTGAGGACCTGGGACTTTATTATCGTCTCTTATGAGGACACTGGGATTTTATTATTGTCTCCTATGAGGACACTGGGATTTTGTGATTGTCTCCTGTGAGGACGCTGGGACTTTATTATCGTCTCGTGTGAGGACGCTGGGACTTTATTACTGTCTCCTGTGAGGACGCTGGGACTTTATTATCGTCTCCTGTGAGGACGCTGGGACTTTATTATTTTTTCCTGTGAGGACACTGGGCCTTTGTGATTGTCTCATGTGAGGACACTGGGACTTTATTATTGTCTCCTTTGAGGACACTGGGACTTTATTATTGTCTCCTATGAGGACACTGGGACTTTGTGATTGTCTCGTGTGAGGACACTGGGACTTTATTATCGTCTCGTGTGAGGATGCTGGGACTTATGATTGTCTCCTGTGAGGACACTGGGACTTTATGATTGTTTCCTGTGAGGACACTGGGCCTTTGTGATTGTCTCATGTGAGGACACTGGGACTTTATTATTGTCTCCTATGAGGACACTGGGATTTTACGATTGTGTCCTGTGAGGACGCTGGGACTTTATTGTATTCTCCTGTGAGGACATTTGGCCTTTATTATCGTCTCATGTGAGGACGCTGGGACTTTATGATGGTCTTGTTTGAGGACGCTGGGAGTTTGTGATTGTCTCCTGTGAGGACGCTGGGACTTTATTATCGTCTCGTGTGAGGACGCTGGGACTTTGTGATTGTCTCGTGTGAGGACGCTGGGACTTTGTGATTGTCTCGTGTGAGGACGCTGGGACTTTATTATTGTCTCGTGTGAGGACGCTGGGACTTTATTATCGTCTCGTGTGAGGACGCTGGGACTTTATTATCGTCTCGTGTGAGGACGCTGGGACTTTATTATCGTCTCGTGTGAGGACGCTGGGACTTTGTGATTGTCTCGTGTGAGGACGCTGAGACTTTATTATTGTCTCGTGTGAGGACGCTGGGACGTTGTGATTGTCTCGTGTGAGGACGCTGGGACTTTATTATCGTCTCCTGTGAGGACACTGGGCCTTTATGATTGTCTCCTGTGAGGACACTGGGATTTTATTATTGTCTCCTATGAGGACACTGGGATTTTGTGATTGTCTCCTGTGAGGACGCTGGGACTTTATGATTGTCTCGTGTGAGGACACTGGGACTTATGATTGTCTCCTGTGAGGACGCTGGGACTTTATTATCGTCTCGTGTGAGGACGCTGGGACTTTATTACTGTCTCGTGTGAGGACGCTGGGACTTTATTATTGTCTCCTGTGAGGACACTGGGCCTTTGTGATTGTCTCATGTGAGGACACTGGGACTTTATTATTGTCTCCTTTGAGGACACTGGGACTTTATTATTGTCTCCTACGAGGACACTGGGATTTATCGATTGTCTCCTGTGAGGACTCTGGGACTTTATTATTGTCTCGTGTGAGGACACTGGGAGTTTATGACTGTCTCCTGTGAGGACACTGGGACTTAATTAACGTCTCTTGTGAGGATGCTGGGACTTTGTGATTGTCTCCTATGAGGACGCTGGGACTTTGTGATTGTCTCCTGTGAGGACGCTGGGACTTTATTATCGTCTCGTGTGAGGACGCTGGGACTTTGTGATTGTCTCCTATGAGGACGCTGGGACTTTGTGATTGTCTCGTGTGCGGACGCTGGGACTTTGTGATTGTCTTCTGTGAGGACGTTGGGACTTTATGATTGTCTTGTGTGAGGACGCTGGGACTTTATTATCGTCTCGTGTGAGGACGCTGGGACTTTATTACTGTCTCGTGTGAGGACGCTGGGACTTTATGATTGTCTCGTGTGATGACATTGGGACTTTATTATCGTCTCGTGTGAGGACGCTGGGACTTTATTATTTTTTCCTGTGAGGACACTGGGCCTTTGTGATTGTCTCATGTGAGGACACTGGGACTTTATTATTGTCTCCTTTGAGGACACTGGGACTTTATTATTGTCTCCTATGAGGACACTGGGATTTCACGACTGTCTCATGTGAGGACGCTGGGACTTTGTGTTTGTTTCGTGTGACGATGCTGGGACTTTATTACTGTCTCGTGTGAGGACGCTGGGACTTTATTACTGTCTCGTGTGAGGACTGTGGGACTTTATTATCGTCTCGTGTGAGGACGCTGGGACTTTGTGATTGTCTCGTGTGAGGACGCTGGGACTTTATTATTGTCTCCTATGAGGACACTGGGATTTTATTATTGTCTCCTATGAGGACACTGGGACTTTGTGATTGTCTCGTGTGAGGACACTGGGACTTTATTATTGTCTCGTGTGAGGACGCTGGGACTTTATTATCATCTCATGTGAGGACACTGGGACTTTGTGATTGTCTCCTGTGAGGACGCTGGGACTTTATTATCGTTTTGTGTGAGGACGCTGGGACTTTGTGATTGTCTCCTGTGAGGACGCTGGGACTTCATTATCGTCTAGTGTGAGGACACTGGGACTTTGTCATTGTCTCGTGTGAGGACGCTGAGACTTCATTATTGTCTCCTTTGAGGACGCTGGGACTTCATTATCGTCTCGTGTGAGGACACTGGGACTTTATTATCGTCTCGTGTGAGGACGCTGGGACTTTGTGATTGTCTCCTGTGAGGACGCTGAGACTTTATTATTGTCTCGTGTGAGGACGCTGGGACGTTGTGATTGTCTCGTGTGAGGACGCTGGGACTTTATTATTGTCTCGTGTGAGGACGCTGGGACGTTGTGATTGTCTCGTGTGAGGACACTGGGACTTTATTATCGTCTCTTATGAGGACACTGGGATTTTATTATTGTCTCCTATGAGGACACTGGGATTTTGTGATTGTCTCCTGTGAGGACGCTGGGACTTTATTATCGTCTCGTGTGAGGACGCTGGGACTTTATTACTGTCTCCTGTGAGGACGCTGGGACTTTATTATCGTCTCCTGTGAGGACGCTGGGACTTTATTATTTTTTCCTGTGAGGACACTGGGCCTTTGTGATTGTCTCATGTGAGGACACTGGGACTTTATTATTGTCTCCTTTGAGGACACTGGGACTTTATTATTGTCTCCTATGAGGACACTGGGATTTCATTATTGTCTCCTGTGAGGATGCTGGGACTTTGTGATTGTCTCGTGTGAGGACACTGGGACTTTATTATCGTCTCGTGTGAGGACGCTGGGACTTTATGATTGTTTCCTGTGAGGACACTGGGCCTTTGTGATTGTCTCATGTGAGGACACTGGGACTTTATGATTGTTTCCTGTGAGGACACTGGGCCTTTGTGATTGTCTCATGTGAGGACACTGGGACTTTATTATTGTCTCCTATGAGGACACTGGGATTTTACGATTGTCTCCTGTGAGGACGCTGGGACTTTATTATTGTCTCCTGTGAGGACATTGGGCCTTTATTATCGTCTCGTGTGAGGACGCTGGGACTTTATGATGGTCTTGTTTGAGGACGCTGGGAGTTTGTGATTGTCTCCTGTGAGTACGCTGGGACTTTATTATAGTCTTGTGTGAGGACGCTGGGACTTTATTATCGTCTCGTGTGAGGACACTGGGACTTCATTATCGTTTTGTGTGAGGACGCTGGGACTTTGTGATTGTCTCGTGTGAGGATGCTGGGACTTTATCATCGTCTCGTGTGATGACGCTGGGACTTTGTGATTGTCTCCTATGAGGACGCTGGGACTTCATTATCGTTTTGTGTGAGGACGCTGGGACTTTGTGATTGTCTCCTATGAGGACGCTGGGACTTTATTATTGTCTCGTGTGAGGATGCTGGGACTTTAATGTCGGCTGGGACTTTGTGATTGTCTCCTATGAGGACGCTGGGACTTCATTATCGTTTTGTGTGAGGACGCTGGGACTTTATTATCGTGTCGTGTGAGGACGCTGGGACTTTGTGATTGTCTCCTATGAGGACGCTGGGACTTTGTGATTGTCTCGTGTGAGGACGCTGGGACTTTGTGATTGTCTTCTGTGAGGACGCTGGGACTTCATGATTGTCTCGTGTGAGGACGCTGGGACTTTATTATCGTCTCGTGTGAGGACGCTGGGACTTTATTATCGTCTCGTGTGAGGACGCTGGGACTTTATTATCGTCTCGTGTGAGGACGCTGGGACTTTATTATCGTCTCGTGTGAGGACGCTGGGACTTTGTGATTGTCTCCTGTGAGGACGCTGGGACTTCATTATCGTTTTGTGTGAGGACGCTGGGACTTTGTGATTGTCTCCTATGAGGACGCTGGGACTTTATTATTGTCTCGTGTGATGACGCCGGGACTTTGTGATTGTCTCCTATGAGGACGCTGGGACTTCATTATCGTTTTGTGTGAGGACGCTGGGACTTTGTGATTGTCTCCTATGAGGACGCTGGGACTTTGTGATTGTCTCGTGTGAGGACGCTGGGACTTTGTGATTGTCTTCTGTGAGGACGCTGGGACTTCATGATTGTCTCGTGTGAGGACGCTGGGATTTTATTATCGTCTCGCGTGAGGACGCTGGGACTTTATGATTGTCTCGTGTGAGGACGCTGGGAGTTTATGATCGTCTCGTGTGAGGACGCTGAGACTTTATTATCATCTCGTGTGAGGACGCTGGGACTTTATTATCATCTCTTGTGAGGACGCTGGGACTTTATGAATGTCTCGTGTGATGACATTGGGACTTTATTATCGTCTCGTGTGAGGACGCTGGGACTTTATTATTTTTTCCTGTGAGGACACTGGGCCTTTGTGATTGTCTCATGTGAGGACACTGGGACTTTATTATTGTCTCCTTTGAGGACACTGGGACTTTATTATTGTCTCCTATGAGGACACTGGGATTTCACGACTGTCTCATGTGAGGACGCTGGGACTTTGTGTTTGTTTCGTGTGACGATGCTGGGACTTTATTACTGTCTCGTGTGAGGACGCTGGGACTTTATTACTGTCTCGTGTGAGGACTCTGGGACTTTATTATCGTCTCGTGTGAGGACGCTGGGACTTTGTGATTGTCTCGTGTGAGGACGCTGGGACTTTATTATTGTCTCCTATGAGGACACTGGGATTTTATTATTGTCTCCTATGAGGACACTGGGACTTTGTGATTGTCTCGTGTGAGGACACTGGGACTTTATTATTGTCTCGTGTGAGGACGCTGGGACTTTATTATCATCTCATGTGAGGACGCTGGGACTTTGTGATTGTCTCCTGTGAGGACGCTGGGACTTTATTATCGTTTTGTGTGAGGACGCTGGGACTTTGTGATTGTCTCGTGTGAGGACGCTGGGACTTTATTATCGTCTCGTGTGAGGACGCTGGGACTTTATTATCGTCTCGTGTGAGGACGCTGGGACTTTGTGATTGTCTCCTGTGAGGACGCTGGGACTTTATGATTGTCTCCTGTGAGGACGCTGGGACTTTATGATTGTCTCCTGTGAGGACGCTGGGACTTTGTGATTGTCTCGTGTGAGGACGCTGGGACTTTATTATCGTCTCGTGTGAGGACGCTGGGACTTTATGATTGTCTCGTGTGAGGACGCTGGGACTTTATGATTGTCTCCTGTGAGGACGCTGGGACTTTATTATCGTCTCGTGTGAGGACGCTGGGACTTTATTATCGTCTCCTGTGAGGACGCTGGGACTTTATGATTGTCTCGTGTGAGGACGCTGGGACTTTATTATCGTCTCGTGTGAGGACGCTGGGACTTTATTATTTTTTCCTGTGAGGACACTGGGCCTTTGTGATTGTCTCGTGTGAGGACGCTGGGACTTTATTATTGTCTCGTGTGAGGACACTGGGACTTTATTATCGTCTCGTGTGAGGACGCTGGGACTTTGTTATTGTCTCGTGTGAGGACGCTGGGACTTCATGATCGTCTCGTGTGAGGACGCTGGGACTTTATTATCGTCTCGTGTGAGGACGCTGGGACTTTGTTATCGTCTCGTGTGAGGACGCTGGGACGTTGTGATTGTCTCCCGTGAGGACGCTGGGACTTTATTATTGTCTCGTGTGAGGACGCTGGGACTTTATTATTGTCTCGTGTGAGGACGCTGGGACTTTATTATCGTCTCGTGTGAGGACGCTGGGACGTTGTGATTGTCTCGTGTGAGGACGCTGGGACTTTATTATTGTCTCGTGTGAGGACACTGGGACTTTATGATTGTTTCCTGTGAGGACACTGGGACTTTATTATTGTCTCTTATGAGGACACTGGGATTTTATTATTGTCTCCTATGAGGACACTGGGATTTTGTGATTGTCTCCTGTGAGGACGCTGGGACTTTATTATCGTCTCGTGTGAGGACACTAGGACTTTATTATTGTCTCCTATGAGGACACTGGGATTTTATTATTGTCTCCTATGAGGACACTGGGACTTTGTGATTGTCTCCTGTGAGGACGCTGGGACTTTATGATTGTCTCGTGTGAGGACGCTGGGACTTCATGATTGTCTCGTGTGAGGACGCTGGTACTTTATCATCGTCTCGTGTGAGGACGCTGGGACTTTGTGATTGTCTCCTGTGAGGACACTGGGCCTTTATGACTGTCTCGTGTGAGGACGCTGGGACTTTATGATTGTCTCGTGTGAGGACGCTGGGACTTTATGATTGTCTCGTGTGAGGACACTGGGCCTTTATGATTGTCTCCTGTGAGGACACTGGGCCTTTATGATTGTCTCCTGTGAGGACACTGGGCCTTTATGTTTGTCTCCTGTGAGGACGCTGGGACTTTATTATCGTCTCCTGTGAGGACACTGGGCCTTTATGATTGTCTCCTGTGAGGACACTGGGCCTTTATGTTTGTCTCCTGTGAGGATGCTGGGACTTTATTATCGTCTCCTGTGAGGACGCTGGGACTTTATTATTGTTTCCTGTTAGGACACTGGGCCTTTGTGATTGTCTCATGTGAAGACACTGGGACTTTATTATTGTCTCCTTTGAGGACACTGGGACTTTATTATTGTTTCCTATGAGGACACTGGGATTTCACGATTGTCTCCTGTGAGGACGCTGGGACTTTATTATTGTGTCCTGTGAGGACACTGGGCCTTTATGATTGTCTCCTGTGAGGACACTGGGACTTAATTATCGTCTCGTGTGAGGACGCTGGGACGTTGTGATTGTCTCGTGTGAGGACGCTGGGACTTTATTATCGTCTCGTGTGAGGACACTGGGACTTAATTATCGTCTCGTGTGAGGACGCTGGGACTTTGTGATTGTCTCCTGTGAGGACGCGGGGACTTTATTATCGTCTCGTGTGAGGACGCTGGGACGTTGTGATTGTCTCGTGTGAGGACGCTGGGACTTTGTGATCGTCTCGTGTGAGGACGCTGGGACGTTGTGATTGTCTCGTGTGAGGACGCTGGGACTTTATTATTGTCTCGTGTGAGGACACTGGGACTTTATGATTGTCTCCTGTGAGGACACTGGGACTTTATTATTGTCTCTTATGAGGACACTGGGATTTTATTATTGTCTCCTGTGAGGACACTGGGCCTTTGTGATTGTCTCGTGTGAGGACACTGGGACTTTATGATTGTCTCCTGTGAGGACACTGGGACTTTATTATTGTCTCCTATGAGGACGCTGGGACTTTATTATTGTCTCCTGTGAGGACACTGGGCCTTTGTGATTGTCTCGTGTGAGGACACTGGGACTTTATGATTGTCTCCTGTGAGGACACTGGGACTTTATTATTGTCTCCTATGAGGACGCTGGGACTTTATTATTGTCTCCTGTGAGGATACTGGGACTTTGTGATTGTCTCCTGTGAGGACAGTGGGACTTTATTATTGTCTCTTATGAGGACACTGGGATTTTAGTATTGTCTCCTGTGAGGACACTGGGCCTTTGTGATTGTCTCGTGTGAGGACACTGGGACTTTATGATTGTCTCCTGTGAGGACACTGGGACTTTATTATTGTCTCCTATGAGGACGCTGGGACTTTATTATAGTCTCCTGTGAGGACACTGGGCCTTTGTGATTGTCTCGTGTGAGGACACTGGGACTTTATGATTGTCTCCTGTGAGGACACTGGGACTTTATTATTGTCTCCTATGAGGACGCTGGGACTTTATTATTGTCTCCTGTGAGGACAGTGGGACTTTATTATTGTCTCCTGTGAGGACACTGGGCCTTTGTGATTGTCTCGTGTGAGGACACTGGGACTTTATGATTGTCTCGTGTGAGGACGCTGGGACTTTATTATTGTCTCCTGTGAGGACACTGGGACTTTATTATTGTCTCGTGTGAGGACGCTGGGACTTTGTGATTGTCTCCTGTGAGGACACTGGGACTTTATTATCGTCTCGTGTGAGGACGCTGGGACTTTATTATCGTCTCGTGTGAGGACGCTGGGACTTTGTGATTGTCTCCTGTGAGGACGCTGGGACTTTATTATTGTCTCGTGTGAGGACGCTGGGACTTTATTATTGTCTCCTGTGAGGACGCTGGGACTTTGTGATTGTCTCCTGTGAGGACGCTGGGACTTTGTGATTGTCTCCTGTGAGGACGCTGGGACTTTATTATCGTCTCGTGTGAGGACGCTGGGACTTTATGATTGTCTCCTGTGAGGACGCTGGGACTTTATTATTGTCTCGTGTGAGGACGCTGGGACTTTATTATTGTCTCGTGTGAGGACGCTGGGACTTTGTGATTGTCTCCTGTGAGGACGCTGGGACTTTGTTATCGTCTCGTGTGAGGACGCTGGGACTTTATTATTGTCTCCTGTGAGGACGCTGGGACTTTATTATCGTCTCGTGTGAGGACGCTGGGACTTTATTATCGTCTCGTGTGAGGACGCTGGGACTTTGTGATTGTCTCGTGTGAGGACGCTGGGACTTTATTATCGTCTCGTGTGAGGACACTGGGACTTTATTATTGTCTCTTATGAGGACACTGGGACTTTGTGATTGTCTCGTGTGAGGACACTAGGACTTTATTATTGTCTTGTGTGAGGACACTGGGACTTTATGATTGTCTCCTATGAGGACACTGGGATTTTACGATTGTCTGCTGTGAGGACGCTGGGACTTTTTTATTGTCTCCTGTGAGGACGCTGGGACTTTATGATTGTCTCGTGTGAGGACGCTGGGACTTTATTATTGTCTCCTGTGAGGACACTGGGACTTTGTGATTGTCTCGTGTGAGGACGCTGGGATTTTATTATTGTCTCCTGTGAGGACACTGGGCCTTTGTGATTGTCTCGTGTGAGGACACTGGGCCTTTATTATTGTCTCCTGTGAGGACACTGGGATTTTACGATTGTCTCCTGTGAGGACGCTGGGACTTTATGATTGTCTCGTGTGAGGACACTGGGACTTTATTATTGTCTCCTGTGAGGACACTGGGCCTTTGTGATTATCTCCTGTGAGGACGCTGGGACTTTATTATTGTCTCGTGTGAGGACACTGGGCCTTTGTGATTGTCTCGTGTGAGGACGCTGGTACTTTATCATCGTCTCCTGTGAGGATGCTGGGACTTTATGATTGTCTCCTGTGAGGACGCTGGTACTTTATCATCGTCTCCTGTGAGGACACTGGGACTTTATGATTGTCTCCTGTGAGGACGCTGGTACTTTATCATCGTCTCCTGTGAGGACACTGGGACTTTATGATTGTCTCCTGTGAGGACGCTGGTACTTTATCATCGTCTCCTGTGAGGACACTGGGACTTTATGATTGTCTCCTGTGAGGACGCTGGTACTTTATCATCGTCTCCTGTGAGGACACTGGGACTTTATGATTGTCTCCTGTGAGGACGCTGGTACTTTATTATCGTCTCGTGTGAGGACACTGGGACTTTATGATTGTCTCCTGTGAGGACGCTGGGACTTTATCATCGTCTCCTGTGAGGACGCTGGGACTTTATGATTGTCTCCTGTGAGGACGCTGGGACTTTATGATTGTCTCCTGTGAGGACGCTGGTACTTTATCATCGTCTCGTGTGAGGACGCTGGTACTTTATCATCGTCTCGTGTGAGGACGCTGGGACTTTGTGATTGTCTCCTGTGAGGACACTGGGACTTTATTATTGTCTCCTATGAGGACGCTGGGACTTTATTATAGTCTCCTGTGAGGACACTGGGCCTTTGTGATCGTCTCGTGTGAGGACACTGGGACTTTATGATTGTCTCCTGTGAGGACACTGGGACTTTATTATTGTCTCCTATGAGGACGCTGGGACTTTATTATTGTCTCCTGTGAGGACAGTGGGACTTTATTATTGTCTCCTGTGAGGACACTGGGCCTTTGTGATTGTCTCGTGTGAGGACACTGGGACTTTATGATTGTCTACTGTGAGGACACTGGGACTTTATTATTGTCTCCTATGAGGACACTGGGACTTAATTATTGTCTCGTGTGAGGACGCTGGGACTTTGTGATTGTCTGGTGTGAGGACACTGGGACTTTATTATCGTCTCGTGTGAGGACGCTGGGACTTTATTATCGTCTCGTGTGAGGACGCTGGGACTTTGTGATTGTCTCCTGTGAGGACGCTGGGACCTTATTATCGTCTCGTGTGAGGACGCTGGGACTTTGTGATTGTCTCCTGTGAGGACGCTGGGACTTTGTGATTGTCTCCTGTGAGGACGCTGGGACTTTGTGATTGTCTCCTGTGAGGACGCTGGGACTTTATTATCGTCTCGTGTGAGGACGCTGGGACTTTGTGATTGTCTCCTGTGAGGACGCTGGGACCTTATTATCGTCTCGTGTGAGGACGCTGGGACTTTATGATCGTCTCGTCTGAGGACGCTAGGACTTTGTGATTGTCTCCTGTGAGGTCGCTGGGACTTTGTTATCGTCTCGTGTGAGGACGCTGGGACTTTATTATTGTGTCCTGTGAGGACGCTGGGACTTTATTATCGTCTTGTGTGAGGACGCTGGGACTTTATTATCGTCTCGTGCGAGGACGTTGGGATTTTGTGATTGTTTCGTGTGAGGACGCTGGGACTTTAATATCGTCTCGTGTGAGGACACTGGGCCTTTATGATTGTCTCGTGTGAGGACACTGGGCCTTTGTGATTGTCTCGTGTGAGGACACTGGGCCTTTGTGATTGTCTCGTGTGAGGACACTGGGCCTTTATTATTGTCTCCTATGAGGACACTGGGATTTTACGATTGTCTCGTGTGAGGACGCTGGGACTTTATCATTGTCTCCTGTGAGGACACTGGGCCTTTGTGATTGTCTCGTGTGAGGACGCTGGGACTTTATTATTGTCTCCTGTGAGGACACTGGGCCTTTGTGATTGTCTCGTGTGAGGACGCTGGGATTTTATTATTGTCTCCTGTGAGGACACTGGGCCTTTGTGATTGTCTCGTGTGAGGACACTGGGCCTTTATTATTGTCTCCTGTGAGGACACTGGGATTTTACGATTGTCTCCTGTGAGGACGCTGGGACTTTATGATTGTCTCGTGTGAGGACACTGGGACTTTATTATTGTCTCCTGTGAGGACACTGGGCCTTTGTGATTATCTCCTGTGAGGACGCTGGGACTTTATTATTGTCTCGTGTGAGGACACTGGGCCTTTGTGATTGTCTCGTGTGAGGACGCTGGTACTTTATCATCGTCTCCTGTGAGGACACTGGGACTTTATGATTGTCTCCTGTGAGGACGCTGGTACTTTATCATCGTCTCCTGTGAGGACACTGGGACTTTATGATTGTCTCCTGTGAGGACGCTGGTACTTTATCATCGTCTCCTGTGAGGACACTGGGACTTTATGATTGTCTCCTGTGAGGACGCTGGTACTTTATCATCGTCTCCTGTGAGGACACTGGGACTTTATGATTGTCTCCTGTGAGGACGCTGGTACTTTATCATCGTCTCCTGTGAGGACACTGGGACTTTATGATTGTCTCCTGTGAGGACGCTGGTACTTTATTATCGTCTCGTGTGAGGACACTGGGACTTTATGATTGTCTCCTGTGAGGACGCTGGGACTTTATCATCGTCTCCTGTGAGGACGCTGGGACTTTATGATTGTCTCCTGTGAGGACGCTGGGACTTTATGATTGTCTCCTGTGAGGACGCTGGTACTTTATCATCGTCTCGTGTGAGGACGCTGGGACTTTATTATCGTCTCGTGTGAGGACACTGGGACTTTATTATCGTCTCGTGTGAGGGCGCTGGGACTTTATTATCGTCTCCTGTGAGGACGCTGGGACTTTATTATTGTCTCGTGTGAGGACGCTGGGACTTTATTGTCTCGTGTGAGGACGCTGGTACTTTATCATTTTCTCGTGTGAGGACGCTGGGACTTTATCATTGTCTCGTGTGAGGACGCTGGGACTTTGTGATTGTCTCGTGTGAGGATGCTGGGACTTTGTGATTGTCTCGTGTGAGGACGCTGGGACTTTATGATTGTCTCGTGTGAGGACGCTGGGACTTTGTGATTGTCTCATGTGAGGATGCTGGGACTTTGTGATTGTCTCCTGTGAGGACGCTGGGACTTTATGATTGTCTCGTGTGAGGACGCTGGGACTTTATTATCGTCTCGTGTGAGGACACTGGGACTTTATTATTGTCTCGTGTGAGGACGCTGGGACTTTGTGATTGTCTCATGTGAGGACGCTGGGACTTTGTGATTGTCTCATGTGAGGATGCTGGGACTTTGTGATTGTCTCGTGTGAGGACGCTGGGACTTTATGATTGTCTCGTGTGAGGACGCTGGGACTTTATTATTGTCTCGTGTGAGGACGCTGGTACTTTATCATTGTCTCGTGTGAGGACGCTGGGACTTTGTGATTGTCTCATGTGAGGATGCTGGGACTTTGTGATTGTCTCATGTGAGGACACTGGGACTTTATGATTGTCTCGTGTGAGGACGCTGGGACTTTATTATCGTCTCGTGTGAGGACACTGGGACTTTATTATCGTCTCGTGTGAGGATGCTGGGACTTTATTATCGTCTCGTGTGAGGACGCTGGGACTTTATTATCGTCTCCTGTGAGGACGCTAGGACTTTGTGATTGTCTCGTGTGAGGATGCTGGGACTTTATTATTGTCTCGTGTGAGGACGCTGGTACTTTATCATTGTCTCGTGTGAGGACACTGGGACTTTATTATCGTCTCGTGTGAGGATGCTGGGACTTTGTGATTGTCTCGTGTGAGGACGCTGGGACTTTATTATCGTCTCGTGTGAGGACGCTGGGACTTTGTGATTGTCTCGTGTGAGGATGCTGGGACTTTATTATCGTCTCGTGTGAGGATGCTGGGACTTTGTGATTGTCTCGTGTGAGGACGCTGGTTTATCTTCTCGTGTGAGGACGCTGGGACTTTATTATCGTCTCGTGTGAGGACGCTGGACTTTGATTGTCTCGTGTGAGGACGCTGGGACTTTATCATCGTCTCGTGTGAGGACGCTGGGACTTTATTATCGAGGACGCTTTTGTGATTGTCTCGTGTGAGGACTGGGACTTTATTATTGTCTCGTGTGAGGACGCTGGTACTTTATCATTGTCTCGTGTGAGGACGCTGGGACTTTGTGATTGTCTCGTGTGAGGACGCTGGTACTTTATCATTGTCTCGTGTGAGGACGCTGGGACTTTATGATTGTCTCGTGTGAGGATGCTGGGACTTTATGATTGTCTCGTGTGAGGACGCTGGGACTTTATTATCGTCTCGTGTGAGGACACTGGGACTTTATTATCGTCTCGTGTGAGGATGCTGGGACTTTGTGATTGTCTCCTGTGAGGACGCTGGGACTTTGTGATTGTCTCCTGTGAGGATGCTGGGACTTTATCATCGTCTCGTGTGAGGACGCTGGGACTTTATTATCGTCTCGTGTGAGGACGCTGGGACTTTATTATCGTCTCCTGTGAGGACGCTAGGACTTTGTGATTGTCTCGTGTGAGGATGCTGGGACTTTATTATTGTCTCGTGTGAGGACGCTGGTACTTTATCATTGTCTCGTGTGAGGACGCTGGGACTTTGTGATTGTCTCGTGTGAGGACGCTGGTACTTTATCATTGTCTCGTGTGAGGACGCTGGGACTTTATGATTGTCTCGTGTGAGGATGCTGGGACTTTATGATTGTCTCGTGTGAGGACTTTACTTTATTATCGTCTCGTGTGAGGACACTGGGACTTTATTATCGTCTCGTGTGAGGATGCTGGGACTTTGTGATTGTCTCCTGTGAGGACGCTGGGACTTTGTGATTGTCTCCTGTGAGGATGCTGGGACTTTATCATCGTCTCGTGTGAGGACGCTGGGACTTTATTATCGTCTCGTGTGAGGACGCTGGGACTTTATTATCGTCTCCTGTGAGGACGCTGGGACTTTGTGATTGTCTCGTGTGAGGATGCTGGGACTTTATTATTGTCTCCTGTGAGGACGCTGGGACTTTGTGATTGTCTCGTGTGAGGACGCTGGGACTTTGTGATTGTCTCGTTTGAGGACACTGGGACTCAGATATTGACCTAAACAGAATCCTTCAGAGGACACTGCAGAGTTTAAAGTGTTAATAAAGTTTACAGTAACAGAGACATTTGTCCTGTTGGAGGACAGACTGGTGTCTCTTATCACTGTTCTGTCGAAGACAGCAGCCATCGATCAGAATTTAAGACGACCATGTTCCTCTGTGTCACTTCCTCTTTTATCCTCTTGGACGGCAGCCATGATGACAGTCCAAACATATCTGCTCATATCATGTTGCCTGCAGCCCAGAGCCTCTCCGCTGACATCACATCCCACACGCTGGGAAAACAAGTCCACCACAGAACAATACTCATCACTGCTCTACTACACCCGCTGTCAGAGTTCCTCCACCTGCCAAAGCCCGCATTCAGTCCTGGTCATCAGGAAGGAGAACAAACACCAGCAGCAACCAATCACAGCTCCACCCGCAGCTCCACCTGCAGCTCCACCTGCAGCTCCACCTGCAGCTCCACCCGCAGCTCCCCCCAAACCTCCACTTACAGCTCCACCTGCAGCTCCATCTACAGCTCCATCTACAGCTCCACCTGCAGCTCCATCTACAGCTCCACCTGCAGCTCCATCTACAGTTCCATCTACGGCTCCACCTGCAGCTCCATCTACAGCTCCATCTACAGCTCCACCTGCAGCTCCATCTACAGCTCCATCTACAGCTCCACCTGCAGCTCCATCTGCAGCTCCATCTACAGCTCCACCTGCAGCTCCATCTACAGTTCCATCTACGGCTCCACCTGCAGCTCCATCTACAGCTCCATCTACAGCTCCACCTGCAGCTCCATCTGCAGCTCCATCTACAGCTCCACCTGCAGCTCCATCTACAGCTCCATCTACAGCTCCACCTGCAGCTCCATCTGCAGCTCCATCTACAGCTCCACCTGCAGCTCCATCTACAGCTCCATCTACAGCTCCACCTGCAGCTCCATCTGCAGCTCCATCTACAGCTCCACCTGCAGCTCCATCTACAGCTCCATCTACAGCTCCACCTGCAGCTCCATCTGCAGCTCCATCTACAGCTCCACCTACAGCTCCATCTACAGCTCCATCTACAGCTCCACCTGCAGCTCCATCTGCAGCTCCATCTACAGCTCCACCTGCAGCTCCATCTGCAGCTCCATCTACAGCTCCACCTGCAGCTCCATCTACAGCTCCATCTACAGCTCCACCTGCAGCTCCATCTGCAGCTCCATCTACAGCTCCACCTGCAGCTCCATCTACAGCTCCATCTACAGCTCCACCTGCAGCTCCATCTGCAGCTCCATCTACAGCTCCACCTGCAGCTCCATCTACAGCTCCATCTACAGCTCCACCTGCAGCTCCATCTGCAGCTCCATCTACAGCTCCACCTACAGCTCCATCTACAGCTCCATCTACAGCTCCACCTGCAGCTCCATCTACAGCTCCATCTACAGCTCCACCTGCAGCTCCATCTGCAGCTCCATCTACAGCTCCACCTGCAGCTCCATCTACAGCTCCATCTACAGCTCCACCTGCAGCTCCATCTGCAGCTCCATCTACAGCTCCACCTGCAGCTCCATCTACAGTTCCATCTACGGCTCCACCCACAGCTCCACCTGCAGCTCCACCTACAGCTCCACCTGCAGCTCCATCTACAGCTCCATCCACAGCTCCACCGTCAGCTCCACCTGCAGCTTCACCTACAGCTCCACCTGCAGCTCCACCCGCAGCTCCACCTACAGCTCCACCCACAGCTCCACCTGCAGCTCCACCTGCAACTCCACCCGCTCCTCCACCTACAGCTCCACCCACAGCTCCACCTTCAACTCCACCCACAGCTCCACCTGCAGCTCCACCCAAACCTCCACTTACAGCTCCACCTGCAGCTCCACCTCCATCTACAGCTCCACCTGCAGCTCCATCTACAGCTCCATCTACAGCTCCACCCAAACCTCCACTTACAGCTCCACCTGCAGCTCCACCTCCATCTACAGCTCCACCTGCAGCTCCATCTACAGCTCCATCTACAGTTCCATCTACAGCTCCACCTGCAGCTCCATCTACAGCTCCATCTACAGCTCCACCCAAACTTCCACTTACAGCTCCACCTGCAGCTCCACCTCCACCTGCAGCTCTACCTGCAGTTCTACCTGCAGCTCCACTTGCAGCTCCACCTGCAGCTCCATCTACAGCTCCATCTACAGCTCCACCTACAGCTCCATCTACAGCTCCACCCACAGCTCCATCTACAGCTCCACCTACAGCTCCACCCACAGCTCCATCTACAGCTCCACCTACAGCTCCACCTACAGCTCCATCTACAGCTCCACTTACAGCTCCACCTGCAGCTCCACCTCCACCCACAGCTCTACCTGCAGCTCTACCTGCAGCTCCACTTGCAGCTCCACCTGCAGCTCCACTTACAGCTCCACCTGCAGCTCCACCTCCACCCACAGCTCTACCTGCAGCTCTACCTGCAGCTCCACTTGCAGCTCCACCTGCAGCTCCATCTACAGCTCCATCTACAGCTCCACCTACAGCTCCATCTACAGCTCCACCTACAGCTCCATCTACAGCTCCATCTACAGCTCCACCTACAGCTCCACCTACAGCTCCACCTACAGCTCCATCTACAGCTCCACCTACAGCTCCACCTACAGCTCCACCTGCAGCTCCACCTAGCTGTGGCTCTAACAACACCTTTATCTTTCACCACATCTCTTCTTACTTCACCATGTTTACAGCTCGGATCTCTGAGAGACTCAGTGATGGACAAAGACAAAATAAGTATAACGTGCTCGTCCATCAGGACGCGGCGCTGAATGTCGTCTACTGTGACACAGAACATGTGACACAATGATCGGCTGTTGTTCCTGATATGAGCGAACACTCTGTGATGACGGGTCAGACCGTGATGTGTCTGATATCATGTGGTCTGATGGTGGCGTGTGTGTGTGTGTGTGTGTGTGTGTGTCGGGGGGCAGTGGGGCGGTCAGGGTTACTACAGAGATGAGGTGGACCTGGAAGGACTCCAGGATGGAGTTGAAGTAGATGAAGACGATCTGAGCGACCTCATCTTCTCCTCCAGGATTCACAAAGAACAGCATGTAGGTGATCCCTAACAGAGGCAGCAGCACTAGAGTCGCCTTCACCGCCTTCCTGCAGAAACAGCACCACAACAGCAGTCATGAATTGGTGATGATGAACACATGATGACACAACACAATGTCATACAATCAATTAGGGCTCAACGATTATAGCAAAAATAATAATCACGATTATTTTGATTGATATTGAAATCACAATTAATAAACACGCTTATTCATTGATTTCAAAACTCAACTTTAATTATACCTTAAAAGAACAGCCAGAAATTAGTTAGTAACAAGTAAACAAGTAAAAAAATAAAAATAATAATAGTAAATTAAAATAATAATAGCAATAAAAACATTAAATAAAAATAAATACTAGGGCTGACCCAAGTTCGACAGCACGGGATTCGATTGTGAAAAGAAAATCGAACATTTGGCCTTTTTTTTCTCCCGTTTTTTTGGGGGGACCTTGAACACAACACCATCTCCGACAAGGAAATAGAAAGCCCGACGTGCAATGAATGGAGACCTATTATCCTGCTTGAACACAGACGACTAAATTCTTTCAACGATGTGACTCAAAATAATGATAAAATAGATTTTATTGATGTAAAATAATATGCTGATGGTGACATTTTCCACCCGTCTGCTGTCAGTGACACATGCTGCTCTGAGTCGTGCATCTGTCTGCTTGCGCCGCAGTGCAACGAGGGTTTTAATTTTTAGTGGTAAATCAAAAGTTAAACACTACTTATCAGCAACCAGAAGGGTTTTTTCATTTGTGAATATTTTTATCTTAATTCTAGGGTTGCAAGAAACTACCTTTTCGCCATAATTTGTAAGTTATTAGCTTTTTTGGACTTTTTTTCCCGCTCGTGTTGCCTTGGGGGGCAGACACGACAGCGTGACAATGACAGATGGCTGAAGTTGTCCTACCTTTCTTCTCAACCAAAGGCTGCCTTTCTGCCATGTTCTCAATCGCTCGCTCCACATATTATTGATCCACATATGTCACACGCTTGCTGCTGCTGCACATAACACAGGTGCATTCACTTACATACATGCCACGCTGTGCGGCGCATTAATCGTTTTTCTTCGATTATAATGTTTTTGTGATCATGAGAAGCCAAAATCGAAATCATAATTAAAATTCAATTAATCGTCCAGCCCTACAATCAATCCTGTAACTCTAAGGACAGAGTCAGGTTCTCCAGGAAGTCTCCTGATCTGTCTTTGAAACTGACACTGACAGTACAAAGTCTTTAGGGTCAGGTAACCTGAGTAACCTGGTTCACCTGAGCGTCTCCACAAAGATTGTGAGGTGTCTGACCTCGTACCTGTAGTGGATGGTCTGTGAGGTGTCTGACCTCGTACCTGTAGTGGATGGTCTGTGAGGTGTCTGACCTCGTACCTGTACTGGATGGTCTCTGAGGTGGTCGATGCCCTCAGTTTGGTCATGAGGATCCGGACAATGTTGAACAGGAAAACAAAGTTGATCTGAGGAGAAGCAGAGACAGATCAGAGGAACTCAGCAGGTTCACAATCTGAAGATCCTTCACAGGAAGTTACTGAGAACTGGATTCTGACTGACGCTGTTCTCCCACAATGCAACACACAGAACAAGTCACTCTATATCTCTACAGCTCTGTATCTCTACAACTATATATCTGTACAGCTCTGTATCTCTACAACTATATATCTGTACAGCTCTGTATCTCTACAACTATATATCTGTACAGCTCTATATATCCACAGCTATATATCTCTACAGCTCTGTATCTCTACAACCCTGTATCTCTACAACTATATATTGCTACATCTCTGTATCTCTACAACTATATATTGCTACATCTCTGTATCTCTACAACTATATATTGCTACATCTCTGTATCTCTACAACCCTGTATCTCTACAACTATATATTCCTACATCTCTGTATCTCTACAACTCTGTATCTCTACAACTATATATTGCTACATCTCTGTATCTCTACAGCTATATATTCCTACATCTCTGTATCTCTACAACTATATATTGCTACATCTCTGTATCTCTACAACTATATATCTCTACAACTATATATTGCTACATCTCTGTATCTCTACAACTCTGTATCTCTACAACTATATATTGCTACATCTCTGTATCTCTACAGCTATATATTGCTACATCTCTGTATCTCTACAACTATATATTGCTACATCTCTGTATCTCTACAGCTATATATTGCTACATCTCTGTATCTCTACAACTATATATTGCTACATCTCTGTATCTCTACAACTCTGTATCTCTACAACTATATATTGCTACAACTCTATCTCTACAGCTATATATTGCTACATCTCTGTATCTCTACAGCTATATATTGCTACAACTCTGTATCTCTACAACCCTGTATCTCTACAACTATAAATCTCTACAGCTCTATATTTCTACAGCTCTGTATCTCTACAGCTATATATTGCTACATCTCTGCATCGCCACAACCCTGCATCTCTACAACTATATATCTCTACATCTCTGCATCTTTACAGCTCTATATCTCTAAGTAAGTAAGTAAGTAAGTAAGCTTTATTTGTACAGCACCTTTCACAGACAAGGGTCACAAAGCGCTTTACAATTACAACAAAACAATACACAGTTAAGAAGTACATACAAATTTAAATTTAAAAGGCCAAGACAACTCAATGACAATCATTGCAGCCCCAAGACAATTAAGCAAAAGCCTGAACAAATAAATAGGTCTTAAGTTGCCTTTTGAAGGAGTCAACAGACTCCATCGAACGCAGAGAGAGCGGAAGATCGTTCCAAAGCCTGGGAGCAACAGCCTGGAAGGATCGGTCTCCTCTGGTCCGAAAACGAGTGCGCGGGACCATCAGCAGATTCTGATCCACAGACCTCAGAGCCCGAGCTGGGGTGTAAGGCTGGATCAGGTCACTGATGTAAGGCGGAGCCTGACCATGCAAAGCTCTGAAAGTTATAACCAGAATCTTAAAATTGATCCTAGAGGAAACTGGCAGCCAATGAAGAGCTTTAAGAATAGGGGATATGTGAGTCCTCCTATTAGAGCGGGTCAGAATTCTCGCTGCAGAGTTTTGCACTAACTGCAGGCGAGACAGCTCCTTCTTGTTCAGACATGAAAACAAACTATTACAATAGTCTAAACGTGAAGACACAAATGCATTAATGATCAGCTCCAAATCGTTTTGTGACACCATTTTCCTGAGTTTGGAGATTTTCCTCAGCTGAAAAAAACAATTTTTGGTCAGCTGTTTGCAGTGTTGCACTAATGACATGTCTTTGTCCAATACAACACCCAGGTTTCTTAGGCTCGGTTGACCTCAGATTGGCCCAAGTCACCCAAGTACTGGTTAATCCCTGGAATTGAGTCATCAGGGGCAATAACCAGTGTTTCTGTTTTGTCCACATTTAGCTGCAAGGTGTTATCACTTAGCCATTGTTTTATCTCAACCAGGCAATGAACTAGGGAATTTAGCCTCTGGAGCTCAGTTGGCTTGAAAGAGCAGTAAAGCTGGATATCATCAGCAAATATGTGGTACGAAACATCAGAAAATCTCTGGATGATTTTTCCCAAGGGGATCAAATACAACAAAAATAATACAGGACCCAGAACAGAACCTTGAGGGACTCCACACAACAAATCTGCTGACTCAGACCTTATTTGGTTAGCTGTGACACTAAAGCTACGCCCAGATAGGTATGACGACAACCAATGTAAAACAGACCCTGACAGTCCTACTTCATCCCTCAGTCTTCTCAGCAGGATCTGGTGGTCGACGGTGTCAAAGGCTGAGGACAGATCTAAGAGAACTAGAACAGTGCATTTTCCCGAATCAGCAGACATCATAATGTCACTGGACACTTTCAGTAAGGCTGTCTCTGTAGAGTGATGTTTGCGGAAACCAGACTGAAACGTCTCATGGATGTTACTTTGATCCAGGAATAATGACAGCTGTTCAGAGACCACCTTCTCTAGGATCTTGGACAAGAATGGGAGCTTTGAAATAGGCCTGAAATTGCTGAGGTCAGTCGGGTCTAAGCCTGTCTTTTTAAGTAAAGGCTCCACTATGGCATGCTTAAATGAATTGGGAAACACACCTGTAGAAAGAGAGAGGTTAACCATTTTGGTAACCCAGGGGCCAATTACATCAAACGCTTTCACAAAGAGTCTACACGGAAGGACGTCGGATGAGCAAGAGGAGGGTTTCATCTTGGTCACCAGTGCCGAGATATCAGCAAGAGTCACAGGCTTAAATGAGGACCACAAGCTGGAGACAGGCTCAATGACAGCAGGGGTTCCACACAAAAGGGGAGGGATTTTCTCCTTGATCATCTTAATTTTGTCAGTGAAAAATCTCAACAATGCATTGCTGTCAGCTTCACAAAAAACGGATAATTGGAGCAGCAGGTCATACAAGAGAATTGATCGTGTCAAACAACACTTTGGGGTTTTTTCTTATTTACTGTTACCAGCTGACGAATATAGTCAGATCTGGCATTTTCCACCATCTCATTGTATGAGGACACAAGATCCCTGAGATAAAGTCTGTGCACCTCAAGGTTAGTGGATTTCCACAGACGCTCAGTCTTTCAACATAGTCTCTTCAGACTCAGGGTATCTTCATTTGTCCAAGGGCACGCTCTACAGATCTGTATCTCTACAACTATATATCTCTAAAGCTCTTTATCTCTACAGTTCTATATCTCGACAAGTCTGTATCTCTAAAGCTCTATATCTCTTCGCCTCTCTATCTCGACAAGTCTGTATCTCTAAAGCTCTATATCTCTACACCTCTCTGTCTCGACAAGTCTGTATCTCTAAAGCTCTATATCTCTACACCTCTCTGTCTCGACAAGTCTGTATCTCTAAAGCTCTATATCTCTACACCTCTCTGTCTCGACAAGTCTGTATCTCTAAAGCTCTATATCTCTTCGCCTCTCTATCTCGACAAGTCTGTATCTCTAAAGCTCTATATCTCTACACCTCTCCGTCTCGACAAGTCTGTATCTCTAAAGCTTTATATCGCTACACATCTCTTAAGGGTGGACTGGGTTATTTCAAAGTTGGAGTGGGTGTGTATAAGATGGACTAGTTGTATTTAAGGTGGACTGGATGTATTAAAGGTGGAGTGGATGTGTTTAAGGTGGACTAGTTGTACTTAAGGTGGGGTGAATGTATTTAAGGTGGAGTGGATGTGTTTAAGGTGGACTGCATGTATTTAAGGTGAAGTGGGTGTATTTAAGGTAGAGTGGATGTATTTAAGGTGGAGTGGGTGTATTTAAGGTAGAGTGGGTGTATTTAAGGTGGAGTGGGTGTATTTAAGGTAGAGTGGGTATATTTAAGGTGGAGTGGGTGTATTTAAGGTAGAGTGGGTATATTTAAGGTGGAGTGGATGTATTTAAGGTAGAGTGGGTATATTTAAGGTGGAGTGGATGTATTTAAGGTAGAGTGGGTATATTTAAGGTGGAGTGGATGTATTTAAGGTGGAGTGGGTGTATTTAAGGTAGAGTGGGTATATTTAAGGTGGAGTGGATGTATTTAAGGTAGAGTGGGTATATTTAAGGTGGAGTGGATGTATTTAAGGTAGAGTGGGTATATTTAAGGTGGAGTGGATGTATTTAAGGTGGAGTGGGTGTATTTAAGGTAGAGTGGGTATATTTAAGGTGGAGTGGATGTGTTGGTACCAGTAGGACGAGGATCATGGGACCTTGGTAGATGTAGTCTGTATAAACACCCGCCTTCTTTCCAAACCAGCACCTGTCAATCAAAACACAAACACTAATCACACCAGCTCTGCTCCTCCATCACCTCCTCCTTTTTCACCTCCTCTCTCCTTGTGTCCTTTCCTTTCCTCCTCTACTCCACTTCAGGTGTGAGGGACTAGGACACAAGGAGAGGAGGGGAGGAAAGGAACATGTTCATGACTCTGATCATGTGACTTACTTCTCGTTGTCGAAGTAAAGTTTCCCGAAAGCCCATGCCACGATGATGGGAAATGGAATACCTGTGAACAGACAAACAGGTGGACAGGTAAAGTACCAGGAAGACAGACAGGTAAAGTACCAGGAGGTCAGACAGGTGGACAGGTAAAGTGCCAGGAGGATAGGAGGACAGACAGGTAAAGTGCCAGGAGGACAGGAGGACAGACAGGTGTACAGGTAAAGTGCCAGGAGGACAGATAGGTAAAGTGCCAGGAGGACAGCAGGACAGACAGGTGTACAGGTAAAGTGCCAGGAGGACAGCAGGACAGACAGGTGTACAGGTAAAGTGCCAGGAGGACAGACAGGTAAAGTACCAAGAGGACAGGAGGAGAGACAGGTATACAGGTAGACAGACAGACACGTGAACTGACCCCAGCCGATGCAGATGAACATCCACTTCCTGAGCTTGTCGGTGGAGTAGGTGAGGACGACGGCGGTGTGCAGGTAACACCCTTCACCAAACATCCAGAAGAAGTTCGTCACATGGAAATAATTATAACCTGCTGTCACCAACCTGCACCACACCTGGGGGAGGGGGGGGGGGGGGGGGGGAGGATCAGACCGGGCTCCTACACACGGTGACGTCACCGTGACATCACTGTGAGCAGCTGGTCTCCATGGTGACAGTGTACCTGGTTGCTCTCGGTGACAGCAGGGTTCATGGTCAGCTGGACGATGAACCAGGTGGCGTTCCTCAGGATGAACGCAGAGATCAGGTTCCAGTGGATGATGTTCCTCAGGCAGCGGATGCTCCTGTAACACACACACACATACAGGAAGTACACACACTGTAATACACACACTGTGGACACGTCAGTCTGACTTCCTGTCCCGACTCTCTTCTCTTCTGAGAAATGTCTCTGGACAGAATCAATGTCTTTTGGACAGAAGTGTCACGTGTCTCAGTCCTGTCTCACACCTGGAGACCTTGTGATGTCACAGACGTCATCATATGTGATTGGAGGTGTCACTATGGTGGAGACATGGAGACAGTAAGTTTAAATCCACACCCACTCTGACCTGCAACCAGGAGGACAGAGGACAAGGGACAGGAGGACAGAGGACAGGGGACAGAGGACAAGGGACAGGGGGACAGTGGACAGAGGACAGTGGACAGGGACAGTGGACGGGGACAGGGGACAGAGGACAAGAGACAGAAGGACAGTGGACAGTGGACAGGGGGACAGTGGACATTGGACAGGGGACAGAGGACAAGAGACAGGAGGACAGAGGACAGTGGACAGGGGGACAGTGGACAGGGGACAGAGGACAGTGAACAGAGGACAGGGGACAGAGGACAGTGGAAAGGGGACAGAGGACAGAGGACAGGGGACAGGGGACAGTGGACAGAGGACAGTGGACAGTGGGGCAGTGGACAGAGGACAGTGGATAGAGAACAGGGGACAGAGGACAGTGGACAGGGGATAGAGGACAGTGGACAGGGGGACAGTGGACAGGAGGACAGAGGAAAGGAGGATGGTGGACAGGGGACAGACAGACAGACAGACAGACAGACAGACAGGTTACCTGAGTCTCATGAATAGAATGAAGGCCAGCAGCAGAGCTCCCAGAGAGATACAGTGACCCAGATAATTTATGATCACAGCGACCTGATAATGGACCTTCGTCTTCCTCTGAAATTACACACACACAACCACCCACACACACAGAGGAAAGTTTCAGATGTAGAATCACAGTTAGTCCTGAAACATAACAACATGTGACAGCGTCCCATCGGAGGACTCGTTCTGCACACGTCACGTCACAGAACAGGAAGTGATGACAACAGAAATATATTGGTTACTCTGGGGCCTAATCCACACGAGCACGGGTATTTTTAAAACCGAACTTTTTTGGCCTCCAGTTTTTAAAAAATCTGCGTCCATACGAGCGGTGTAATAAAAATACCTCCGTCCACATGACACCGCAAATTCCACTATCAAGCAATGTAACACACTTGCCAAAGCAGTATGTGGCGATGTAACTCCTAACTGTAAGGCCATTGTAGCCAATCAGAAGGCAGTAAAACGTCATTACTGGAAAAACAACAAGTGTACTATTATGCAGCAGGAGCAGTCTCCGTAATAGCACACTCTTGTGCCTCTGTTGCTGGATGTGTTTGAGTAGCGTTAGTTGTATGATGCAGCCACAAAGTGCTGATATGCTGCTAAATAGCAGCAGTATTTTGTTTAGGTCCATCCTCAAATCGTCTCTCGCACACACTGGATCGGGTAATAACACAGCTGTTTTCTGTTTACGTCGCACACTGTGATGTCATACAATGGAGACGAGACAAAATAACTGCGGTTATCCTATAACATTCAAAATGCTTCACAGATTTTACCCAACTAATCTTTATCTGCAAAGACTCAAAAAAGACATTGATGTGAGCTGTGCCTTTTGTCTCTAATGTCTCTTTGTCTCTTCTCTAATGAAACCCTTGTTCATTTATTCTGGTCTTGCCCGCACTCTCAACAGCTGTGGAGAAAACTGTCACGTTACATCATTGACCATGTCTATCACCACTTGACTTTATGATGGAAGAATGTACTGTTTGGATACATTGGATTTGACAAGAATCTTACCTCTAACTTTTATGTAATTAATTTGCTTATTATTATAACTAAATTTTATATTCACAGGTCTAAATTCTCAAACAAGAAGCCAAATTTTTTAGAGTTGTCTTCATATATCAAACAGTACATTTCTTCAATTTCTGACTGTATGAACAAGAAAGCAATTAAAACTTGTAATTTTTTCAAGCTTTACAAAATATTTACTTAGATACTCTTTTTTATTTCTATCTCATTTTTCCTTTAATATTATCCCCCCTGGCGTATTTATAACACTGAACTGTCTGTTGTCCAAGTTGTATACACTAACATTTGTCATACACACACATTGTTGTGTATACTTGTATTTGCACTATGTTCAATAAAGCATTAAAAAAAGAAGAAAAAAAAACAACAAAAAAACAACAACAAAAAAAAACTGCGGTTATCCTGTCCACACATGACTGCTGACAACGGACTTTTCCAAAAAGTTCACCCTGGACTCCGGTTACAAATATCTCCGGTTACAGGAGCCCAAAACTGCGGTTACGTGTGGATGAAAGGCTGAACTGTGAGCAAAGACTTATATAAGAGTTATATAAATACCCGCGTTGGTGTGGACAGCCCCTGATTCTGTCACGAGTGATGTCAGGAACATCATGGCTGCAAGAAGTCATGATGTTCCTGACTGAAACATGTCTTCCATGCTCCGCTCTGAAACACTGACTATGGCCTGAAGCTCCAGGAAATACACCCCACCACAGCTCAGTGCTCCTCCTCAGTAGCTCAGTCCATAGGGACTTGGGTTGGGAACCGGAGGGTCGCCTGTTCGAGTCCCCGTCCGGACCAAAATGTGGTGTGGACTGGTGGCTGGAGAGGGGCCAGTTCACCTCCTGGGCACTGCCGAGATGCCCTTGAGCAAGGCACCGAACCCCCCAGCCGCTCGGGGCGCCTGACCAAAGGGCAGCCCCCTCACTCTGACATCTCTCCACTTTGTGCATGTATAGGTCCTGTTTGTGCATGTGTGTGTCTTTCAGACCTGTGTGTAATTGACAAGCAAGAGTGAAAACATTGAATTTCCCCTCAAGGAAATAAACTTAAACTCTGCAGGTCGGGTGCAGCTCTGCACTGGTTAAACGTAAAGACTTTTTACCTTTTAATCATGTTGTCTGTTTTTAACTCTTAGCATAGCATATCTGCACTGCGCTCTGTAGCACTTTGAGATTTGTTTTTAATGAAAAGAACATTACAAATAAAATGTATCATAATTATTATTATTATTAAACTACCTTAACTGGATTCTACAGGTGGATAGCTGCAGACAGAGAGCCCGAAATGTCATCTGTCAGTACTCAAGGAGGCAAAACCTGGTAATAATTGATGAAAATGTCTGTAGATGATATTTTGGTGAGTGGCAACTGTGTCACAGTAACCAGCCCATGAAGTGAACCTCCCCTAAAGTAAATTGCATTTCAGACGCTGGTGCATATCCTGGTTTAGGCTCATGGTCAGGACTTTTTTCAATGTTTAATAATATTGTGTTTGGTGTTATTTTAAAGGGGACCTCCTTGGCTCTCACTCAAGCCCAATTGTGAATCTTTCTGACTAATACTGAGGTAACTGAAACCCTTTAAACAGTCAATGATAGATATTTTTCACAATTATATTATAGTATTATATTCTTTAAGCCCTGTGGCATCTAGAAACATCAGGGACACAAAACACAGAAACTGGAATACTCACAGGATTCCCAAGTACCTGGGGTCAAAGAGGGTTTCGTGTCTTTCTACTTCAGACCCCTCACCAGGCGACCCAACTGGGAGTGATCAATGACCGGCCTGTGTCCAAGAAGAATCAGCCCACTGCTTATCCCTAATGATCCACAGCCACCTTGACGCCTTCTCTGCAGCTTCTGAGACTCTGCTGATGGCTTTCCTTTTGCACGCTCCAGCGATGCTCAGGAGGCTATAGGCATAGGTGTAGGATTGGGTAGGGACAGTAGAGACATGTCCCTACGAATATTCAGCTCCTTCTGTATTGTCCCTACCAATATAAACACTGGCTGTTGGCGTCTGCTCAAAATGGTACACAAAGGGTTAACAATCATTGGTGTCGACCATACGTCCCGCCTCTAACCTCGTATTGCTCATCGACTGGCTCTACCATTATTTTGGTATCATGTGATTGGTTCTCCTCAGCGCCACTCTCTCCACTTACTTTGTAGGGGCGTGTCACCGTACAGTTCACGGCAGTTCGTGAGGGAACGACACATACATGCGCGTCACCATTAGTGTGAACACGCACCAGTGATCTGTGACTGTCTATGGTCTTGATATGTCACGCGCACTGCGTACATTTCAAATTCGCATTCTACAAACAAACACGTGCAGATTTCACGGCTGAAAAATGAAACGCCAGCAGGCCCAGCACCAAAAAGAGTCACTGATTTACTGGATGTAAAGGAAGAAAGCAGATTTTGGTTGGTTCCGTAAAAAAGCTAAAAAAATTGTATTTTCTGCCAGCACTTGTTGATGTTAGGCTAAAAGTTAACTGAATGGTGTTCCTTGGCAACTCTTTGCTAGATAATGAGATGCTAACGAGCTAATACTAGCTGAGCTAGCAACTATTAGATCAATATTATATGCCAGAGAACATGAAATTGCCAACCTGATCTCACAGAAATACGTGAAATGACCACGACCTCTTAACACCGCATTCCGTGGTGGCAGCACGTAATGGGTTGAAATTACGTGCTGCCACCACGAAAACAATGCCAATGTAAAGTCAATTAGGATCCTTTCCCGTGGTGGACACACGGATTCCCTGATTCAATCACGTCACGTCAACCTCGTTTTCCTCAATGATATCTTTAACATTCCTGTATACACACAAAAACGCGGAAGTGTCCTTGATAACTCAACAATATGACAGGTTAATGTCAAGGCCATAAAATAAAATAAATGTATTTTGCCAGCTTTTCATGGCGTAGAGCTTTAAGAGCATTGTGCTGTGGGCGGATGGGGCGCGTTCCACTACTGTTTTGTAGCTGCTGTCCGTCGTCTGTGGGCTTAATGCCATTTCAGATTGCCATCCGTCTGCTGTAGCTGAATCCAAACGCCACTAATAAATAAATAAATAAATAAGAAGATAAAAATAAGGCTGAGCACGGAACAACCAGAGAGGAAACACCATCACATGGAGCCGTCTGCCCCTGGCAACCCGGCCACCCTCCACTCCACCAGGGGAGAGCGGACCCCAAGCCAGCGCCACAGAACCAGCGGCTGCCCCGCTGGTTATACCTCCGACCGTGGCAGCTGTCACACAAACCGCTGCTGAAAATTATACATTTTGATACAGGTAGGCTATATACATATTGCAAAACTCTGTAAAAGTACACCAACACATATTTTTGTTTCCAAATATTTATTTGAAAACGAAACCATTCATACGGTCAATATAAAACATTTTGTTAGTAATAAAAAACAAATGTAATCTCAATGTGACCACGCCAGCCGGCGGGACTGTGGCTGAACCACTTCTAATGTTCATTCATTCATTCATTCATTCAATTGCGTGTTCAGTGTGTGTGTGTGTGTGTGTGTGTGTGTGTGTCAGAAAGGAGTATCAATAAAAAAGTAATTATTTCGGTGTTTATTTCTTTTATTCTTACGTTTTTTTTTATTAAAATGCGTAATATAGTCAACAATATTATACACCAAATGTTAATCTAATTATTATTGTAGAATGTATTTAGCAAATCACCACTCTGAGAGCCAAGAAGGTCCCCTTTAAAATGACACCAAACACAATATTCTAAAACACTGAAAAAAGTCCTGACCATGAGCCTAAACCAGGATATGCACCAGCGTCTGACATGCAATTTACTTTAGGGGAGGTTCACTTCATGGGCTGGTTACTGTGACACAGCTGCCACTCACCAAAATATCATCTACAGACATTTTCATCAATTATTACCAGGTTTTACCTCCTTTACCCCTTTTCCACCAAAGCAGTTCCAGTGCTGGTGCTGGTGCTGAGTTGGTGCTGGTTCTCAGTTGGTTCAACTTGCAAACCAGCTGAGAACCAGTCTGCTTTTCCACGGCTCGAGGTGGTTAGGGTGCCACATCATTGTGTCACTGTATACGTCAGTTATGTCGAACAACAACAACAACAACAATGGCGGACCATGTACTTGTGCAGCTGTTACTCCTGGTGCTACGAGGCTTCATCGGCATCCAAACACGGCAGATACATTGTATTTATGCTGCTCGACTAGATTTGTATGGACGGCAATTACGTTCCAAAAGACAGGTAATAAGCTAACACGGTTTGTCTCTTAGTAACACTGAATGTAAGACTGTTATGTTAGCCTTTGTTGTAAGCTAACATTAGCTGGTAGAGCACAGCTAATTCACAACGCCAATGTGTAGCGTTATGTGTTGTGTACTTATTTAGACAACTGAGGGCTTATTATAGTTTCAGCTGGACAAAAGAGGATGCTTAGCTCTGTGAAATGAACTCACTATTTGAAATGTATGTAAACAAACTATGAAAATACAAGTCAGTGATTTATGTTTAACCTCATTTTCTTAACCCATATGCCTCACTAAGAACAGTCTTGGTGTGTCACTTAATTTTCTTGATAATTTTGGCTGTGTTCATATATATATACATATATATATATATATATATATATATATATATATATGTATATATGGCATCAATAGAACGCAATAAACTCAACAGAATGATACATTACACTTCAAATGTGCTGTACATTTCCTCATACATTAAATGTACAGCACATTCACATGCTATGAATGCAGATCTGCAAGACCCTGTATCTATCTGCACATACACAAATTAATGTACAGACACTCATGTGCATACACATTTATTTTTCAATACAAGCAAAATTTATTAAATGAGGCATAAGGGTTAAATAGCATGATGGATATTGATTTTAGTCTTGATCACTCTCCACTCAACATGCTTATTTACCTATACATTTTTGTCCTACCCCATGCAGAGCTGGCTCATGAAGCACTTTGTGGACACTGGCAGATTGACCCCTGAACAACACACCGATAACTACAGATTAAGAAGTGCATGGTCAGTTGTGGAAATGGCTTTTGGGAGATTGAAAGGACAGTGGAGGTGCCTCCTAAAAACCTGCCATTCAAATGTTTGTTATATTTAGTTCTGGTTGTGTATGCTGCACATGTTTTGGCTGCTGCTCTCCATTGTTTTTGCTTTTTTGTTGCTGCTTACCTGACTCCTTTTACCTGTGTTTGCTGGACTACTTCATGTCACCAATACTGTTTCATCCTTCAGTTCAGTAAATTCATATAAATGATTATGGCTGTCATGGTCTCATTTCTTTATAAACAGAGTGACTGAAGACATCTATGAAAAGCATCTTCATAAATGGGTAACCTGTTGAGGTCTTGACTTGTTTTTACTAGCTTTACTTGAACTTATTACACAGTTAAATTGTACATCATTAAGTGAAAACATACAGAAGCAGACATGTCTCTTTAGAGGGGAATTTATTTAAATACAAAAAACAAGCTAATGATAAAAGTGACAACTGTGCATTGAATGTGCAAAACTAAAGCTTCCCATGAAGAAACACACTGGTGTCAGTCTCCAGCTTCTGCAGCAGGGCATCATTCAGGTCCTTGCTGTGCTGCAAGAACCTCTCGTCTGCCCTCTCCAGGTATTCAACCAGCTCTCTATTGCTTCCCCTTCCCTGTGTACAAGACAACCTGATCTCACAGAAATACGTGAAATGACCACGACCTCTTGACACCACATTCCGTGGTGGCAGCACGTAATGGGTTGAAATTACGTGCTGCCCCTGATTCAATCACGTCACGTCAACCTCGTTTTCCTCAATGATATCTTTAACATTCCTGTATACACACAAAAACGCGGAAGTGTTCTTGATATTAAAACGGCAAATATATTCCTCTGTTATAATTTCCCACCAATAATAATAATATGTGATAATAACGTGATAATTAGGCTGTTCCAGATATTTGTTACAGCCTATTCAAATATTCAATTCCAAAAACGCCGTTTCTAGAGAACTTGCTAAAATATCTGAAATGAACCATCATGCCTACTTTTTCTTAACATATTTCATCTAGGTGCAGTGTCATTACTAGTTCAGCTTTACTAGACATTTGATATATTCAGTAGATGTATCTTTTTACGACCCTGTTTTACAACAAGCCGCAAAAAAAACAACCGTCCCAAAAACACCGTTTTTAGAGTACTATCTAAAATAACTACGATTAGCCAACATCCTTGCTTTTTTTCTTAACATAGTTCCTCTAGATGCAGTGTAATAACTACTTCGGCTTTACTAGATATTAGATTTATTCAGTAGATCTATCTTTTTACAACCCTATTTTTACAAGCTGCGAACGAACCTACTGTCCCAAAAACGCCGTTTCTAGTGTATTAGCTAAAATATTGAAAATTAGCCAACATCTTTACTTTTTCTTACCATAGTTCATCTAGGTGCAGTGTAATGACTAGTTCGGCTTTACTTGATATTAGATATATTCAGTAGATATATCTTTTTACAACCCTATTTAGAGCCCTACTTTGCAAATAAGAAGAACTACAACTATGTTGCTGAAATGCATCAAACTGCATGGTGCGGTCCAAGGGAATTGTAGTTTTTTAAAAATCTAAGTGTTTTTCCCAGATTTGGAAGTTGTAAATACTGAATTGAGAGTACACTGTGGACTTTAAGGGGATGGTAAACACATTCGTGAAATCAGATTTTAAATATCTAATTTCTAAATGGGTGAAAATTAATTTTATCCATATTTTATCCATATCTGACAGCACCCTCAGTTGTTGACTCCACTCACATGATAGCTGAGGTCAAGAGCTCTCTATAACAGTTGGTCCCATGTCTGTACCCCCTTTAGCTGCTGAGTTATAAGCCCTCAAACATGCACTGAGGTCAAGGTTCAAAGGTCAATGGCTGAAAGCAGGAGCCATGTAGAATCTTCATACTGACATATGTTACTCTCCAGGTTGAGACCTTTCCAATGATGTATTTGGTTTAGCTCTACGACAAAGTTTAGATTTTTTCATTTTTTGGACACAAACCATGCCAGGTGTAGTTTCAGAGAGCACTTTGAAGGCCCCGTGTATAAAATGAGTTTTGTTTGTTTCTTTGCTTGTTTTTTCCTTTTTTACTGTAGATAGTTACTAACATGAGTCATCCTCAGACAATACAATACTACTAAAAAGTAAAACCAATAATAACAATAATGAAATAAGCAAAAAATAATATTAAAATCATATTGAAATTTTAAAATCTATTTACAGAGTGGAATGGTAGCCTAATAGATAACTTAGATAATATTTATTATTGTTTAGACACTTTATTATTGCTTAGATACTATTTAGCCTATTATTGTATTTACTTTTAGCATGTTCTACTTTTGAGTAATTTCCGAGAAGTTATGATAAAAAAAATTAAAAAATTCCAGACTATGGAGACAACCTCTTCAATGTCTCACGTCAATTAATTAGCACTATTTCTCGGCCTTTTATAATGCCTTTTTTTTTTACTGCTGTCTCCAGTTGAGAGTGGTGATTTGCTAAATACATTCTACAGTAATAATTAGATTAACATTTGGTCTATAATATTGTTGGCTATATTACGCATTTTAATAAAAAAACGGAAGAATAAAAGAAATAAACACCAAAATAATTACTTTTTTTTATTGATACTCCTCTCTGACACACACACACACACATACACACACACTGAACACGCAATTGAATGAATGAATGAATGAACATTAGAAGTGGTTCAGCCACAGTCCCGCCGGCTGGCGTGGTCACATTGAGATTACATTTGTTTTTTATTACTAACAAAATGTTTTATATTGACCGTATGAATGGTTTCGTTTTCAAATAAATATTTGGAAACAAAAATATGTTTTGGTGTACTTTTACAGAGTTTTGCAATATGTATATAGCCTACCTGTATCAAAATGTATAATTTTCAGCAGCGGTTTGTGTGACAGCTGCCACGGTCGGAGGTATAACCAGCGGGGCAGCCGCTGGTTCTGTGGCGCTGGCTTGGGGTCCGCTCTCCCCTGGTGGAGTGGAGGGTGGCCGGGTTGCCAGGGGCAGACGGCTCCATGTGATGGTGTTTCCTCTCTGGTTCTTCCGTGCTCAGCCTTATTTTTATCTTCTTATTTATTTATTTATTTATTAGTGGCGTTTGGATTCAGCTACAGCAGACGGATAGCAATCTGAAATGGCATTAAGCCCACAGACGACAGCAGCTACAAAACAGTAGTGGAACGCGCCCCATCCGCCCACAGCACAATGCTCTTAAAGCTCTACGCCATGAAAAGCTGGCAAAATACATTTATTTTATTTTATGGCCTTGACATTAACCTGTCATATTGTTGAGTTATCAAGGACACTTCCGCGTTTTTGTGTGTATACAGGAATGTTAAAGATATCATTGAGGAAAACGAGGTTGACGTGACGTGATTGAATCAGGGAATCCGTGTGTCCACCACGGGAAAGGATCCTAATTGACTTTACATCGGCATTGTTTTCGTGGTGGCAGCACGTAATTTCAACCCATTACGTGCTGCCACCATGGAATGCGGTGTTAAGAGGTCGTGGTCATTTCACGTATTTCTGTGAGATCAGGTTGGTACAAGAATAGAAGAATCTGTTTAAAAGTTTGTCATTAAGTCATAAGCAGATGAACACAGGTTCAGCAGTACAATGTAACAAACATGTCATCTCAACAATCAGCACTAGTCTTATGACACAGTGCACAGACCTCACACTATATCGAAATCAGGATGTGGGTATAAAAATAACAGTGACAAATGTGCATAGTATTGCTGATTGGAGCATGTAGCTGCCCTGGTTCAATGGCAGCAGTCATGGGTGGTAGGAGATTGTGTATGAATGATTGTTCATTTATCACAGCACATAACTATATTATCAAGTCATACTTTGTTATATCTCCATGTCTGCATAGTGTCTGGTGAGAAAACTACTGGATAAACAGCACAACAGCTCTTACCTGGTCTGGTCTGGTGGCTTTGACCTCAGCTGCTGGACGGTGTTGGCCAGCTGCAGTGGAGTAGCGATGTTAGCTCCAAGTTAGCATCGTCTTGTTCGATGGCAGATAACTTTGTAGACCACATGAAAAACAGCGCTTTAAACAGTGACTCGTACACTACACATTATACAATGTTTAGCCAACTGAAAGTGGAGCTGGTAGGTGAGCCCATGGCTAAGTAACTTGCTAACGTTAGCTAATGTTAGCAAGGCTAACTTGTTGATCAGTTAACATTAACCCAAGCAGACATCACAAACAACAGCTGTGTCCCAATTTTGGACCGCATCTTCAGAGGGACACAGGCCCTAAATTGGGACACAGCTGTTATCTGAAGAAACTGGTAACACTAAACAACTATGTGCTAGGCGAAAATGTTCGAAAAGAAACTTACTGGGGTCCGTTTGCGGCAGCGTTACGCTTTCGTCCACCATCGCCTCCAGCATTGCAGCGGCTGAGTGGCTCAATAACCCCGCCCCCTTCCCTGTGACATATGTGGTTCCTTCTTCTAGTCCAGCAAAGAACTGGTGCCACTCTGGAACCAGTTTTTCTGGCTCAGAGCCAGTTCTTTTGTCGGTCGAAACAGGAAAACCGGTTCCAAATTAAGCACTGGCCCAGAACCAGCACTGGAACTGCTTTGGTGTTAAAGGGGTACTTGAGTGGTACTGATATCTGGTCTGGCCCATGGACTACAGATGTGATGAAGCTGGTGGATGGAACGAGAGTCTGCGCCTATCAGACAGAACTCTGGGAAACCATTGCTCACAAGAAACTGACGACAGCCAGGTAAATAAATACCGTCTGCACGCCGTCTGTCCTTCAGCTGAACTTCCTGATCAGCCTGACGCTCACACACTGGTGACACACACACACACACACACACACACACTCACACACACAGTCTCTGGTCCTACAAGTGTCTCTGGGGACAGATGTGTCTCTGTCTTTGAGGACAAACATGAAGGTTTTTCATCTGTGAAGATGAAGGTGAGAGACAGAGTCTGATTCGTCTGTTTCAATAAAGGTTATTGAAACTGTCATCATTATAAAGATGGTCATCATCATCATCATCATCATCATCACCAGGTTCCGTCTTCAGTCTGCCGCCATGGTTACAGGGACAGATGTATTATCAGCTGGAGACAGATAGACTTCTGAAAGGTTCAGGATCAGACAATCAAACAACGACCACACAATAATTTCTCTTCATTCACCAAACACACTGTTCACTTCCTCTGTGATGTCATGTGACTTCATCTGTGATGTCATCACATGACCTCACACCAGTTTGAGTTAATAAAGTCACACTGATAGATTCTGACCTCAGAGATTAGACATCTTAAATTACGTTGTTCCACTTGAAGATGAGTTGATGTTGATCAGTGTATTGATCAGTGTATTAATCAGAGTATTGATCAGTGTACTGATGAGTCTCACCAGGATGATGATCTCGGTGCACTGACTGTAGTTTCCTCGAGGAGCCCAGCTGCCGTTAGACTGACACTCTCTGTACACTCGGTCTGAAAACACACACATAGACACAAATTAGACTGAAAATGTTCCACATCTGTACAGAAGAGAACCATGAGGAGCACTGGGAGCACTGGGCGCAGGTCTGTGTCTCATGTGTCAGGTTGGACTCTGGATTTGGCCTGTGAGGCAAACTGTGATTTGTGATATTGGGCTTTATAAATAAAATTGATTGATTGATTGATGTCGAGGTCATCGATCACAGCTGATCTGTACAAGGCTGCAGAGTGGAGGTGGAGCTCGGCTGTGACAGATTTTGTACAATAGGCAGCAGTTTTTGAAAATGACAAGACTGTTTCAGTTTAGAAGCCTATATTTATCGAGTATTGTGCAATGATGAAAGGATCGAGATTTTTTATCCAGAACTTTGAGAGCTTGTTTTTAAAAGGATATGACTGGATTTAGAGTAGTGGAGATCGCAGTGGCCCAGGTTGATAAAAACAGTAAATAATATGAGATAATATGAGAGAGAACATGTATATTTTTGCAGCTTCTGTAGACATATGATTTCTGAGATGCCTGAAATTTGGAAGTGTAAATTTGAGAATTTTGCTGATTTTTTTAACATGAAGTTTAAAGGTGAGGTTACTGTCCAACATAATACCAAGATATCTGTATTCGTTTACAATTTGAATTCTCTGACCACTCTGAGCTGCAGCCTCAGAGTGGTCTTTAACTTTTACAAAAAACACAGTGTCATCTGCGTACATAACAACCTCACAGCCTCAGCACACAGACGGTAGATCATTTATATATAAACTAAAAATGATTGGACCCAAGACTGAACCTTGGGGGATGCCTGTAGCAAGATCTTTGAAAGTGGATTTTGTATTTTGTATTCTAACACACTGAGATCAGGAAGTGAGACATGATTTGAACCAGTTGGAAGCAAACGGAGAGAAATTAAATTGACCAAATTTAGACTGAAGGATATTATGATTAACGGTGTCAAAAGCTTTTCGAAGATCTAAAAATATGGCATCAACAACACCCCCTCTGTCCATTACAGACTTAACCCTTTCAATAAAATACACAGTTGCTGTTTCTGTTGAGTGGTGGGCCCTAAAGCCATGCCGCATGGGATGAAGGAGCTGACTAGAGTTACGATGAGAAATTAGTTGTTCTGCCGCCAATTTTTCAATAACCTTGGACATGACAGGAAGTATGCTAATTGGTCTATAATTTGATACAGAGTGAGGGTCAGCATTCTTAAAAATGGGAACAACAGCTGCGGGTTTCCAGTATTCAGGGAAACTGCCCTGGCCCTGAGTAAATGAACAGGCATGATCCTTGATCATAGCAGAGTCCATCTCATATATGTCCTTTGACCATTTGGGTTTGAGTGAGTCAATCACCTTCACTGCTTGACTTTCAGACACTCTTTCTAAATTGAAGATGGGCGCAGCAGGATTTGATGCGTGACACTGTACTGCTGGTGTAAGGGAAAACTGTTGGCAATAGTAGCTACAGATTCTACAAAATAACCATTTAGGGCTTCAGCTACATTCGTCGGCTCATTTGTCAAAGTATCATTAATCCTCAGTTTAATCCAGTGTTGGGTAAGGGTTACTTTAAAAGTAATCAAAGTACATTGCTGCATTACTTTCTTTTCCAGTTACTTTACTGCATTACTCCCTGAGTAAAATAACTCAATTACTTTAAAAGTACTTCCAACATTACTCCCTGAGAAAAGTAACTCAAGCACTTTTAAAGTACTTTTGAGTATTCTACATTTCCTATTGGGCAATGGACCACAGGGCACTAAGCCTACATTTTTTTGTCTCCAAAATTAAAGTTATGAACCACTTGCCCTTCACTGAGATCCAATTCTCCCATCACAGCCGTCACTTTGACCAGTAGAAACACAGAACGATCTGCTGCCGTAGACAACTGTATGACAACAACACCCCAGTGTTTTTAATATTTCCTCTAGGAATGTTACCACACAGAGTAAAAGGGGGAAATGATGGTGTGAAACAGCAGAGGCACTTTGTCAACCTGCTGAGTTAACGTTACTGTCATTAGCATCAAGCTAGCAAACAATGGTACATCCTCACGGTTGGACATAAAGTAATAACATTAACAAATAGCGGCGGGGCTTTTACTCACCACAACTGCAGAGGCTCCCAGCTTCATTTGAAACAGACTACATTATAGACGCTCCATTATTTATTAATCCCTCTGTGTGTTTATATATTTACTTTTTATCTGCTCCGTTGTCTTTGTAAAGTTAACACATCGCACCGTCATTTCAAACTCAACACTTGGTTCAAATTAAAAGCCCCTTATAACCTCGGCTGAGAGAATCCCTCCATTTTCTAAATAGGCTTTTATTCTGAAACATTTGTCAGAACTTCCTGTGGAAGATACAGTAGCTTGACAGTTTACATATGGCGCTTCAAATGTAGCTCCTGCCATCTGCTGACGCTTTTAGGTGACTACAACATGTCAGCTGGCACATGAACACACACAGTGACTCAAATAATAGTGAAAGTAATAAAAATAGGACAAGAATAATCCGATGACGTCACACATGCCGTGAAAGACGACTGGGGATAATTGGTGAGTACCAGCGTGTAGCATGTACCAGGCATCATGCAAGTCCTGAGTCTGAAATATGTCTGTCAGCGAGTCCTACTCCACCTATTTAGACTCCACCGTAGACAACGGCAGCATTTCTCCGACCATGTAGCGAGCCACAAGCTCTGTGGCTTCTTTCAGACTGATAGGTTTAACGTTATCTCCATTATTAGAACCAAAACGACAGCCGTTGCTGTTTCGGAGCTGAAGGACCAGCGTTCTAAAAGTAACGGAAGTAACTGATATCTTGTTTGAAAATGTACTTAAGTATTTGATTACTCAAACAGCAAACTAACGTGTTAGGTTACTCGTTACTGCAAAAAGTAATCAAAGTACTCTAACGTGTTACTTTGTACCGCGCTATACCCAGCTCTGGTTCAGTCTGTTTTCTAGCATTATTTTGTCCAGTTAATTTCTTTATTTGCTGCCATATAATTTTGGAGTTTCCCTTATTATTTACTATTATTTAAATAAAGTAGGTTGCCTTGGCTTTCCTAAGTTCTCTTGTTACTTTGTTTCTTAATGATGTAAATTTGTGCCTACCAGTTGTCAGTTTGGACTTAAAGGATGTTATTAGGGTCTGATCACGATCTTTCATCATTTGAAATATAGTTTCATTTATCCATAGAAGGGAGGCCCTTTTATTTTTATTTCTAAACTTCTTTGAAAAATCTGTAATAATTGTGTGTAATTTGTCCTTTGGGGTTGACTAGTATAGTCCAAATTATCTGATTTCATCAGGTCGTCCCACTTAATACTCTGGACAGCATTTTTAAAGTCTTCCTTTTTATTCTTTGGTATCTTCATGGAGTCTGTACTCTGAACAGGGATACAACATTTCTTTCTATTCACTTTTCCAGCCATTAGGATCAAATTATGATCAGTTATCATGTTATACGATTTGATTATTCTGTCTGACATGTTGCTAAAAATTAGATAAATGTGGGTGCAAGAGGAATTGGTAATTCTGATTGATTCATTAACTATTTGTGTTAGATTAAAGCTGTCAGTTACTTGTTTAAGTTGCTTTCTTGAGGACTTATCTTCCCAGTTCGCATTCACATCTCCAATCACTATCACTTCTCTATTAAAATCACACTGTTGCAATAGATCTCTAAACTTTTCATAGAGGCTAACATTTGATGAGGGGGGACGATAGATCACAATTAGAGTAAAAGACATCTCTGGCGAGAGTACAATATTTAGACCCAGATATTCCAGTTCACAGTTTGTGAATTTGATTTCATTACAGCTAATTGTGTCCTTTACATAACACATAACACTCCCACCTTTTCCATGTTCATTGGAAAAATGTCAAAACCGGACACATTTATAGCAGCGTGCAGCAGGTTTTCATTCAGCCATGATTCAGATAATGCTAAAAAATCAAAATTTGACTCTTGTAAGAGATGCTGTACTTGTTCACCTTTAGAGAGAATACTTCTAATATTTATGTGTCCACCTAACAGTCCTTTGGGTTTGCTACGGGAGTCCCAGATTAACCTAGAGTTGTTAACAGTTTTAAAAACTTTCCATTTCCGATGTTTGATTATCGCTTTATTGATGCGCTGATTATTTGCTCACACTCTAGTTACCACATTCCGGTGATTAACGCTGTCCTCCAAGTATCAAGTCGTTTCAGTCACCATCTGTCCAAGATCACTCCACGGACAACCCATCGCTTCAACCACTGCCTCCCCGCCGACACTGCTCCTCAAGCCGAGGCTGACAGCTGCACCAGCCGCCACCTCTTTGGGACCTCTTCCCGCGCACCCAGCCTCTACACCGGTAAGTGGTCTCCAGCAGCCCGCCCACTCCTTTCTCCTCTCACGGTACCAGCCACCATCAGTATCACCGTGTCCCCCACAATTGTGAAACCAGCAGAAATATCTGCATTCGTTGAAATAGCAGCAACCTCAATGGAAGTACCCCAATCCACCGTGCTTACCTGAGGAGTCACAGCGCTGCTCCTGTAGATGTTTTCGGATACATATCCGCGTTGCAAGATGCCAAACTTGCCACTCGCTTCACACGTAGGAGACGGGCCTGGACATTGGTGAATATCCCCAGACATCAGAAGGCAGATGGCAATTATAAATGCCTCAAAAGCTTGACATTTGGATGCGGTCTTGACATTTCCCTTTCCGTGACGTTTCGAGTAGATATGCCAGCTTGGATACAGGAAAGTGGACAGCAGCGTGAAACTGCCATATCCAAAATGTTTGAGGGTGATTTTACTCTGTTCACTAGAAAAGGACTTATTAAAATAAGGCCCTGTGTCGACAAGTTTAGGCCCTGTATCTAAAAACTTTAAAAGAAGGTGGTAAGCTAAAAGTGTCAGGAATATACCTGAGCCTCCTGCTGCAGCCATCTTTCTCAAAAACCTTCTTCCCCAAGCAGAGACAGTTGGCTGAGGCAGCCACCACCATCATACAAGGGAAGACAGTGGAGAATGTGGAGGAGAATAAGTACCTGTGCACAATATTTGACAGCACTTTGAGGTTTTCCTCCAACATTGAGGAGATCCTCAAGAAATGCCAGCAGGGACAGCACCTGCTCAGGAAACTGAAATCATTCGGGGTCAGCAGAGACATTCTCACCACTTTTTATTACTCCTTCTTTGGGAGTGTGATAACTTTCTCCTTCATCTCATGGTTTCACTCCATCACCCTGCAGAACAGGAACTGCTTACTGAACACGGTTAAAGTCTGCTCCAAAATCATCGGACATCCCAGGGCTGTCCAGCTCCTGAACTCCCAACCCCACTGATTCAGTATCCGCACCATTGCCCCCTCCACCTCCACCATGCACTTTGTATTGACTTACAGTATTTTTCATGGACTTTAGCACTTTAATGCATATCATGTAACATCCTTTTTATTGTCTATGATGTCTTGTCAGTTGTCTGTATGTGTTGTTGTGCTACTCTGTGTGCCTTTAAATTGCCCCTCAGGGACAAATAAAGTGTTTTGAATTGAATTGAACTGAATTGAATTGAACTGAAACACTGACTGATCTGAAGATGGCTCCTCCAGCTGATTATCAGAACAGATCAATACACTTGATCAGTTACTGACTGCCGACCAATCAGAGGCTAGACCACTGATGACATCAAAGGAGAGATAGCGAGGGTATTTATCTGTGTGAAGAGATGATGATGATGATGATGATGATGGAGTGAGACATGAGCTCCAGCTGGTTCAACACACACACACACACACACACACACACACACACACACACACGCGCGCACATGACTCACACTATTAAGTCAGACCAACAACTAAACATCTAATTAAACAGGATATTTATTACCTCCCACACACAGTAACACACGCACACACACGCACACACACACACACACACACACACAGTGGTACTGGGAGTTGTGGTGTCTCCAGTTGGCAGGAAGTAAACAGTCTCCAGCTCGTCAGCTGTCGTTTCTTCTTCTCACTGAGCTCTTGGACGTCAGAGACACCACACAGGGCTGAGCTGTGATTGGCAAACACTTAACTGGCAGCTCCTGATTGGTGGCGGGCGTCTCAGAGTGTGTGTGGCGTCTTCTCTGTGGTTGAAGAGATGCTCAGGTCATTATTGTCATGTGATTTGACATCCTGGTATTTACAGTCTGTTCATCACTGGACAGAAACTTCCTGTAAATACAGCTGATTTTATTTTTCCAGGGGTACCTGAACACACCATGAGTCTGTGGAGGGACACAGGTTTGACTGGTTCCGCCTCCACGGGATGAATGTTTGGCTGAGTCCGGAATCGAGATGCACTAACAGCATTTAATAAACAACAGACAGACAGACAGACAGACAGACAGACAGACAGGTACTTACTGGTGGTATTGTAGTGGATGCCGTTGAACTGTTCAGGACAGGGTCTGGAAATCAGCTCTCCAGCTGCACTGCGAGGCCAACAGGTTCCTATACCGTCCACAGACAGGTCACAGTAAACACCTGCAGACAGACAGACAGACAGACAGTAGATGTTTCACTACAGAAACATGTCTCCTATATATGTGACTGAAT
This sequence comes from Cromileptes altivelis, assembly GCA_013133815.1. Classification (NCBI taxonomy): domain Eukaryota; kingdom Metazoa; phylum Chordata; class Actinopteri; order Perciformes; family Serranidae; genus Cromileptes; species Cromileptes altivelis. The sequence continues at coordinate 40,942,671 of CM023147.1, read as the reverse complement.
CATTTTGATCAGTCGGCCTCAGAATCTAAAATCAGCCATTTGAATGTGATGAAATAAAAACATGAGTCACGGAGGCGTGGCTGGACTGAATCTGTAACACAGAGGAAACATGGTGATTAACAACAGAATAACGTTCAGTGTGACTCGGAGAATGGCATGTGACCAGGTCGGGAACGATGACTGGTGTCCTCAGGGAATAATAAGTTTAAGTTTTTTTTTAAGTTTATTCACTTTTATTAATCACCCTGGGGAGAAATTCAATGTTTTCACTCTTGCTTGTCAGTTACACACAGGTCTGAAAGACACACACATGCACAAACAGGACCTATACAGGCACAAAGTGCAGACATGTCAGAGTGAGGGGGCTGCTATTTGGTCAGGCGCCCCGAGCGGTTGGGGGGTTCGGTGCCTTGCTCAAGGGCACCTCGGCAGTGCCCAGGAGGTGAACTGGCACCTCTCCAGCCACCAGTCCACGCTCCATATTTTGGTCCGGACGGAGACTCGAACCCTCCGGTTCCCAACCCAAGTCCCTATGGACTGAGCTACTGCTCTGTTCTTCTACAGGAACATGACACTTGTCATGTTCCTGTCACAGTCATCAGGTCTAATTTGGACCCAAGTTTCAGTTCCCAACCCAACTAATGTTGGACAGTCAGGGAAGTTCAAGGTGTTTAGGGGTACTCCTGACTAATCAGGTCAGTCCTGGGGGACTGACCTGATTAGACAGGAGTACCCTCCCTGTGGTTAGAGAGCTAACGTCTGCCATCAGTCGACCCAGCTGATTGTTCTCCTACTTTGACCAAGTCATGACCCCCCGCTCTGCCTCTGATTAAAAAACTGTCTGAGAATGGACCCTCAGATCATTTTTGATCACAACAACTGGACGGACACTGACCCTGGTTTTACCCGTACTTGTACAAACAACATGATCTGTATCAGATACTGGTTTCATCCCAGTATTCAGCTCCACCCTGATTGACCTTTCAGGTGATCATTTTGTGACCCTGTCTGAACCTGATGGTCACCTTCATAAATAATCATCATGCTGCTGTGGATCAATAAGCCGACATATGTAGATCCGTCCAGATGTGATGGAGTCAGCAAGTGTTTTCTGTAAATAACCAACTGGTTTACAGCCAACAGTTTGAGTGACAGCGCTGGAGCAGTCTCTTACTCAGTCTAACGTCCTTCAGCAGGAAGTGTCTCTAGCATCATTTCATTTACACTGAATATTCATGTTGATGATGTGTCTCAGAGCTCAGTGTGAAAACTTCACTTATTAACACAGTTCATTTTCCTGATGTGACAACATTCTTTAACCCCAGAAGGGAACAAGCCATCAGCACTAATTATGCTGCTGCTGCTGCTGCTGATGATGATGTCGCTCTGGTCTGTAGTCTGGAGTCAGAGCTCGTCTGTCCTCTGCAGGACATGACGGAGAGCAAATTAAACATCAGTGTTTGTAGATTATTGGAATCTCTTGTTAATAATCAGCTAAAATCATCTATCTCAACATACTGCGATCTCAGCATGCATCAATCAGGATTTAGGGAAAGACACAACACTATTACTGCTGCCACTTTTGTTTTAGATGACATCACTACAGCCTTAGATAGGAAAAAACATTGGATTTGAAGATTAAGCAACATCACATGAGAGGGAGTGATGTTGTACTGTAATATTGTCATAGCTGTGATTCGGTTGTAGCCGAAGACAATCACAGCCGTGACGATGTCACAGTATAACATCACGAGCTCGAGTGTGATATTGCTTTTATACAACAGTTCAACAGTTAAATAAGCAAGGCTGATTAAGAAATGTTGAAAAATGAGGACAAAATAGATCATTTAAGCATTTTATTTGTCTTCCGCCAACAAAAATAGTTCCCTCAGGACTCCGCTGTCACCGTTGCTATGTAACACAGACATGGTGCGCCAGGCACTTACTCTTTATACACATTTATCTGCACGTTTCCATTAATTGTGCAGCCGGTGAAATAAGTCTCTGGTGACTGCATGGTGGACTGTGGCTTCACAGGCACAGCCGACTCTGCCCTCTGATCTGACAGTATGTTGCTTTTCTCCAAGTCTCTGCTGATGAAACACTGACAAACCTGGATGTGTGCTCAGATGGGTTCAGCTTCTCCTCTCCCTCACCTTCCTCTGATGACCATTCATAGTTCAATTCAAAACTTATTTTAGGAAATAAATCCATGTTTTTGGCTGTTTGACAGTGGATGAAATAATTAGCCTACAACGCCTAAAACCGTCAGTTTTGATTTGATTGTTGATTGCAATCAGCTGTGAGGCGGAGTGATACATACACAGTGAAATAACCGTGATGTTGTACTCCAATATCATCACGGTTTTACTGTCTCTCGACCAATCAGATTGCAGGGCCGGAACTAACTGTTGTATAATATGGCTTTTAAATGGTTTCAGAGTTACCTTAGTGACAGGCAGCAGTGTGTTTGTATTGGTGACATTAAATCTGAATTTGTGCAAATACCAGAGGGTGTCCCGCAAGGCTCAATCCTGGGGCCTGTCCTGTTTACACTTCATATCAATGATATTAGCTCAGCTGTCAATGGGTGTAATATTCAGTTTTATGCAGATGACACCATTTTGTACTGTATTGCGAAAGACGCACACTCTGCCTTAAACTCCCTCCAACACTGTTTTTCTGATGTGCAAGTTGCACTCAATAATCATAAACTGGTTCTCAATGCAGACAAAACAAAATTCATGTTGTTCACCAGATCAAAAAATATTAACCTTGACAGCCTTGTCATCTCTACCAGCGAAGTACAAGTACTGAAAGGGTGATAGAATAGAAATACCTTGGTTTTTGGATTGATGAAAATTAACCTTCACGTATCATGTCTCCAAGCTGGTGTCTTCTTTGAGAATGAAAATTGGTTTCTTTTACAGAAATAGATTTTCCTTTCTGCTGCATTGCTGAGGCAACTTTTTTTAAATCACTTTTAGACTACGGAGATATTTTATACATACACGCCTCTGCTGCCACTCTGAAGCCCCTGGACTAGAGATAGTTCACCCATCATTGTGACTTGTATACTAAGGTTGGGTGGCCCGCTCTCAGTGTAAGGCAGGAAAGATTGTGTTTTATTTATCTATAAAGCTCTTACTGGTCTTTCACCTTCTTACATTAGCTCTTACATTAACATGGGCCCTTATCAAACTCAGTCCAGTGGTTGGATTATGCTGCAGGTGCCAGCTGTTTTTACCAAACTTACCAAACAAATCCAGTTTTTGGATGATGGCAAGCAAGATGGCGGCGCAGTTGCATCAGTTCGGTGTTCTTTCAGTTGGTGCTTAGTAAGCTTTTTGTATACGTGTTGTTTTGTGTCCTGAGTACTTTCTGTCAGGCGAACAACAACTACAGCCGGCACAATCTCCTTAAGATAGGGGTTTGTTACGAGCGGAGTGTTACAGCCAGGTTTCTCCGCTTACACAAGATACCGGCGGACATAGCACGGCGCCCCGGCTCCCCGTGGATTACCATCTCTGCAGGGAGGAGGCGAAGGCGCCACAGAGAGAGGAGGCAAAAGCGGGGCTGCAGGGCTGGCGCACTAGCCAGGCTACGGAAGCAGCCACTCAAACCTCCGCTTCCCAGCCTGTTTCTCATGAACGCCAGATCCCTTGCCAATAAGATGGATAAGCTGAGGCTACAGGTAGCAGCCAATAACACCGTGAAGGATAGCTGCATTCTGCTGATCACGGAGACCTGGCTTTATCCACTTATCCCGGACTCTGCGACTGAGCTAACAGGCTACACCGCACAGCGACGTGACAGGACAGAGAGCTCCAGTAAGAGCAAAGGAAGGGCGCGGTTTATGTACGTGAATAACAGCTGGTGTACTAATACAGTGACTGTAGACAGCCACTGCTCCCCGGACTTGGAGTATGTGACTGTGAAATGCAGGCCTATTTACCTCCCTAGAGAGTTTACTGTCGTCATGGTAACAGTTGTTTACATCCCACCGGAAGCTAATGCTAAAGCGGCTTGCAGTCATTTGTATATCAGCATTAGCAGCCAGCAGAGCACACAGCCTGACACTGTACACATTATAGCAGGTCACTTCAATCATGCGGACTTGAGAGCAGTACTCCCTAAATTCCAACATGTTGAGTGTGCCACTAGAGGAAATAACACACTGGACAAGGTCTACTCCACCATCAAGCTGGGCTACAAGGCTAAACCACTACCTCACCTGGGCCAGTCTGACCATATGTCTCTGCTGTTAATTCCTGCATATGCCCCCCTCAGGAAAACTGCACCTACCATCACAAAAACTGTAACGACTTGGCCTGACGGAGCCTCTCATCAGCTGCAGGACTGCTTCGACAGGACCAACTAGGATGTGTTTGTACATCAAGACCTGGAGGTGTTCACGGACAGTGTACTGTGTTACATTAAAGGAGGATTGAGAAACATCTGGAGAGTAACAGCAGGCAGGTGTGGCAGGGAGTCCAACATCTTACCAACTACAGGTCCACCTTGGGAGCTGCTGAGGGTGATGCCTCGTTGGCAGAGGAGCTGAAAATTTTCTTTGCAAGCTTTGAGGTGGAACCACCCGAGGCAACAACACCACACCCCACAATCCACAGCAGCTTCACCCTCACAGAGCATGAGGTGAGGCGCACATTGCGGGCTGTGGACCCGAGAAAGGTTGCTGGGCCTGATGGCGTCTCTGGACGTGTACTGAAGGACTGTGCGGGTCAGCTGGCTGGACTCTTCATGAGGATTTTCAACCAGTCCCTGGCCCAGTCCACTGTCCCACCCTGCCTGAAGTCCTCCACCATCATCCCCCTGCCCATGAAACCTCTCATCTCCAGCCTCAACGACTACCGGCCAGTCGCTCTCACCCCGGTGGTGATGAAATGCTTTGAAAAGCTGGTCCGGGGTCACATCACATCACTCCTGCCAAAAAGTTTGGACTCACACCAGTTTGCATACAGGGCTAATAGATCCACAGAGGACGCCGTAGCTACAGCCCTCCATGCTGCACTGTCCCACCTGAAGCAGCAGGGGAGCTACATATGGATGCTCTTTGTGGACTATAGCTCTGCATTCAATACCATCCTTCCTCACAAACTGATGAACAAACTGAAGGATCTGGGCATTCCACACCCTACCTGCATGTGGATCAACAGCTTCCTTACTGGTTGCAACCAGAGGGTGAGAGTGGGCCATCACACATCTACAGCCCTCAGCCTCAGCACCGGCTCCCCACAGGGCTGCGTGTTGAGCCCCTTGCTGTACACTCTCTACATGCATGACTGCAGCCCTACTCACCACAACAACATCCTAGTGAAGTTTGTGGACAACACTACGGTGGTGGGGCCCATCTCTGGGGGGGATGAGTCTGCCTACAGAGACCAGGTTGGACATCTAGCAGCGTGGTGCAGAGAGAACAACCTGCTCCTCAACACATCAAAGACCAAGCAGCTGGTGATCGAGTACAGGAGGAACAAAACTGACACCCCACCACTCATCATCAGCGGGGACTATGTGGAGAGGGTGTTGGACTTCCGCTTCCAGGATGTCCACATCGAGGACGGTCTGACCTGGAGTGTGAACAGCTCGGAGGTGCTGAAAAAGGCCCAGCAGAGACTACACTTCCTGAGGGTGCTCAGGAAGAATAACATGACACAGAGACTGCTTGTGTCCTTCTACTGGTGTTCCATAGAGAGCATACTAACATACTGTGTATACGTGTGGTTCACCAGCTGCACAGCAGCCCAGAGGAAAGTGCTCCAGAGGGTCATTAACACGGCCCAGAAAATCGTTGGTTGCCCCCTCCCCTCACTTGACGACCTTCACAGTGCTTGCTGTGTCAAAAGAGCACAGAACATTGTAAAGGACACTTCTCACCCTGGACATGTTCGAACTGCTGCCATCAGGCAGACAATACAGGACAATCAAATCAAGAACAAACAGACTCAAAAACAGTAACAATAACCACCCACAATGCCATAAAAAACAATCTAACACAACACATACAATGACAGGATCATGCAATGACACAATAAATGGTGGTTTGTGTATGTTTTTGTATTTCTTACTGTAGTGTTAGCTTCTTTTAATGGTGATGTACTGGCTGTTGGACACTTTTTAATTTCGTTGTACGTCACATATTACAACGACAATAAAGGACTATTCTATTCTATTCTATTCATATTGTGCACCTGCAATGTGGAACAACACGCAGAACCATTTAAAGTTTTCTTCATTTTTATCCTTCGGGCAATTTAAATCTTAATCTGTATCACATTTTACTTTTAGATGTTCGTGTTTTACCCGATGCTGTTTTTGTTCATTATTAATGCTTTAATTTATTTTCTTCTACGTTTTTACTTCTTGTTGCCACTTTTATGTAAGTTTCTCTTTGGCTTTTCTGTGTCTAAGTGCTTTGATTTTTTTTTTATTATTTTACTCAGCTACATTGTAAATGAGGTCTCTACCTCAGTGTATTTCTGAGGATTTATAACACAGAAACCTTTAGGCACAGCGTTGTTAATATGAATCGGTTTGTTTCAACCTTCTCTGTTTACTTAGAGGTTCTTCTGTCCCAGTTTTTCAAGGGTAATTAATTCTGGGTAGTCTGGGATAGTCCAGTCCAGTATTCTCTGACGTAGACCAGGTGGTACTCCAAAACATCTCAGGTTGATCTTCGGTATCTCAGGATACTCTAACCCTGGTCCTGGTCCGGGGGAAAACCGAAGGGATAGTTGAACTTGAGGTCCAGTTGGGCTTGTTGAGAGATGAAAGTGCAGTAATGTGAAAATATTAACCAGCAGGGGGCAGCAGAAGCAACACGCTCAGCCTGTTTAAGGGACCTGTTGATACAGTTCAATCCCTTAACGAGTTAAAGAGAGTTAAAGGTGAGAGTCGACAGCAGGGTCAGAAACCTTTTGGATATTAATATAATGTCAATCCTTCACTCCTCAGAATAAATCATAGAAACTTTGTCGTCACCTCCTGATGTTGGTCTGATGTTGGTTTTGTCCCTCAGTCAAACACAGAATCTCACTGCGACTGACAAACAACGTATTTTATTATTATTATTATTATTTTCATCTTTGAGTCTGATGCTAAATATTAAGGCGTCTTTCAAATCTGCCGCATTCTGATGTTTTCTGGTATCTCTCTGATGTCATTAAACACCTCTGGCTGATGTCTTCTATTCTTGATTTTATCATTTGGTAAAATATCAAACTAAAGCTCCTGGGTGACAGTCAGCTGTACAAACCTGAGATGTTACTGACGGTCAACGTCTGGTTCAGAAACGCCAACGCTCTCGCTGAAAAACAAACATCAAACAAACATTGGCTCAACGTTTGTCTACGACTTAAAAATCAAACATTTACGCCCAAAGACAGGAAGTTACCTGTCAGGTTGGTCGACAGCAGGATCAGTGTTTCGCAGGTTAACTCCGTTGTAGCAACGTGTCCACTCAGCAGCACACACGCACATATTACCTGAAAAACACAGATTATTACAGCTTTATTCTCTGTGACATAATCATAACCAGGACGCCTCCCACCGCCACCCTTCCACCAGCTTGCAGTTTGTCTGGGCGTTAGGTAACCAGCGCACGTCATGATGTTTCCATGACATCAGCAGTAAATGTTGTGTGAGGGCAGACTGATGGGAGTGAGCGAGTCACTGGAGTACAAACATGTACTAATGTGCACGTGTGGCCAAACCATCTCACCACAACATCACACACAGAAGAAGAGTGACATCACTGTGACACACTGCGAGGGCCAGACAGACAGACAGACAGACAGACACACAGACAGACAGACAGACAGGTAGAGACAGACAGACAGACAGACACACACACAGACAGACAGGTAGAGACAGACACACAGACAGACAGGTAGAGACAGACAGACAGACAGACAGTGTATCCTCACAGGAAACATACTGAACTCAAACTAAAAATAAAATGTTGAAACTCGACTGTCTGACAGACGGTTGGTGTGTCACTCAACATGGTCACATGACTACAGCTGCCGTGCTGTCCGGCCTGTTGATCTGACCGCAGGTAGATTAATATGAGAGGCTCAGACAGGAAGTCATCCTACGACAACACTGATTCATTAACTCAACAATCAGAGTCGATGATTGATCAGCTGATGATGTTTGTGTTGATTTATAATTCACTTCATTCAACACACACACACACATGTGTGTGTGTGTGGTCCTCAGAGACTTCCTGTTGGCCGCTGTCGTGTTGTTGCAGCAGAGTCTATATTTAGCTCCTCCCTGTCGGCGGCGCTTTCTGGGTGTAAATGTGTGTGTTTGTTGTTTCCACAGGAAGTGGTTGTTCTCCCACAGGAACTCTGCTCCTATTGGACGATTCAGCGCTTATATATGTTTAGAACCAGGGGCCTGTATCACGAAGCGAGATCAACCTTTCCTGGGTTACCCAGGCCTATCCTGAGTTGACTAACCCTAACAATGGCAATCAGGATAATCGGTATCACAACGCTGGATATCAACTCGGTAACTCAACCCAGGGTTGCTTTATCAAGAGCCGTGAACGCGCACGCAGCGGACCAATCACAATCGTCACAGAGTGCCGTATGTGAGGGGAAAAAAGTATTTCTCGTGAGGATCAGAGATTAATTCTACTAAAATATGAGGAGGAGAAAAGCAACATTAGAGAAAAGGCCAACACTGTGGCAGCTGCAGGAGGAGGAAACATGCGTGGCAACGCATAACGGGATGAATAATGTTTAGTTTTAGTTTAGATTAGTTTATTTGCACATAATGTTAAAAATAGACAGTATAACATTTACAAGATTAAAAAAAGAAAAGTGCCGGAGAGGTTAGAAGCCACTAAAAGCTTATCAAAGAAATTCCTCTGTCAAAACATCAATGAAATCACATATTAGAGAAGAAAAAAAAACAGGTGAGGAAAGAAGAAATAGAGGAGGAGAGAGGGAAAAATCAAGACAAAACAAGGCAGCAAATAAAATGATGTGTAGGTTAAATGACTCATCACTGGTTCAAGTAGCTACAGTACCTGTACCTGTACATCTGACACTGATCACACCCTTGAATCCCATGAAATCAATGCTGCGCAGATGAATTGCGTGTATTACAATTATCGTCTAACATCATTGCGTCTGATAAACTGGTCTTCTTTGTCATAATGTAATATATGCTACAACAAAGCTTAAAGCTGACGCCACAATTAAATCATATCAACACCAAACTGATATATAAATAAAATCATCCTGATATTGAGCTGTGTTAGAAATTAACAGCTGCACAGAAATATACCTAGTGTCCCTCTTTAAAAAACAAAAAGGAAAATCCCTCAAACACCATGAAGTGTAGACATGATAGGCTACTTTCCACATTTCCAGCAGCAAAGCTGTCAATTGGGCCCATTATCTTTAACAGGGATCATTTCCTCCACCAAAACAAAAATGTTGGCACTAATTAATGGAAATTAATTAGCAGAAATTAACAGTTTCTTTCTTATGAAGGGGTGGGATGAAAGTTCCACTTCTTTCCACTCCTTTTTGAACAATCTTTTCATTGTCTGTTGTTGTTGCTTTCTTTTCTTTTTTAATGTTCAAAATAAACTTTCAATCAAAATCAATCAAATGAATTAAACTTCCCGTCATGACTGGGCTGCATTTCTGTCAGCCATCAACAGCTGATTGTCCAGTGGGTGGTGCTTTTCATAGGATCAGATTCAACCCTGAACTTACCCTGCTCCGGAGCAGGATAGCCGTTCAGAGTAAGTTACCATGGTGATCTACCCTGATAAGAACTGAACCGGCTTCGTGAGACCGAAAACCCAGAGTTAACCCTGAAGTTACCTCGCTAAGACATTAATCCTGCTTCCTGATACAGGCCCCAGCTCTGACAAATCCTCCGATTGTCAGAGTGTCTGAGTTCTGACTGATGATCAATAAGCAATACTAATATCAATAATCAATACTCTGACTGATGTCAATAGTAAACACAATTACCTGACACCAATAATAAACAGACAAACATCAGAAGGAGCTGCAGGGCGTCAGCTGTTCAATGTGAGTCACATGATCGACCATATGGACGATGTGGGCACGCAGCCCGGGGTGCTGTGGGGCAGAGTCTGAGCTGAGCTGTGATTTCTTACAGGAGACACTGTCTGTCCTAAGACAGAGACACGTCCACCTGCAGGGATGGACGGACAGACAACCTGAACATGTGTCTCCATCCGCAGCTTCACCAGCACAGAAGTGTAAAAAAAAAAAAAAGGATGTGATGACATGAACCAGAGGATCATGGGTAATGGTGTCTGTTTGAAGAAAAAGAAACTGAAGATAGACTGAGGAGTCCACAATAAACCAGATCCTCAGATCACACTGAAAGATCTGAAGACCTGAAGACCTGAAAGACCCGAAGACCTAAAGACTTGAAAGACCTGAAGACCTAAAGACCTGAAAGACCTGAAGACCTAAAGACCTGAAAGACCCGAAGACCTGAAGACCTAAAGACTTGAAAGACCTGAAGACCTAAACACCTGAAAGACCTGAAGACCTAAATTCAATTTTCAATTCAATTTTATTTATAAAGCCCAATATCACAAATCACAATTTGCCTCACAGGGCTTTACAGCATACGACATCCCTCTGTCCTTAAGACCCTCACAGCTGATCAGGAAAAACTCCCCAAAAAAAACCCTTTATCGGGGAAAAAAACCCGGTAGAAACCTCAGGAAGAGCAACTGAGGAGGGATCCCTCTTCCAGGACGGACAAACGTGCAATAGATGTCGTACAGAACAGATCAGCATAATAAATTAACAGTAATCTATATGACACAATGAGAGAGAGAGAGAGAGAGAGAGAGAGAGAGAGAGAGAGAGAGAGAGAGATATGCAGGTAATGACAGTAGCTTACAACAACGTTAATGAAAGTAATAATATTATAGTTATAGTTCTGGTTACTGTGGTACAATATGTTGAAAGTATGTATTAATATGTGACAGTATACATGTGTGACAATAGTCATATGTGTATAATAACAGTAGAAGTATGACTAATGACTAATGATGGCAGCAGCAGCAGCAGGAGGCATCTGGCAGGACCACGGCAGCAGCACAACCACACACGTCACGCTGTCCAGGCACCGCTGTGATATGAGTTAATCTGAGAGACAGTGGAGCACAAAGGCTCCGGAGAAGAAGCCGAGTTAGTGACATCCAGAATGGCCGAGGTAGGAAGATGCAGTAATAGAATACGAGAGAGAGAGAGAGAGAGAGAGAGAGAGAGAGAAGGTGCCCGGTGTATTATAGGGGGGTCCCCGGCAGACTAGGCCTAAGTCAGCCTAACTAGGGGCTGGTACAGGGCAAGCCTGAGCCAGCCCTAACTATAAGCTTTATCAAAGAGGAAAGTCTTAAGTCTAGTCTTAAATGTGGAGACGGTGTCTGCCTCCCGGACCTTAACAGGAAGATGATTCCACAGGAGAGGAGCCTGATAGCTGAAGGCTCTGGCTCCTGATCTACTTTTGGAGACTTTAGGGACCACGAGTAACCCTGCGTTCTCAGAGCGCAGTGTTCTGGTGGGATAATATGGCACTATGAGCTCTCTAAGATATGACGGAACTTGACCATTTAGAGCTTTAAAAGTTAACAGTAGGATTTTAAATTCAATTCTGGATTTTACAGGGAGCCAGTGCAGAGAAGCTAAAACAGGAGAAACATGATCTGGTTTCTTAGTTCCTGTTAGTACACGTGCTGCTGCATTCTGAATTAGCTGTAGAGTTTTTAGGGACTTACTGGAGCTACCTGATAATAGAGAGTTACAGTAATCCAGCCTTGAGGTAACAAAAGCGTGGACCAATTTTTCTGCATCTTTTCGGGTCAGGATAGGCCTAATTTTGGCAATATTACGCAGATGAAAAAATGCAGTCCGTGAGGTTTGTTTTAAACGAGAATTAAAAGACAAATCTTGATCAAATATTACTCCGAGGTTTCTTACGGTAGTGCTAGAGGCCAGAGCAATGCCATCAAGAGAAACTATGTCATCAGATAAAGAGTCTCTGAGTTGTTTGGGGCCAAGAACAATAACTTCAGTTTTGTCTGAATTTAACATCAGGAAATTGGTGCTCATCCAGGTTTTTATGTCTTTAAGGCAGTTATGGAGTTTAGTTAATTGATTACTTTCTTCTGGCTTCATCGATAAATATAACTGTGTATCATCCGCATAACAATGGAAATTTATAGAGTGATTTCTAATGATGTTACCTAAAGGAAGCATATATAGAGTAAATAGGATTGGTCCGAGCACAGAACCTTGCGGAACTCCAAAACAAACTTTGGTGCGTAAGGATGATTCATTACGAATGTCAACAAATTGAAAACGATAAGATAAATAACATTTAAACCAGCTCAGTGCAGAACCTTTTAGGCCAATTAAGTGATCCAGTCTCTGCAGTAGAATTTGATGGTCAATTGTGTCAAACGCCGCACTAAGATCTAATAAAACAAGTACAGAGACAAGTCCTTTGTCTGAAGCAATCAGAAGGTCTTTTGTAATTTTAACTAGTGCTGTCTCAGTGCTATGATGCACTCTAAATCCTGACTGAAATTCCTCAAATAAATTATTATCATGGAGAAAATCACACAGCTGGTCTGCGACTACTTTCTCAAGGATCTTTGACATAAATGGAAGATTAGATATTGGTCTATAGTTGGCTAACACCTCTGGATCCAGGGTGGGCTTTTTTAGTAGAGGTTTAATTACAGCTACCTTAAAAGACTGTGGTACATAGCCTGTTAATAAGGATATATTGATCATATCTAATATATGAGTGTTAACTAAAGGAAAGACCTCCTTAAGTAGCCTAGTTGGGATGGGGTCTAAGAGACACGTTGATGATTTAGAAGCAGAAATCACTGCTGTCAATTCTTGAGACATTGGGGAGAAGCAATCTAAATATATATTAGGTTCTACAGCTGTGTTTGAGGTTAGATAGGTAGGCCTACCATCTGATGGCAGGAGGTCATGAATTTTGCCTCTAATAGTTAGAATTTTGTCATTAAAAAAGCTCATAAAGTCATTACTGCTAAGGGCTAAAGGAATACAAGGCTCAATAGAGCTTTGACTCTCAGTCAGCCTGGCTACAGTGCTGAAAAGAAACCTGGGGTTGTTCTTGTTTTCTTCTATTAATGCTGAGTAATAGTTTGCTCTGGCATTGCGGAGGCCCCTCTTATAGGTTTTGAGACTGTCTGTCCAGATTAAATGAGATTCTTTCTGTTTGGTTAATCGCCAATTCCTTTCAAATTTTCGCGATATTTGTTTTAACTTACGGGTTTGAGAGTTATACCAAGGAGCAAACTTTCTTTGCTTTGTTAACTTCTTTTTAAGAGGAGCTACAGAGTCGAGTGTTGTTCGCAGCGAGCCTACGGCGCTATCGACAAAATTATCAATTTGGGAGAGGTTAAAGTCGGTACGGGAAACCTCTGTTACTGAAGGTATTGGTATTGAATTTAACGATGAAGTAATCTTTTCCTTAAATTTCGCGACAGCACTATCTGATAAACATCTAGTATAGTAACTGTTGCTGAGTGGCGTGTAATCGAGTAAAAAGAAATCAAAAGTAATCAGATAATGATCCGATAGCGAGGGATTCTGTGGAAAGACTTTTAGGTTATCAATTTCAATTCCATACGTCAGAACTAGATCGAGGGTATGGTTAAAACAGTGAGTGGGTTCATGTACACCCTGACTGAAGCCAATGGAGTCTATTAATGAGATAAACGCGGTAGCCAGGGAGTCATTATCAATGTCGACATGAATGTTAAAATCGCCTACAATAATAACTTTGTCTGATTTAAGAACTAAACTGGATAAAAACTCTGAGAATTCAGATACAAGTTCAGAATACGGGCCAGGAGCACGGTACACTATAACAAATAAAAGTGGCTGCGAGGTTTTCCAGGTCGGGTGTAAAAGACTAAGAACGAGGCTTTCAAATGAATTATAATCTAGTTTAGGTTTAGGGCTGATTAACAGACTAGAGTTAAAAATGGCTGCAACTCCCCCTCCTCGGCCGCTGCCTCGAGGAATGTGGGTATTATTCTGACTGGGAGGAGTGGACTCATTGAGACTAACATATTCATCTTGGCACAGCCAGGTTTCAGTGAGACTGAGTAAATCAATATGATTATCTGATATTAATTCGTTTACTAACACTGCTTTAGACGACAGAGACCTGATATTTAACAGTCCGCATTTAATTCTCCTGTTTTGTCTTTCTGTCACAGAAGAGGTTTTAATTTTTATGAGGTTGTTATGCACAACTCCTCTTTGTTTAATTTTAGATTTAAATAATTTAGGTGGTCGGGGGACAGACACCGTTTGTATAAACCTATGAAAACTATGGCTGGGTAACTGAACTAGAAGCTCAGAGAGGCGTTTAGGACTGCGACTCTCTGCCCTGGTCTCAACTCTGGGTTGTCAGGGATTTAAATTACTAATAAAGTTTGCCAGGTTCCTAGAAATGAGAGCAGGTCCATCCAAAGTGGGATGAATGCCATCTCTCCTAATAAGACCAGGTTTTCCCCAGAAAGTTTGCCAATTATTAACGAAACCCACATCGTTTGCTGGACACCACCTGGACAGACCTGAAAGACCCGAAGACCTGAAGACCTAAAGACCTGAAAGACCCAAAGACCCGAAAGACCCAAAAGACCTGAAGACCTTAAGATCTGAAGACCTGAAAGACCCAAAAGACCCAAAAGACCTGAAAGACCTGAAGACCTGAAAGACCTGAAGACCTAAAGACCTGGAAGACCTGAAGACCCAAAAGACCTGAAGATCTGAAGGCCCGAAGACCTGAAAGACCTGAAGACCTGAAAGACCTGAAGACCTAAAAGACCTGAAGACCTAAAGACCTGAAAGACCTGAAGACCTGAAAGACCCGAAGACCTGAAAGATCTGAAGACCCGAAAGACCTGAAAGACCTGAAGACCCAAAAGACCTGAAAGACCTGAAGACCTGAAAGACCCGAAGACCTGAAAGATCTGAAGATCCGAAGACCTGAAGACCTGAAAGACCTGAAAGACCTGAAGACCTAAAGACTTGAAAGACCTGAAGACCTAAAGACCTGAAAGACCTGAAGACCTAAAGACCTAAAAGACCCGAAGACCTGAAGACCTAAAGACCTGAAAGACCCAAAGACCCAAAAGACCCAAAGACCCAAAAGACCTGAAAGACCTGAAGACCTAAAGACCTGAAAGACCCGAAGACCTAAAGACCTGAAAGACCCGAAGACTTGAAGACCTAAAGACCTGAAAGACCCAAACACCCGAAAGACCCAAAAGACCTGAAGACCTGAAGATCTGAAGACCTAAAGACCCAAAAGACCTAAAGACCCAAAAGAAAGACCCAAAAGACCTGAAAGACCTGAAGACCTGAAGACCTGAAAGACCCGAAGACCTAAAGACCTAAAGACTTGAAAGACCTGAAGACCTAAAGACCTGAACGACCTGAAGACCTAAAGACCTGAAGACCTGAAGACCTAAAGACCTGAAAGACCCAAAGACCCAAAAGACCCAAAGACCCAAAAGACCTGAAAGACCTGAAAGACCTGAAAGACCTGAAGACCTGAAAGACCCGAAGACCTGAAGACCTAAAGACTTGAAAGACCTGAAGACCTAAAGACCTGAAAGACCTGAAGACCTAAATACCTAAAAGACCCGAAGACCTGAAGACCTAAAGACCTGAAAGACCCAAAGACCCAAAAGACCCAAAGACCCAAAAGACCTGAAGATCTGAAGACCTGAAAGACCCAAAAGACCCAAAGACCCAAAAGACATGAAAGACCTGAAAGACCCGAAGGCCTGAAAGACCCGAAGACCTGAAGACCTAAAGACCTGAAGACCCAAAAGACCTGAAGATCTGAAGGCCCGAAGACCTGAAGACCTAAAGACCTAAAAGACCTAAAGACCCAAAAGACCCAAAGACCCAAAAGACCTGAAGACCTGAAGATCTGAAGACCTGAAAGACCCAAAAGACCCAAAGACCCAAAAGACCTGAAAGACCTGAAAGACCCGAAGGCCTGAAAGACCTGAAAGACCTGAAGACCCGAAAGACCTGAAAGACCTTAAGACCCAAAAGACCCAAAGATCTGAAGATCCGAAGACCTGAAAGACCCAAAATGACCCGAAAGACCTGTAGACCTGAAAACCTTAGACCTGGAAGACCACAGAGACTTGTGATGTCTACCAGAGTCCTGCGCCAAGTCAGGTATCTGAGACAGAGTCCTGCACTAGGTCGGGTACCCACAAAAACAGCTGATTTGCGGGTGGTTTTTAAAAAAACATTTTTTCCCTGGTTCGGATCTGGGTGGAATAAATAACATGCGGGTCGTATCGCGGGTTTTAGATAAACACATCAGTCATTAACTCGGTAAACTACAGATAACTATCTTGGTCATTATTTACTCTCTGAGGATCGCCTCCGCTATTTTGCAAGTCATTGGTTCAGCTGTTTACATGTGTTTCACCATCTGATAACACAACACAACACAACATCTGAAGACGCCATCCTCACTGAAGACGACGTTGTCACTGAAGATGCCGTCCTCACTGAAGACGCCATCCTCACTGAAGACGTTGTCCTCACTGAAGACACCGTCCTCACTGAAGACGCCGTCCTCACTGAAGATGCCGTTGTCACTGAAGATGCCGTTGTCACTAAAGATGCTGTCCTCACTGAAGATGCCGTTCTCACTGAAGATGCCATTGTCACTGAAGAGACCGTTGTCACTAAAGATGCTGTCCTCATTGAAGCCGCCGTTCTCACTGAAGATGCCATTGTCACTGAAGACACCGTCCTCACTGAAGACGCCGTCCTCACTGAAGATGCCGTTGTCACTGAAGATGCCATCCTCACTGAAGACGTTGTCCTCACTAAAGCCGCCGTTCTCACTGAAGATGCCGTTGTCACTGAAGACACCGTCCTCACTGAAGACGCCGTCCTCACTGAAGATGCCGTTGTCACTGAAGATGCCGTTGTCACTGAAGATGCCATCCTCACTGAAGATGCCGCTGTCACTGAAGATGCCGTTGTCACTGAAGATGCCGTTCTCACTGAAGATGCCATTGTAACTGAAGACGTCGTCCTCACTAAAGCCGCCGTTCTCACTGAAGACACCGTCCTCACTGAAGATGCCATTGTCACTAAAGATGCTGTCCTCACTGTAGACGCCGTTCTCACTGAAGATGCCATCCTTACTGAAGACGCCATTGTAACTGAAGACGTCGTCCTCACTAAAGCCGCCGTTCTCACTGAAGACACCGTCCTCACTGAAGATGCCGTTCTCACTGAAGATGCCGTTGTCACTAAAGATGCTGTCCTCACTGAAGATGCCGTTCTCACTGAAGGTGCCATTGTCACTGAAGACACCATCCTCACTGAAGACACCGTCCTCACTGAAGATGCCGTTGTCACTGAAGATGCCGTTGTCACTGAAGATGCTGTCCTCACTGAAGACGCCATCATCAGTGAAGATGCCGTTGTCACTGAAGATGCCGTTGTCACTGAAGATGCTGTCCTCACTGAAGACGCCGTTGTCACTGAAGACACCATCCTCACTGAAGACGCAATCCTCACCGAAGATGCCGTCCTCACTGAAGATGCCGTCCTCACTGAAGACGCCGTTCTCAATGAAGATGCCGTTGTCACTGAAGACACCATCCTCACTGAAGACGCAATCCTCACCGAAGACGCCATCCTCACTGAAGACACTGTTCTCACTGAAGATGTCATTGTCACTGAAGACACCGTCCTCACTGAAGACGCCGTTGTCACTGAAGACGCCATCCTCACTGAAGACGCCATCCTCACTGAAGACGCCGTTCTCACTGAAGAAGCCGTTGTCACTGAAGACACCGCCCTCACTGAAGACACCATCCTCACTGAAGACGCCGCCCTCACTGAAGACACCATCCTCACTGAAGACGCAATCCTCACCGAAGATGCCGTCCTCACTGAAGATGCCGTCCTCACTGAAGACGCCGTTCTCAATGAAGATGCCGTTGTCACTGAAGACACCATCCTCACTGAAGACGCAATCCTCACTGAAGACGCAATCCTCACTGAAGATGCCGTCCTCACTGAAGACACCGTTGTCACTGAATACACCATCCTCACTGAAGACGCCGTTGTCACTGAAGAAACCGTTGTCATCGAAGATGCTGTCCTCACTGAAGACGCCATCCTCACTGAAGACACTGTTCTCACTGAAGATGTCATTGTCACTGAAGACACCGTCCTCACTGAAGACGCCGTTGTCACTGAAGACGCCATCCTCACTGAAGACGCCATCCTCACTGAAGACGCCGTTCTCACTGAAGAAGCCGTTGTCACTGAAGACACCGCCCTCACTGAAGACACCATCCTCACTGAAGACGCCGCCCTCACTGAAGACACCATCCTCACTGAAGACGCAATCCTCACTGAAGACGCCGTCCTCACTGAAGACGCCGTCCTCACTGAAGACGCCGTTGTCACTGAAGATGCTGTTGTCACTGAAGACACCATCCTCACTGAAGACGCAATCCTCACTGAAGATGCCGTCCTCACTGAAGACGCAATCCTCACTGAAGACGCCGCCCTCACTGAAGACACCATCCTCACTGAAGACGCAATCCTCACTGAAGATGCCGTCCTCACTGAAGACGCCGTCCTCACTGAAGATGCCGTCCTCACTGAAGATGCCGTTGTCACTGAAGATGCCGTTGTCACTAAAGATGCTGTCCTCACTGAAGATGCCGTTCTCACTGAAGATGCCGTTGTCACTGAAGACACCATCCTCACTGAAGACGCAATCCTCACCGAAGATGCCGTCCTCACTAAAGACGCCGTCCTCACTGAAGACGCCGTTCTCACTGAAGAAGCCGTTGTCACTGAAGACACCGCCCTCACTGAAGACACCATCCTCACTGAAGACGCAATCCTCACTGAAGACGCAATCCTCACTGAAGACGCCGTCCTCACTGAAGACACCGTTGTCACTGAAGATGCCATCCTCACTGAAGACGCCGCCCTCACTGAAGACGCCATCCTCACTGAAGACACAATCCTCACTGAAGATGCCGTCCTCACTGAAGACGCCGTTGTCACTGAAGATGCCATCCTCACTGAAGACGCAATCCTCACTGAATATGCTGTCCTCACTGAAGACACCATCCTCACTGAAGACGCCGTTGTCACTGAAGAAACCGTTGTCATCGAAGATGCTGTCCTCACTGAAGACGCCATCCTCACTGAAGACACCGTCCTCACTGAAGATGCCATCCTCACTGAAGACGCCATTGTAACTGAAGACGTCGTCCTCACTAAAGCCGCCGTTCTCACTGAAGACACCGTCCTCACTGAAGACACCGTCCTCACTGAAGATGCCATTGTCACTAAAGATGCTGTCCTCACTGTAGACGCCGTTCTCACTGAAGATGCCATCCTCACTAAAGACGCCATTGTAACTGAAGACGTCGTCCTCACTAAAGCCGCCGTTCTCACTGAAGACACCGTCCTCACTGAAGATGCCGTTCTCACTGAAGATGCCGTTCTCACTGAAGACACCATCCTCACTGAAGATGCCATTCTCACTGAAGGTGCCATTGTCACTGAAGACACCATCCTCACTGAAGATACCGTCCTCACTGAAGATGCCGTTGTCACTGAAGATGCCGTTGTCACTGAAGATGCTGTCCTCACTGAAGACGCCATCATCAGTGAAGATGCCGTTGTCACTGAAGATGCCGTTGTCACTGAAGATGCTGTCCTCACTGAAGACGCCGTTGTCACTGAAGATGCCATCCTCACTGAAGACGCCGTTGTCACTGAAGATGCCGTTGTCACTGAAGACACCATCCTCACTGAAGACGCAATCCTCACCGAAGATGCCGTTCTCACTGAAGATGCCGTTCTCACTGAAGACACCATCCTCACTGAAGATGCCGTTCTCACTGAAGGTGCCGTTCTCACTGAAGACACCATCCTCACTGAAGATACCGTCCTCACTGAAGATGCCGTTGTCACTGAAGATGCCGTTGTCACTGAAGATGCTGTCCTCACTGAAGACGCCATCATCAGTGAAGATGCCGTTGTCACTGAAGATGCCGTTGTCACTGAAGATGCTGTCCTCACTGAAGACGCCGTTGTCACTGAAGATGCCATCCTCACTGAAGACGCTGTTGTCACTGAAGATGCCGTTGTCACTGAAGACACCATCCTCACTGAAGACGCAATCCTCACCGAAGATGCCGTCCTCACTGAAGATGCCGTCCTCACTGAAGACGCCGTTCTCAATGAAGAAGCCGTTGTCACTGAAGACACCGCCCTCACTGAAGACACCATCCTCACTGAAGACGCAATCCTCACTGAAGACGCAATCCTCACTGAAGATGCCGTCCTCACTGAAGACACCATCCTCACTGAAGACGCCGTTGTCACTGAAGAAACCGTTGTCATCGAAGATGCTGTCCTCACTGAAGACGCCATCCTCACTGAAGACACCGTCCTCACTGAAGACGCGGTCCTCACTGAAGATGCCGTTGTCACTGAAGACGCCGTTGTCACTGAAGATGCCATCCTCACTGAAGACGCCATCCTCACTGAAGACGGCGTTCTCACTGAAGAAGCCGTTGTCACTGAAGACACCGCCCTCACTGAAGACACCATCCTCACTGAAGACGCCGCCCTCACTAAAGACACCATCCTCACTGAAGACACCGCCCTCACTGAAGACACCATCCTCACTGAAGACACCATCCTCACTGAAGATACTGTGATGTAAAGTACCCACAGCTCTCTGTTGGCGTGCTCGCTTCAGTAACATCATCATCAGATAAACTTTATAGACATGTTTGTTGATGAAAATCGTCAACATTAAATAGAATTGAACTTGTTTCCTCTGAAGTGTCTCTGGTTCACTCCTCTGTCCCAGGGTTTGGTGCTTGGTCCCCTCTTATTCATCCTTGACATGCTCCCCCCCTTGGCAACACCATTCGCAGCCATGATCTGATGATCATCATCGGTCCAAAATCACTCACCAAAACCTCTCACAACTTCTGCCTCACCATTGACAATTCCACTCTGCATTCCTCTCCACACATCTGCAACCTCGGAGTCAACGGTGTCCAACATCCTGGACCTTCACTACGACAAATCAGATCAAAATTAATTAAATGCTGTCACAGTAAAAACTGATAGACAGAGCGAGACAGATTCATTCTTAGAGAGCTCATAGTGCCACATTATCCCACCAGAACACTGCGCTCTGAGAACGCAGGGTTACTCGTGGTCCCTAAAGTCTCCAAAAGCAGATCAGGAGCCAGAGCCTTCAGCTATCAGGCTCCTCTCCTGTGGAATCATCTTCCTGTTACGGTCCGGGAGGCAGACACCGTCTCCACATTTAAGACTAGACTTAAGACTTTCCTCTTTGATAAAGCTTATAGTTAGGGCTGGCTCAGGCTTGCCTTGTACCAGCCCCTAGTTAGGCTGACTTAGGCCTAGTCTGCCGGAGGACCCCCCCATAATACACCGGGCACCTTCTCTCTCTCTCTCTCTCTCTCTGTCAGATATTAATACATACTTTCAACATATTGTATCACAGTAGCCAGAACTATAACTATAATATTATTACTTTCATTAATGTTGTTGTAAGCTACTGTCATTACTGTCTGTCCTGCATCTCTCTCTCTCTCTCTCTCTCTCTGTCTCTCTGTCTCTCTGTCAGTTGCTCTTCCTGAGGTTTCTACCGTTTTTTTCCCCATTAAAGGGTTTTTTGGGGAGTTTTTCCTGATCAGCTGTGAGGGTCATAAGGACAGAGGGATGTCGCATGCTGTAAAGCCCTGTGAGGCAAATTGTGATTTGTGATATTGGGCTTTATAATTTTTTATTTTTTATTTAACCTTTATTTAACCAGGTTTGTCCCATTGAGATCAATGATCTCTTTTTCAAGGGAGACCTGACCAAGAATGGCAGCAACGCATAGTTTCAACAAATACACTCAAGTCTCATACAACACAATGACATGATAGAGGACAGTTATGAATAAAAACAATGACATTCAGACAGTTTGAGTTCTAAAGTTTTCACTGCAGATTTGAAAACATTCAGAGACACAAGGTTTTGCAGTTTCAATTCAGTCTGCAGATTGTTCCAAGTAAAAGGAGCAGAAAACCTAAAGGCTTTCTTTCCCAATTCAGTTTGGACTCTGGGAACAACAAACTGTACAAAGTCCAAAGATCTCACGTTATGTATTCCATCTTTCAAAACTAAAAAAGAGGAGAGATAACCAGGAATTTTGCCAAGAATGGCTTTATAAATGAACATGTACCAATGTCCAAGACGACGTGTGCTCAAAGAAGTCCAGTTAACTTTTGAATATAGAGTACAGTGATGAGTGAGAAATCTACAGTTAGTGATAAATCTCAGAACTCCATGATACACACTGTCCAACATCTGCAAACTCTGAGCAGAAGCATTCATGTACAGTACATCACCGTAATCAAGAACAGGTAAAAAGGTAGACTCAACAAGTCTCTTTCTAACAGAAAAAGAGAAACAGGACTTATTTCTATAAAAGAAACCCAGTAAAACCTTCAGCTTTTAGCAACATGCCGAATATGCTCAAGACAAGTTTTCATCTAGTATAAAGCCCAAGTACTTAAAAGAAGATACAAGCTCGATTTCATGACCAACTTTAGTGACAATTTTCTCACACAAAGTTCCTTTTGTTCCTCTTGAAGATGTAAACAACATAAGTTTTGTTTTGTCAGCCAGCTCCAGCTGGCTGAGCTGAACTTGGATAAGATTAAAAGCCTGCTGAAGATGTACAAAAGCTTGTGCAGGTGTAGGTGCACAGCAATAAATAACGGTATCATCAGCATAAAAATGAAAATCAACATTTGGAACATTTTGCCCAAGACAATTTATATAAACAGTAAATAATAGTGGTCCCAAGACTGAACCTTGAGGCACTCCCTTGTGGATTTGCAGTACCTCAGACATGACACCATCTGAATATACAGCCTGAGTTCTACCACTAAGATAGTTTGTAAACCATCTGACAGCGTTTTCTGAGAACCCAGAACCTTTGAAACGTTCTAAAAGGACACTGTGATCCACGGTGTCAAAAGCCTTAGAGAAGTCTATAAAAAGAGACAGACAGCAGTATTTTTCGTCTAAGGCATCTAAAACATCATTCACTACTTTCATGGCAGCCGTGATAGTGCTGTGTTCTTTTCGAAAACCTGACTGGAAAGGAGAAAGAACAGAATTTGAAGTCAGGTGGCCTTTTACTTGGTCACTGACCAGGGACTCGAGCACTTTGGACAGAACACAAAGTTTAGATATTGGTCTGTAATTATTCAAGAGTGCTGAGTCACCTCCTTTAAAAGGAGGGGTTCCAAAAGCTGTTTTCCAAACCTCTGGGATTTTATTTTCACTTAGTGTGAGATTAAAGATGTGACACAATGGTTCAGCAATAAAATCTGAAGCAAGTTTTAAAAACAAGGGTTCCAATTTGTCTGGGCCTGCTGGTTTATGGGGATTCAGATTTTTTAGAGCTGCTAGAACATCTGAAATTTTAAAGGGAACAAAATTAAAAGGAGGGATGTCACATCTGGCCTCATCCCTGATTGGAGACACCACAGGGTTTTTCTCTTGATTAAATAAAATTGATTGATTGAAATTAATTCATTTACATTCATTCTGACACGGTAAAGAACCCTTGCTGTAATAATTGATCAGATAAAAAAAAATTAACAGACTGAGTCATGTTACAGAGTTGATCATCAACATCTGTTCTCTCTGGACTGGATCAGAACAGGTCTTGAAGAACTTTGATCCAGAACACTGTAGTACAGGTTATAACTGAGGTACAGGTTCTAACTGCAGTACATGTTCTAACTGAGGAAATCATTCTAACTGAGGTACAGGTTTCAACTGAGGAAAGGGTTCTAACTGAGGTACAGGTTCTAACTGAGGAAACGGTTCTAACTGAGGTACAGGTTTCAACTGAGGAAATCGTTCTAACTGAGGTACAGGTTCTAACTGAGGAAATCGTTCTAACTGAGGTACAGGTTTCAACTGAGGAAACGGTTCTAACTGAGGTACAGGTTTCAACTGAGGAAACGGTTCTAACTGAGGAAACGGTTCTAACTGAGGTACAGGTTCTAACTGAGGTACAGGTTTCTTTTTTTCTTTTTTTTTTCTTCAACTTGTCTGCATTGGTCTTCATAGCTTAGCGCCACAAAAGGGTGTAAGCTTCTTGTGAAGATTGATGCACTGTTAGTCTTGCAGTCAAGTATTTTATACCCATAATGCGTGGTTGTGACCATCACCCACCCTCCCTGGAGACTAGCCTAGCAGCCTTTATTGGAAAAACTTCCTAATATGAGCCAGAGAGGGCCGTGATACACCAAAGTGTGTCAAGGGGAAAGTAAGGAAACAAGCAAGGCGGAGGGGGCAGGTGCTTAAGTCCTAAGTTATATAGTGCCAGTGCATGCGGAGAAGAAGGAGGGAAAAAAAACAAACAAACAAACAAACAAAACGGGAGAAACAGGCAGTGTAGCTGAAGTATTGTGGCCTTGACGTGGTTGTGCTCCATGCAGATTATCAAAAATAAACATATACATGTCTACTATACTGTACTGAAAGAAAGACAAGAATGAAAGAATGAATGACATAAGAGTCTACTGAACATCAAAAATGTGAGAGTCTCGGTGGAGGGGGAAAGCCCGATTGTAGAGAAGAGTAGCCAGCATGATGTGGTGGTTTGCTTCTCCAGCCGCGGGTTAAACCACCGGTTTGAGAAGCAAGTGGGCCCCTTTGGAGTGATCCCATCGGTTCTTTGCGATGCGTCACGGAGCTGAAGTATCGAACATGCAGGTGTGTATTTGAACCCTCCCAATGTGTTTATGAAAACCATCACCAGGGTCCAGGGCCAGCCCTGCGGGGGAAGGGGGGCGGTATGGCACCCCAAGGCCGCAGGAGCGCACAGACCCCAAGACCAGGGAGCCGCAGAGGCCGCAGGACACCACGCAGGCCCAAGGACCCGGGGCGGCAATGGCCAGCACCCCCAGAGAGCCAGAGACACACCGCTGACAGGCGGGGCAGGAAGGCCCACCCACCGCCCAACGCGGAAAGCCCCCAAACCCAGGTTGAGGGGTGGGTGGTGTTCGGGGGGGGGGGTCACGAGGCAGAACGCCGGCAGGAACCCACAGAGCCCCCAGGGCGCCACCCGGTCCACCCGCCACAGGGCCACGGGACCCCCCAGACACCGGGATCTCAGCAACACCACCATGATGTAAATGGGTTCCCTGGCTCCAACCCCCAGCCCAGGAGGGCCGGGCCCCACGAGCCATGCCATGCATATCTGCATTGTATGTAGAACCCACCACCCCCCCTTTACTATGATTCTCCGATCCCTGACGGAGAAACATTAACCCTACACCGTGAAATTGAGTGTGAGTGCCCATAAGTGTGATGTGGTGCATTAAAAATTGAGGGACATAGGAGACAGGCGGGGGCAAGGCTGATGGCTACAGCACACTGCTGTCCTGCAGCCCGTGCAGCCATAGGCACCTGGAACCTGTTCCCATCTGTCCCACAAGATGTAGGTGTATGTGCTGCTTTAAAATTGGAGAACAGAAAAGGATGGGCCGGGGGGCAGCATGGAGGGCTACCGGACACCACTGTCCCATAGCCTGCCCCATCATGAAGCCCCCCGATCCATCAGTGGCCTGCACCCCAAAGAGTGAGTGTATGTGGTGCATTAAAACTGAGGAATGTGTGGTGAGTGAGCTAAATGTGGTTTAGGAGGCCAGGCCAGTGTGGGCCCGGCCCGGGGGCTGGAGGGATGGATGGGAGGGGCTAGATGGTGGTGCCAACCAGACCCCGGCGCCGCGAGGCCCCAAGCGCCCATGGGCAGCGGGCCAGGCGGGCCCCAAGGAAATCCCACGGGCCCCCACCCAAACCCGCCCCCCAAGCAACTGCAGCGTCAGGCCCCCGCAATGGTCCCGACCTAGGCCACACCGCTCGCAGCAAATCGTCCCCCTGCAGAAGGACGAGGCGCGCCACCAGAGTGCACGGACGACGGGCCCCACCCAGCCCCCCCGAACCCCGACACGCCGGACCACAGGCCAGCCCGCAACCCCGCCAGTGCCCCCCCAGACCGCTACAGACCCAAGGCCCGACCCACAGCCCCTCCGACCCGCCCCCCACCGCCGGCCACATACCAACAGGCAGGCCCACACTGCGCAGCACCAGAACATCCCCCGCGGGCAGCCCCCAGCCCCCACACCAGGCCCCCCAGCCCGGGGGAGGACCCCAGGCCCACCCGAGGCCGGGACAAAGGAGCAGGGAGGGACGGGGAGAGGGGGGCGGGAGGCGGGAGCGGAGCGAAGGGGGGGGGAGGAGCCCACCCACCCCGCACCATCAGGGGCGGAAACAGCCCCCCAGGGGAGACCGGCCACCCCGCCCCGGGCCCAGGGAGCACGAGGAGACCCCGTCCCCCCCCAGGCACACAGGGCGAGCAGTCCAGACGCACCCGCCCCCAGGGGAAACCGCCCGGCCCCGCGATCCCCCACAGAGCCAGGGAGCAGGCCCGGATTCAAGGGGGAGAAGGTGCACCTAATACATGCTTAAGACCTTGAGTTCTGATGAACTGCTGTGGTATATTGTGGTGAGAGAGATAGAGGGATTAGGGGTTACATCATTAACAGAAACACGTTACATAATACACAACAGTCTTTCTTGAGTTGTAATATTTATATGTACAGGTGGCATATGCTCACAGGCTGAGTGGTACTACACAGACATGTTTAATGAGTGAATAAATGGTGACTATTTTTCTGTAAAGTATATTAATTGGTTTCTGTGGCCAGCAGATATTTTTTCCAGCGAAATATGTTCTACAAGGAGATTCAGCCAATGGTTGATGTTGAGGGTCTGTTTATCTTTCCAATTGACTAGGATTGTTTTCTTGGCGATGGCGAGAGCTACAAGAAGAGAGTTGCAGTGGCTGTTTGGGAGGTCAATTGTCATCAAGTCACCAATTAAGCACAGGTTGGGAGATAATGGGATCCTGCAGTCCAAAATGGAGGAGAGTTTTTGAGTGACTGTTGACCAGAAGTGCTGGACAGGTGAACATAACCAGAGTGCATGAAAGTAGGTGTCAGCAGTGTTCTGAGTACACTGAGTGCATGTGTCAGATTGACTAAAGCCCATTCTGTTCATCTTTTGTTGGGTGATGTGTGTTCTGTGGAGTACTTTAAATTGGATAAGTTGTATATTAGTGTGTCTCGTCATCTTAAATGTATTTTTGCATATTTGAGTCCAGAAGTCAGGGTCCGGTGATACACCTAGCTCGTTTTCCCATTTTAAAATTGGTAAATGTATAGAACTGGTCTTTGACAGTAATTTATAAATCTTAGAAAGGTTCTTCTTATTACTTGGAGAAAGCTTTGTAATATGTTTGGCAAATTCTGGTGGCTGCAAAGTGTCCTGAGGCGCTGGAATTCTCCTCTTGATTGTTTTTGTCAATTGTAAATATTGTAGAAAATTTCCGTTTCTTATTTCAAAAGTTTGAAATGAGTTTGTGTATGTCATAAGTATATTATCTTGGAAAAGGTGGTGGAGATGAGTTACTCCCTTCATCTCCCATGTGCTAAAATGGAGAGGTCTTTTGTTAATTTCCAAATCCGGGTTGTGCCAAATTGGAGAGAGCAAGCAAGGTTCTATCGGAGAGTTTGTGATTTCTAGTGTTTTCCACCAGAGGTACCACCTGAGGTACAGGTTTCAACTGAGGAAACGGTTCAAACTGAGGTACATGTTCTAACTGAGGAAACGGTTCTAAGTGAGGTACAGGTTCTAACTGAGGTACATGTTCTAACTGAGGAAACGGTTCTAACTGGGGTACAGGTTTCAACTGAGGAAACGCTTCTAACTGAGGTACAGGTTTCAACTGAGGAAACGGTTCTAACTGAGGTACATGTTCTAACTGAGGAAACGGTTCTAACTGGGGTACATGTTCTAACTGAGGAAACGGTTCTAACTGGGGTACAGGTTTCAACTGAGGAAACGCTTCTAACTGAGGTACAGGTTTCAACTGAGGAAACGGTTCTAACTGAGGTACATGTTCTAACTGAGGAAACGGTTCTAACTGGGGTACATGTTCTAACTGAGGAAACGGTTCTAACTGGGGTACAGGTTTCAACTGAGGAAACGCTTCTAACTGAGGTACAGGTTTCAACTGAGGAAACGGTTCTAACTGAGGTACATGTTCTAACTGAGGAAACGGTTCTAACTGAGGTACATGTTCTAACTGAGGTACATGTTGTAACTGAGGAAACGGTTCTAACTGGGGTACAGGTTTCAACTGAGGAAACGGTTCTAACTGAGGTACATGTTCTAACTGAGGAAACGGTTCTAACTGAGGTACAGGTTCTAACTGAGGTACAGGTTTCAACTGAGGAAACGGTTCTAACTGAGGTACATGTTCTAACTGAGGAAACGGTTCTAACTGAGGTACAGGTTCTAACTGAGGTACAGGTTTCAACTGAGGAAACGGTTCTAACTGAGGAACATGTTCTAACTGAGGTACAGGTTTCAACTGAGGAAACGGTTCTAACTGAGGAACATGTTCTAACTGAGGTACAGGTTCTAACTGAGGTACAGGTTTCAACTGAGGAAACGGTTCTAACTGAGGAACATGTTCTAACTGAGGTACAGGTTTCAACTGAGGAAACGGTTCTAACTGAGGAAATCGTTCTGAGGTACAGGTTAGGACAGCAACAAAATACCTGCTCACTCACTCACTCGCTCGCTCACTCGCACGCACACACACACTCACTGACCTGACTCAGTAGGTTTTCCATCTTTATGTTTCATTGAATCTTCACGGACACGCGCGCCGTGCACGCGGCTGTCCTCTCGTTCACAGCCTCGTCCCACGCGCTCCGGTCTGGTTTAACTCCCGCGTCATGTCGGTCCGACCCGGGACAGAGAGACCGAGCCGAGCCGAGCCGAGCCGGACCACGACACAGCCTGGGATACAGAGACACAAGTCCGGGTCTATCCAGATCTGTCCTCAGTCCGACGGGACACAGTCACTGCGTGTCCTCACCGGGAACACTGACGGACCGGAGCAGCGCGTGCTGCCGGGAGGAGGAGGAGGCTGCTGCAGAGCGAGAGCCAATCAAAGAGGAGCAGGGTGTGTGTGTGTGTGTGTGCGTGTGTGTGTGTGTGTGTGTGCGCATTGTCATCATCAATTAATCTGCTGATCGATTAAAATCTCCTGTACTTAATAATCAATATCACGACGTCATCAGGTTATCAGCTCATTAACAACACACAAACACACGCACCTAAAAATATATTTTCATAAATAAATAGATTTTATTATTATTATTATTATTATTATTATTATTTTCAACATTTTATTTTAAAAAGCTTTTAAACAAAAACTGATGATCCTGAAAATGATTTTAAATTGTTTTAAATCCTGATGACCTTTAAAAAACATTTAATAAACTTTAATAAACATCAATAAACTGTAATAAAATTTAATAAACGTTAATAAACATCAATAAACTTTAATAAATGTTAATAAAATTTAATAAACGTTAATAAACATCTATAAACTGTAATAAATTTAAATAAACTTTAATAAACACCAATAAACTGTAATAAACTTAAATAAAAGTTAATAAACATCAATAAACTGTAATAAACTGTAATAAACTTTAATAAACTTAAGTAAGAGTTAATAAACATCAATAAACTTTAATAAATGTTAATAAAATTTAATAAACTTTAATAAACATCACTAAACTTTAATAAACTGAAATAAACGTTAATAAACATCAATAAACTTTAATAAATGTTAATAAAATTTAATAAACTTTAATAAAAATCAATCAACTTTAATAAACATTAATAAACATCAATAAACTTTACACTCCTGTGACATGTTGTAATAAACTGTGATATATGTTATATACACTTTGGGATCTTTGGGTCCTGTCTAGTTCCAGGTGTGTTCCGCTGCAGTATAATTCCTGCTGGGTCTCTCCAGAACACAGAGGGCCGAATATTTTGACATTATTATTATAATCATTATTACTTTAATGGCATCCAAAGATACTGATAGGTTGAACAGGTGACAGTCTGTGGTTGTTCTCAAAACGCACTTCTGTCACGCACTTCAAAAGCAACTTTCAATAATTTATTTTATCAAACGGGGGAAACAAACATGAACAAAAACGGTTCCATAATTCATATTAAATTCAAAAGATAATGAAAAAACAACTACAAGTGAGAGGGAATAGTGATAAAGTGGTCAAACTGGGTCAAATCCACAGCCTCAACCCATCCAACACTGTTAGACTGACTCACCAGCAGACATCACTACATGAGGGTATACAGTATTCAGTACTTTGCCAAACAAAGTCTGCCACTGTTCTGCCACGGTGTTCTTGGTGCAAAGCCAGCATTTATACTTTATGCCATGTGGCTTATTGCAATTAGGGGCAAATCAGGGGCAAACGGCACTCAGCTGCCAAACTTTATGGGCGTGTTTGCGCTGGTATATCTTTAGAGCAATATCATTTGTGAATAGGACGTTAGGACGGAGCAAACTGCGGGCGCAAGATAAGGTAAGATAAGGTAAGATAAGATAAGATAAGATAAGATAAGATAAGATAAGATAAGATAAGATAAGATAAGATACACCGTTATTGATCCCATAACTGAGAAATTCCAGTGTTACAGCAGGAAAGAGGAAAGAGTCAGATTAAAGATTTCAAATTTAAACTTAAAAACTTAAACCTTAAATAACTAGGCATGCAAATAAGTACAAAAATACAAGAGACAGCGATAAATAATAATATCAATAATAATGGGAAGTGGAAGTACAATTCAAGGTGCTATCAGTGGCCGCAGTTCAATTTGTGAATTCAGTCTTTCAGTCTTTCAGTCTTTATGTCTGTCCTCGTCTCTAAGTCTGTCCCCGTCCCATCTGCAGGACAGAAATTTTAATCTGAAAACGCTGAGACACCTCATCTGCAACAATGGATACAGAGTTTTGTCTGAGCCCCAAGGTAACGAGCAGAGAGACACCTGTCTCCTGTCCTCAAAGGACAGTTGAGTGTCCGTCTTCGTCCCTGTCCTCTGAGACACACAGACACTAACCTGTCCCCTGAGGACAGAAAGTGGTCCCACTGTGACACTGAGGACAGACGAGTGTCTCTGGGACACACTGACCTGGTCTCTGTGTCCTGAAGTGGAGCAGGAGGAGGTGGGACATTGACCTACACACTGACTCACAGACAACGTCCTCTGAGTGTGTGTGTGTGTGTGTGTGTGTGTGTGTGTGTGTGTGTGTGTGTGTGTGTGTGTGTTTAGTAATTGATTATTGATCAGTAGACGACATGGACGAGTCCTGTCCTCAGCTGTCTCTGTCTGTCCTCAATTGTCTCTGTCTGTGCTCAGCTGTCTTTGTCTGTCCTCACCTGTCCCTATCTGTCCTCACCTGTCTCTGTCTATCCTCTCCTGTCTCTGTCTATCCTCATCTTTCTCTGTCTGTCTTCATCTGTCTCTGTCTGTTCTCAATTGTCTCTCTGTCCTCTCTTGTCTCTGTCTATTCTCACTTGTCTCTGTCTATCCTCACTTATCTCGGTCCTCTCTTGTCTCTGTCTGTACTCACCTGTCGCTGTCTGTCCTCACTTGTCTCTGTCTATCCTCACTTGTCTCTCTGTCCTCTCTTGTCTCTGTCTGTACTCACCTGTCGCTGTCTGTCCTCATCTGTCTTTCCTCACTTGTCTCTCTGTCCTCTCTTGTCTCTGTCTGTCCTCACCTGTGCCTGTCTGTCCTCACTTGTCTCTGTCTGTCCTCACTTGTCGGCCTGTCCTCATCTGTCTGTCCTCTCTTGTCTCTGTCTGTCCTCTCTTGTCTCTGTCTGTCCTCACTTCTCGGCTTGTCCTCATCTGTCTGTCCTCACTTGTCTCAGTCTGTCTTTACCTGTCTCTGTCTGTCCTCACTTGTCTCTGTCTGTCCTCACTTGTCTGTCCTGTCTTGTCTCTGTCTGTCCTCAATTATCTGTCTGTCCTCACTTGTCTCTATCTGTCCTCATCTGTTGCTGTCTGTCCTCACCTGTCTCTGTTCTCACTTGTCTCTGTCAGTCATCTCTTGTCTGTCTGTCCTCATCTGTCTCTGTCTGTCCTCAGCTATCCCTACTTGTCGGTCTGTCCTCATCTGTCTGTCCTCACTTGTCTCTGTCTATCCTCTCCTGTCTCTGTCTGTCCTGAATTGTCTCTGTCTGTCCTCAATTGTCTCTGTCTGTCCTCACTTGTCTCTGTCCTCTCTTGTCTCTGTCTGTCCTCTCTTGTCTCTGTCCTGACTTGTCTGTCTGTCCTGTCTTGTCTCTCTCTGTCCTCAATTATCTCTGTCTGTCCTCACTTGTCTCTGTCTGTCCTCATCTGTTGCTGTCTGTCCTCATCTGTCTGTCCTCACTTGTGTCTGTCAGTCATCTCTTGTCTGTCTGTCCTCACTTGTCTCTGTCTGTCCACACTTGTCTGTCTGTCCTCATCTGTCTCTGTCTGTCCTCGCTTGTCGGCCTGGCCTCATCTGTCTGTCCTCACTTGTCTCTGTCTATCCTCACTTGTCTCTCTGTCCTCTCTTGTCTCTGTCTGTACTCACCTGTCCCTGTCTGTCCTCACTTGTCTCTGTCTGTCCTCACTTGTTGGCCTGTCCTCATCTGTCTGTCCTCACTTGTCTCAGTCTGTCCTCACCTGTCTCTGACTGTCCTCACTTGTCTCTGTCTGTCCTCAATTGTCTCTGTCAGTGATCTCTTGTCTGTCTGTCCTCACTTGTCTCTGTCTGTCCACACTTGTCTGTCTGTCCTCATCTGTCTCTGTCTGTCCTCGCTTGTCGGCCTGGCCTCATCTATCTGTCCTCACTTGTCTCTGTCTATCCTCACTTGTCTCTCTGTCCTCTCTTGTCTCTGTCTGTACTCACCTGTCGCTGTCTGTCCTCACTTGTCTCTGTCTGTCCTCACTTGTTGGCCTGTCCTCATCTGTCTGTCCTCACTTGTCTCAGTCTGTCCTCACTGTCTCTGTCTGTCCTCACTTGTCTCTGTCTGTCCTCACTTGTCTCTGTCTGTCCTCAATTGTCTCTGTTTGTCCTCTCTTGTCTCTGTCTGTCCTCATTTGTCTCTGTCTGTCCTCATCTGTTGCTGTCTGTCCTCACCTGTCTCTGTCTGTCCTCACTTGTCTCTGTCAGTCCTCTCTTGTCTGTCTGTCCTCATCTGTCTCTATCTGTCCTCACTTGTCGGTCTGTCCTCATCTGTCTCGGCCTGTCCTCAGCTGTCTGTCTGTTCTCAGCTGTCTCTCTGTCCTTGGCTGTCTGTTCTCACTTGTCTCTGTCTGTCCACACCTGTCTCTGTCTTCCCTCACCTGTCTCTGTCTTCCCTCACCCGTCTCTGTCTTCCCTCACTGGTCTGTCTGTCCTCATTGATTAACTGAATGACTCCTGTATTAATGTTCATTGTCTCTCTGCTGCTCTCTGGTGGATAAAATCTGAACTACAGAAAATATTACATCTGTCTGTCCTCACCTGTCTGTCTGTCCTCATCTGTCTGCCCTCACCTGTCCCTGTCAGTCCTCATCTGTCTCTTTCTGCCCTCACCTGTCCCTGTCTGTCCTCTCTTGTCGGTTTGTCCTCATCTGTCTGTCCTCACCTGTCTTTGTCTGTCCTCACCTGTCTGTTCTCATCTGTCTCTCTGTCCTCGGCTATCTGTTCTCATCTGTCTCTGTCTGCCCTCACCTGTCCCTGTCTGTCCTCATCTGTCTCTTTCTGCCCTCACCTGTCCAAGTCTGTCCTCTCTTGTTGGTCTGTCCTCATCTGTCTGTCCTCACCTGTCTCTCTGTCCTTCGCTATCTGTTCTCACCTGTCTCTGTTTGTCCTCTCTTGTCTGTCTGTCCTCATCTGTCTCTATCTGTCCTCACTTGTCGGTCTGTCCTCATCTGCCTCGGCCTGTCCTCAGCTGTCTGTCTGTTCTGAGCTGTCTCTTTGTCCTTGGCTGTCTGTTCTCACTTGTCTCTGTCTGTCCTCATCTGTCTCTGTCTATCCTCACCTGTCTGTCTGTCCTCACTGATTAACTGAATGACTCCTGTATTAATGTTCATTGTCTCTCTGCTGCTCTCTGGTGGATAAAATCTGAACTACAGAAAATATTACATCTGTCTGTCCTCACCTGTCTGTCTGTCCTAATCTGTCTGCCCTCACCTGTCCCTGTCAGTCCTCATCTGTCTCTTTCTGCCCTCACCT
Organism: Cromileptes altivelis; assembly: GCA_013133815.1. Taxonomy (NCBI): domain Eukaryota; kingdom Metazoa; phylum Chordata; class Actinopteri; order Perciformes; family Serranidae; genus Cromileptes; species Cromileptes altivelis. The sequence goes on along the minus strand of CM023147.1, from coordinate 40,908,292 downwards.
GTCCCTGTCTGTCCTCTCTTGTCGGGTTGTCCTCATCTGTCTGTTCTCATCTGTCTCTCTGTCCTTGGCTATCTGTTCTCATCTGTCTCTGTCTGCCCTCACCTGTCCCTGTCTGTCCTCATCTGTCTCTTTCTGCCCTCACCTGTCCCTGTCTGTCCTCTCTTGTCGGTCTGTCCTCATCTGTCTGTCCTCATCTGTCTCTCTGTCCTTGGCTATCTGTTCTCACCTGTCTCTGTCTGCCCTCACCTGTCCCTGTCTGTCCTCATCTGTCTCTTTCTGCCCTCACCTGTCCCTGTCTGTCCTCTCTTGTTGGTCTGTCCTCATCTGTCTATCCTCACCTGTCTCTCTGTCCTTGGCTATCTGTTCTCACCTGTCTCTGTTTGTCCTCACTTGTCTGTCCTCACCTGTCTCGGCCTGTCCTCATCTGCCTGTCCTCACCTGTCTCTCTGTCCTTGGCTATCTGTTCTCACCTGTCTCTGTTTGTCCACACTTGTCTGTCTGTCCTCATCTGTCCCTACTTGTCGGTCTGTCCTCATCTGTCTGTCCTCACTTGTCTCTGTTTGTCCTCACCTGTCTGTCTGTCCTAACCTGTCACTATCTGTCCTCACTTGTCAGTCTGTCCTCAACTGTCTGAGCCTGTCCTCATCTGTCTGTCATCTCTTGTCTGTCTGTCCTCACTTGTCTCTGTCTGTCCACACTTGTCTGTCTATCCTCATCTGTCTCTGTCTGTCCTGAGCTGTCCCTACTTGTCGGTCTGTCCTCATCTGTCTGTCCTCACTTGTCTCTGTCTATCCTCTCCTGTCTCTGTCTGTCCTCATCTGTCTCTATCTGTCCTCACTTGTTGGTCTGTCCTCATTTGTCTCGGCCTGGCCTCATCTGTCTGTCCTCACTTGTCTCTCTGTCCTCTCTTGTCTCTGTCTGTACTCACCTGTCGCTGTCTGTCCTCATCTGTCTTTCCTCACCTGTCACTCTGTCCTCTCTTGTCTCTGTCTGTCCTCACCTGTCCCTGTCTTTCCTCACTTGTCTCAGTCTGTCCTTACCTGTCTCTGTCTGTCCTCTCTTGTCTCTGTCTGTCATCTGTTGCTGTCTGTCCTCATCTGTCTGTCCTCACTTGTCTCTGTCAGTCCTCTCTTGTCTGTCTGTTCTCACCTGTCTCTGTCTGCCCACACCTGTCTGTTTCTCCTCATCTGCCTCTGTTTGTCCTCACCTGTCTCTGTCTGCCCTCACCTGTCTCTGTTTGCCCTCACCTGTCTGTCTGTCCTCACTTGTCTCTGTCTATCCTCACTTGTCTCTCTGTCCTCTCTTGTCTCTGTCTGTACTCACCTGTTGCTGTCTGTCCTCATCTGTCTTTCCTCACTCTTCACTCTGTCCTCTCTTGTCTCTGTCTGTCCTCACCTGTCCCTGTCTGTCCTCACTTGTCTCTGTCTGTCCTTACCTGTCTCTCTCTGTCCTCACCTGTCTGTCTGTCTGTCTGCCCTCACCTGTCTGTTTGCCCTCACCTGTCTGTCTGTCCTCAATTGTCTGTCTGCCCTCACCTGTCCCTGTCAGTCCTCATCTGTCTCTTTCTGCCCTCACCTGTCCCTGTCTGTCCTCTCTTGTCGGTCTGTCCTCATCTGTCTATCCTCACCTGTCTGTCTGTCCTCACTGATTAACTGAATGACTCCTGTATTAATGTTCAGTGTCTCTCTGCTGCTCTCTGGTGGATAAAATCTGAACTACAGAAAATATTACATCTGTCTGTCTTCACCTGTCCCTGTCTGTCCTCATCTGTCTCTTTCTGCCCTCACCTGTCCCTGTCTGTCCTCTCTTGTTGGTCTGTCCTCATCTGTCTCTCTGTCCTTGGCAATCTGTTCTCACCTGTCTCTGTTTGTCCTCACTTGTCTGTCTGTCCTCACCCGTCTCGGCCTGTCCTCATCTGTCTGTCCTCACTTGTCTCTGTCTGTCCACACTTGTCTGTCTGTCCTCATCTGTCCCTACTTGTCGGTCTGTCCTCATCTGTCTGTCCTCACTTGTCTCTTTTTGTCCTCACCTGTCTGTCTGTCCTCACCTGTCACTATCTGTCCTCACTTGTCAGTCTGTCCTCATCTGTCTGAGCCTGTCCTCATCTGTCTGTCATCTCTTGTCTGTCTGTCCTCACTTGTCTCTGTCTGTCCTCACTTGTCTGTCTATCCTCATCTGTTTCTGTCTGTCCTGAGCTGTCCCTACTTGTCTGTCTGTCCTCATCTGTCTGTCATCTCTTGTCTGTCTGTCCTCACTTGTCTCTGTCTGTCCACACTTGTCTGTCTATCCTCTCCTGTCTCTGTCTGTCCTCATCTGTCTCTATCTGTCCTCACTTGTCGGTCTGTCCTCATCTGTCTCGGCCTGGCCTCATCTGTCTGTCCTCACTTGTCTCTGTCTATCCTCACTTGTCTCTCTGTCCTCTCTTGTCTCTGTCTGTACTCACCTGTCGCTGTCTGTCCTCATCTGTCTTTCCTCACTTGTCACTCTGTCCTCTCTTGTCTCTGTCTGTCCTCACCTGTCTCTGTCTGTCCTCACCTGTCCCTGTCTGTCCTCACTTGTCTCAGTCTGTCCTTACCTGTCTCTGTCTGTCCTCTCTTGTCTCTGTCTGTCATCTGTTGCTGTCTGTCCTCATCTGTCTGCCCTCACTTGTCTCTGTCAGTCCTCTCTTGTCTGTCTGTTCTCACCTGTCTCTGTCTGCCCACACCTGTCTGTCTCTCCTCATCTGCCTCTGTTTGTCCTCACCTGTCTCTGTCTGCCCTCACCTGTCTCTGTCTGCCCTCACCTGTCCCTGTCTGTCCTCTCTTGTTGGTCTGTCCTCATCTGTCTCTCTGTCCTTGGCTATCTGTTCTCACCTGTCTCTGTTTGTCCTCACTTGTCTGTCTGTCCTCACCCGTCTCGGCCTGTCCTCATCTGTCTGTCCTCACTTGTCTCTGTCTGTCCACACTTGTCTGTCTGTCCTCATCTGTCCCTACTTGTCGGTCTGTCCTCATCTGTCTGTCCTCACTTGTCTCTTTTTGTCCTCACCTGTCTGTCTGTCCTCACCTGTCACTATCTGTCCTCACTTGTCAGTCTGTCCTCATCTGTCTGAGCCTGTCCTCATCTGTCTGTCATCTCTTGTCTGTCTGTCCTCACTTGTCTCTGTCTGTCCTCACTTGTCTGTCTATCCTCATCTGTTTCTGTCTGTCCTGAGCTGTCCCTACTTGTCTGTCTGTCCTCATCTGTCTGTCATCTCTTGTCTGTCTGTCCTCATCTGTCTCTATCTGTCCTCACTTGTCGGTCTGTCCTCATCTGTCTCGGCCTGGCCTCATCTGTCTGTCCTCACTTGTCTCTGTCTATCCTCACTTGTCTCTCTGTCCTCTCTTGTCTCTGTCTGTACTCACCTGTCGCTGTCTGTCCTCATCTGTCTTTCCTCACTTGTCACTCTGTCCTCTCTTGTCTCTGTCTGTCCTCACCTGTCCCTGTCTGTCCTCACTTGTCTCAGTCTGTCCTTACCTGTCTCTGTCTGTCCTCTCTTGTCTCTGTCTGTCATCTGTTGCTGTCTGTCCTCATCTGTCTGCCCTCACTTGTCTCTGTCAGTCCTCTCTTGTCTGTCTGTTCTCACCTGTCTCTGTCTGCCCACACCTGTCTGTCTCTCCTCATCTGCCTCTGTTTGTCCTCACCTGTCTCTGTCTGCCCTCACCTGTCTCTGTCTGCCCTCACCTGTCTCTGTTTGCCCTCACCTGTCTGTCTGTCCTCACTTGTCTCTGTCTATCCTCACTTGTCTCTCTGTCCTCTCTTGTCTCTGTCTGTACTCACCTGTCGCTGTCTGTCCTCATCTGTCTTTCCTCACTCTTCACTCTGTCCTCTCTTGTCTCTGTCTGTCCTCACCTGTCCCTGTCTGTCCTCTCTTGTTGGTCTGTCCTCATCTGTCTCTCTGTTCTTGGCTATCTGTTCTCACCTGTCTCTGTTTGTCCTCACTTGTCTGTCTGTCCTCACCCGTCTCGGCCTGTCGTCATCTGTCTGTCCTCACTTGTCTCTGTCTGTCCACACTTGTCTGTCTGTCCTCATCTGTCCCTACTTGTCGGTCTGTCCTCATCTGTCTGTCCTCACTTGTCTCTTTTTGTCCTCACCTGTCTGTCTGTCCTCACCTGTCACTATCTGTCCTCACTTGTCAGTCTGTCCTCATCTGTCTGAGCCTGTCCTCATCTGTCTGTCATCTCTTGTCTGTCTGTCCTCACTTGTCTCTGTCTGTCCTCACTTGTCTGTCTATCCTCATCTGTTTCTGTCTGTCCTGAGCTGTCCCTACTTGTCGGTCTGTCCTCATCTGTCTGTCATCTCTTGTCTGTCTGTCCTCACTTGTCTCTGTCTGTCCACACTTGTCTGTCTATCCTCTCCTGTCTCTGTCTGTCCTCATCTGTCTCTATCTGTCCTCACTTGTCGGTCTGTCCTCATCTGTCTCGGCCTGGCCTCATCTGTCTGTCCTCACTTGTCTCTGTCAGTCCTCTCTTGTCTGTCTGTTCTCACCTGTCTCTGTCTGCCCACACCTGTCTGTCTCTCCTCATCTGCCTGTTTGTCCTCACCTGTCTCTGTCTGCCCTCACCTGTCTCTGTTTGCCCTCACCTGTCTGTCTGTCCTCACTTGTCTCTGTCTATCCTCACTTGTCTCTCTGTCCTCTCTTGTCTCTGTCTGTACTCACCTGTCGCTGTCTGTCCTCATCTGTCTTTCCTCACTCTTCACTCTGTCCTCTCTTGTCTCTGTCTGTCCTCACCTGTCCCTGTCTGTCCTCACTTGTCTCTGTCTGTCCTTACCTGTCTCTCTCTGTCCTCAACTGTCTGTCTGTCTGTCTGCCCTCACCTGTCTCTGTCTGTCCTCACCTGTCTGTCTGCCCTCACCTGTCTCTGTCTGCCCTCACCTGTCTCTGTCTGCCCTCACCTGTCTGTCTGTCTGCCCTCACCTGTCTGTCTGTCCTCAATTGTCTGTCTGTCCTCACTTCTCTGTCTGCCCTCACCTGTCTCTGTCTGCCCTCACCTGTCTGTTTGCCCTCACCTGTCTGTCTGTCCTCAATTGTCTGTCTGCCCTCACCTGTCCCTGTCAGTCCTCATCTGTCTCTTTCTGCCCTCACCTGTCCCTGTCTGTCCTCTCTTGTCAGTCTGTCCTCATCTGTCTATCCTCACCTGTCTGTCTGTCCTCACTGATGAACTGAATGACTCCTGTATTAATGTTCAGTGTCTCTCTGCTGCTCTCTGGTGGATAAAATCTGAACTACAGAAAATATTACATCTGTCTGTCTTCACCTGTCCCTGTCTGTCCTCATCTGTCTCTTTCTGCCCTCACCTGTCCCTGTCTGTCCTCTCTTGTTGGTCTGTCCTCATCTGTCTCTCTGTCCTTGGCTATCTGTTCTCACCTGTCTCTGTTTGTCCTCACTTGTCTCTGTCTGTCCACACTTGTCTGTCTGTCCTCATCTGTCCCTACTTGTCGGTCTGTCCTCATCTGTCTGTCCTCACTTGTCTCTTTTTGTCCTCACCTGTCTGTCTGTCCTCACCTGTCACTATCTGTCCTCACTTGTCAGTCTGTCCTCATCTGTCTGTCATCTCTTGGCTGTCTGTCCTCACTTGTCTCTGTCTGTCCTCACTTGTCTGTCTATCCTCTCCTGTCTCTGTCTGTCCTGAGCTGTCCCTACTTGTCGGTCTGTCCTCATCTGTCTGTCATCTCTTGTCTGTCTGTCCTCACTTGTCTCTGTCTGTCCACACTTGTCTGTCTATCCTCTCCTGTCTCTGTCTGTCCTCATCTGTCTCTATCTGTCCTCACTTGTCGGTCTGTCCTCATCTGTCTCGGCCTGGCCTCATCTGTCTGTCCTCACTTGTCTCTGTCTATCCTCACTTGTCTCTCTGTCCTCTCTTGTCTCTGTCTGTCCTCACCTGTCCCTGTCTGTCCTCACTTGTCTCAGTCTGTCCTTACCTGTCTCTGTCTGTCCTCTCTTGTCTCTGTCATCTGTTGCTGTCTGTCCTCATCTGTCTGCCCTCACTTGTCTCTGTCAGTCCTCTCTTGTCTGTCTGTTCTCACCTGTCTCTGTCTGCCCACACCTGTCTGTCTCTCCTCATCTGCCTGTTTGTCCTCACCTGTCTCTGTCTGCCCTCACCTGTCTCTGTTTGCCCTCACCTGTCTGTCTGTCCTCACTTGTCTCTGTCTATCCTCACTTGTCTCTCTGTCCTCTCTTGTCTCTGTCTGTACTCACCTGTCGCTGTCTGTCCTCATCTGTCTTTCCTCACTCTTCACTCTGTCCTCTCTTGTCTCTGTCTGTCCTCACCTGTCCCTGTCTGTCCTAACTTGTCTCTGTCTGTCCTTACCTGTCTCTCTCTGTCCTCACCTGTCTGTCTGTCTGCCCTCACCTGTCTCTGTCTGCCCTCACCTGTCTGTCTGTCCTCACCTGTCTGTCTGCCCACACCTGTCTCTGTCTGCCCTCACCTGTCTGTCTGTCCTCACTTCTCTGTCTGCCCTCACCTGTCTCTGTCTGCCCTCACCTGTCTGTTTTCCCTCACCTGTCTGTCTGTCCTCAATTGTCTGTCTGCCCTCACCTGTCCCTGTCAGTCCTCATCTGTCTCTTTCTGCCCTCACCTGTCTCTGTCTGCCCTCACCTGTCTGTTTTCCCTCACCTGTCTGTCTGTCCTCAATTGTCTGTCTGCCCTCACCTGTCCCTGTCAGTCCTCATCTGTCTCTTTCTGCCCTCACCTGTCTCTGTCTGCCCTCACCTGTCTGTTTTCCCTCACCTGTCTGTCTGTCCTCAATTGTCTGTCTGCCCTCACCTGTCTCTGTCTGCCCTCACCTGTCTGTCTGTCCTCACCTGTCTGTCTGCCCTCACCTGTCTCTGTCTGCCCTCACCTGTCTGTCTGTCTGTCCTCACCTGTCTGTCTGTCCTCACTTCTCTGTCTGCCCTCACCTGTCTCTGTCTGCCCTCACCTGTCTGTCTGTCTGTCCTCACCTGTCTGTCTGTCCTCACTTCTCTGTCTGCCCTCACCTGTCTCTGTCTGCCCTCACCTGTCTGTTTTCCCTCACCTGTCTGTCTGTCCTCAATTGTCTGTCTGCCCTCACCTGTCCCTGTCAGTCCTCATCTGTCTCTTTCTGCCCTCACCTGTCTCTGTCTGCCCTCACCTGTCTGTTTTCCCTCACCTGTCTGTCTGTCCTCAATTGTCTGTCTGCCCTCACCTGTCCCTGTCAGTCCTCATCTGTCTCTTTCTGCCCTCACCTGTCTCTGTCTGCCCTCACCTGTCTGTTTTCCCTCACCTGTCTGTCTGTCCTCAATTGTCTGTCTGCCCTCACCTGTCTCTGTCTGCCCTCACCTGTCTGTCTGTCCTCACCTGTCTGTCTGCCCTCACCTGTCTCTGTCTGCCCTCACCTGTCTGTCTGTCTGTCCTCACCTGTCTGTCTGTCCTCACTTCTCTGTCTGCCCTCACCTGTCTCTGTCTGCCCTCACCTGTCTGTTTGCCCTCACCTGTCTGTCTGTCCTCAATTGTCTGTCTGCCCTCACCTGTCCCTGTCAGTCCTCATCTGTCTCTTTCTGCCCTCACCTGTCCCTGTCTGTCCTCTCTTGTCGGTCTGTCCTCATCTGTCTATCCTCACCTGTCTGTCTGTCCTCACTGATTAACTGAATGACTCCTGTATTAATGTTCAGTGTCTCTCTGCTGCTCTCTGGTGGATAAAATCTGAACTACAGAAAATATTACATCTGTCTGTCTTCATCTGTCTCTGTCTGTCTTCATCTGTCTCTGTCTGTCCTAATCTGTCTGAGACAGTGATGAGTAAATATAAATATTTACAGAAACAGATGAATCAATGAATGTTTAATAAGCTGATAAAACAAACACATGACCTCATCGCTAACAATAAACATTATTAATTAACTATTAAGTTTATCATCATCAAACATGATGTCATCATGTTACCTGTCGGCTGTGTCTCGCCTGGATGGCGTGTTGGAGACATGATGTCATCACGTTACCTGTTGGCTGTGTCTCGCCTGGACGGCGTGTTGGAGACATGTCATCATGTTACCTGTCGGCTGTGTCTCGCCTGGATGGCGTGTTGGAGACATGATGTCATCACGTTACCTGTTGGCTGTGTCTCGCCTGGACGGCGTGTTGGAGACATGTCATCATGTTACCTGTCGGCTGTGTCTCGCCTGGACGGCGTGTTGGGGACATGATGTCATCATGTTACCTGTCGGCTGTGTCTTGCCTGGACGGCGTGTTGGAGACATGTCATCACGTTACCTGTCGGCTGTGTCTCGCCTGGACGGCGTGTTGGAGACATGATGTCATCATGTTACCTGTCGGCTGTGTCTCGCCTTGACGCCGTGTTGGAGACATGTCATCACGTTACCTGTCGGCTGTGTCTCGCCTGGACGGCGTGTTGGAGACATGATGTCATCATGTTACCTGTCGGCTGTGTCTCGCCTTGACGGCGTGTTGGAGACATGTCATCATGTTACCTGTCGGCTGTGTCTCGCCTGGACGGCGTGTTGGAGACATGATGTCATCATGTTACCTGTCGGCTGTGTCTCGCCTGGACGGCGTGTTGGAGACATGATGTCATCATGTTACCTGTCGGCTGTGTCTTGCCTGGACGGCGTGGTGTAAATTTGCTCCCTGGCGAGTCACAGCTGACCTCTCACCTATGACAGGTGTTGTCAGACACACTCACGCACCTTTTCCATCAGAGCAGGGCTGTTCTGATTGGCTGTTGGCGGCAGGAAGTAGACAGACAGCGGTGGGCGGGGTTTACACAGTTTTATTGATTTATTCTGTAACGATGATAAAAAGAACATAAAAAACAGCTGTGATGTCAGAGGACACGCTCGATGACATATGGGGGGAGGGGGGTGGGGGTGGGGCTTCAGGGCAGCAGCAGTCTGTTTCAGCCAATCAGAGAACAAGGAGGACAACTGAGGAGGAGCTTAACTGAAGACCTGTCTGTCAGAATGTTGCCTAGCAACAGTACTCCTCCAGCCAATGGCAGGGGCGGGGCTTGGCTCGAGCAGGGGATGTGACGAGGGCGGGGTTAAAGGACGTCATCACTCTCAGCCGTGTGGAGCTGCGTGTCATCGGCGTCAGTCATAATGCTGCTGTCCTGACTGTCATCCACCTCCGCAGCTAGACAGATGGAGACAGAGAGACAGGTCAGAGACAGAGTCAGAGAGACAGGTCAGAGACAGAGAGACAGGTCAGAGTCATTGTCAAAGTCAGAGAGAGAGACAAGTCAGAGACAGAGGCAGAGACAGAAACAGAGTCAGAGACAGAGTCAGAGACAGAAACAGAGAGACAGGTCAGAGTCAGAGAGACAGGTCAGAGACAGAGAGACAGGTCAGAGACAGAGAGACAGGTCAGAGTCATTGTCAAAGTCAGAGACAGAGAGACAAGTCAGAGACAGAGGCAGAGACAGAAAAAGAGTCAGAGACAGAGAGGTCAGAGACAGAGTCAGAGACAGAAACAGAGAGACAGGTCAGAGTCAGAGAGACAGGTCAGAGACAGAGAGACAGGTCAGAGTCAGAGTCAAAGTCAGAGACAGAGAGACAGGTCAGAGACAGAGTCAGAGAGACAGGTCAGGGACACAGACATGTCAGAGACAGAGAGGTCAGAGACAGGTCAGAGACAGAGACAGACAGGTTAGAGACAGAGACAGAGAGACAGGTCAGAGACAGAGAGACAGGTCAGAGTCAGAGTCAAAGTCAGAGACAGAGAGACAGGTCAGAGACAGAGTCAGAGAGACAGGTCAGAGACAGAGACATGTCAGAGACAGAGAGGTCAGAGACAGAGACATGTCAGAGACAGAGACAGACAGGTTAGAGACAGAGACATGTCAGAGACAGAGACAGAGAGACAGGTCAGAGATAGAGAGATGGGTTAGAGACAGGTCAGAGTCAGAGTCAGAGACAGAGAGACAGGTCAGAGTCAGAGTCAAAGTCAGAGACAGAGAGACAGGTCAGAGACAGAGACAGAGAGACAGGTCAGAGACATGTCAGAGACAGAGAGGTCAGAGACAGAGACATGTCAGAGACAGAGACAGACAGGTTAGAGACAGAGACATGTCAGAGACAGAGACAGAGAGACAGGTCGGAGATAGAGAGACGGGTTAGAGACAGGTCAGAGTCAGAGAGACAGGTCAGAGACATGTCAGAGACAGAGAGGTCAGAGACAGAGACATGTCAGAGACAGACAGGTTAGAGACAGAGACATGTCAGAGACAGAGACAGAGAGACAGGTCGGAGATAGAGAGACGGGTTAGAGACAGATCAGAGTCAGAGTCAGAGACAGAGAGACAGTTCAGAGACAGAGAGACAGGTCAGAGTCAGAGTCAAAGTCAGAGACAGAGAGACAGGTCAGAGACAGAGTCAGAGAGACAGGTCAGGGACACAGACATGTCAGAGACAGAGAGGTCAGAGACAGGTCAGAGACAGAGACAGACAGGTTAGAGACAGAGACATGTCAGAGACAGAGACAGAGAGACAGGTCAGAGACAGAGAGACAGGTCAGAGTCAGAGTCAAAGTCAGAGACAGAGAGACAAGTCAGAGACAGAAACAGAGTCAGAGACAGAGAGGTCAGAGACAGAGACAGAGTCAGAGACAGAAACAGAGAGACAGGTCAGAGTCAGAGAGACAGGTCAGAGACAGAGAGACAGGTCAGAGTCAGAGTCAAAGTCAGAGACAGAGAGACAGGTCAGAGACAGAGTCAGAGAGACAGGTCAGAGACAGAGTCAGAGAGACAGGTCAGAGACAGAGAGACAGGTCAGAGACAGAGAGACAGGTCAGAGACAGAGACAGAGAGACAGGTCAGAGACATGTCAGAGACAGAGAGGTCAGAGACAGAGACATGTCAGAGACAGAGACAGAGACAGAGAGACAGGTCGGAGATAGAGAGACGGGTTAGAGACAGGTCAGAGTCAGAGTCAGAGACAGAGAGACAGGTCAGAGACAGAGAGACAGGTCAGAGTCAGAGTCAGAGACAGAGAGACAGTTCAGAGACTGAGTCAGAGAGACAGGTCAGAGACAGAGACATGTCAGAGACAGAGAGGTCAGAGACAGAGACATGTCAGACAGACAGACAGGTCAGAGACAGGTCAGAGACAGAGACAGACAGGTTAGAGACAGAGACATGTCAGAGACAGAGACAGAGAGACAGGTCAGAGATAGAGAGACGGGTTAGAGACAGGTCAGAGTCAGAGTCAGAGACAGAGAGACAGGTCAGAGACAGAGTCAAAGTCAGAGACAGAGAGACAGGTCAGAGACAGAGTCAGAGAGACAGGTCAGGGACACAGACATGTCAGAGACAGAGAGGTCAGAGACAGGTCAGAGACAGAGACAGACAGGTTAGAGACAGAGACATGTCAGAGACAGAGACAGAGAGACAGGTCAGAGACAGAGAGACAGGTCAGAGTCAGAGTCAAAGTCAGAGACAGAGAGACAAGTCAGAGACAGAAACAGAGTCAGAGACAGAGAGGTCAGAGACAGAGACAGAGTCAGAGACAGAAACAGAGAGACAGGTCAGAGTCAGAGAGACAGGTCAGAGACAGAGAGACAGGTCAGAGTCAGAGTCAAAGTCAGAGACAGAGAGACAGGTCAGAGACAGAGTCAGAGAGACAGGTCAGAGACAGAGAGACAGGTCAGAGACAGAGACAGAGAGACAGGTCAGAGACATGTCAGAGACAGAGAGGTCAGAGACAGAGACATGTCAGAGACAGAGACAGAGACAGAGAGACAGGTCGGAGATAGAGAGACGGGTTAGAGACAGGTCAGAGTCAGAGTCAGAGACAGAGAGACAGGTCAGAGACAGAGAGACAGGTCAGAGTCAGAGACAGAGAGACAGTTCAGAGACTGAGTCAGAGAGACAGGTCAGAGACAGAGACATGTCAGAGACAGAGAGGTCAGAGACAGAGACATGTCAGACAGACAGACAGGTCAGAGACAGGTCAGAGACAGAGACAGACAGGTTAGAGACAGAGACATGTCAGAGACAGAGACAGAGAGACAGGTCAGAGATAGAGAGACGGGTTAGAGACAGGTCAGAGTCAGAGTCAGAGACAGAGAGACAGGTCAGAGACAGTCAAAGTCAGAGACAGAGAGACAGGTCAGAGACAGAGACAGAGAGACAGGTCAGAGACAGAGTCAAAGTCAGAGACAGAGAGACAGGTCAGAGACAGAGACAGAGAGACAGGTCAGAGACAGGTCAGAGTCAGAGACAGGTCAGAGACAGAGAGACAGGTCAGACATGTCAGAGTCAGAGACAGAGACAGGTCAGAGACAGAGAGACAGGTCGGGGACACAGAGACAGGTCGGAGACAGAGAGACAGTTCGGAGACATGTCAGAGTCAGAGACAGGTCAGAGACAGAGACAGGTCAGAGTCAGAGACAGAGAGACAGGTTAGAGACAAAGACAGAGAGACAGGTCCAAGACAGAGACAGGTCAGAGTCAGAGACATATCAGACAGAGACAGAGAGACAGGCCAGAGAAAGAGACAGGTCAGAGACAGCGACGGAGAGACAGGTCCAAGACAGAGAGACAGGTCAGAGACAGCGACGCAGAGACAGGTCTGAGACAGAGGCAGGTCAGAGACAGACCAGAGAGAGACAGGTCAGAGACAGGACAGAGTCAGGACAGAGACAGAGACAAATCAGAGACAGATCAGAGACAGGGAGAGAGACAAAGGTCAGGGACAGAGAAACAGGCCAGAGACAGAGAGATAGGTCAGAGACAGAGACAGGTCAGAGACAGAGACAGGCCAGAGACAGAGAGACAGATCAGAGACAGAAACAGAGACAGAGACAGGTCGGAGACAGAAACAGAAACAGAGACAGGTCAGAGACAGAGACAGGTCAGAGTCAGAGACAGAGAGACAGGTTAGAGACAAAGACAGAGAGACAGGTCCAAGACAGAGACAGGTCAGAGTCAGAGACATATCAGACAGAGACAGAGAGACAGGCCAGAGAAAGAGACAGGTCAGAGACAGCGACGGAGAGACAGGTCCAAGACAGAGAGACAGGTCAGAGACAGCAACGCAGAGACAGGTCTGAGACAGAGGCAGGTCAGAGACAGATCAGAGACAGGGAGAGAGACAAAGGTCAGGGACAGAGAAAGAGGCCAGAGACAGAGAGATAGGTCAGAGACAGAGACAGGTCAGAGACAGAGACAGGCCAGAGACAGAGAGACAGATCAGAGACAGAAACAGAGACAGAGACAGATCAGAGACAGAAACAAAAACAGGTCAGAGACAGAGACAGGTCAGAGTCAGAGACAGAGAGACAGGTTAGAGACAAAGACAGAGAGACAGGTCCAAGACAGAGAGACAGGTCAGAGACAGCGACGCAGAGACAGGTCTGAGACAGAGGCAGGTCAGAGACAGACCAGAGAGAGACAGGTCAGAGACAGGACAGAGTCAGGACAGAGACAGAGACAAATCAGAGACAGATCAGAGACAGGGAGAGAGACAAAGGTCAGGGACAGAGAAACAGGCCAGAGACAGAGAGATAGGTCAGAGACAGAGACAGGTCAGAGACAGAGACAGGCCAGAGACAGAGAGACAGATCAGAGACAGAAACAGAGACAGAGACAGGTCGGAGACAGAAACAGAAACAGAGACAGGTCAGAGACAGAGACAGGTCAGAGTCAGAGACAGAGAGACAGGTTAGAGACAAAGACAGAGAGACAGGTCCAAGACAGAGACAGGTCAGAGTCAGAGACATATCAGACAGAGACAGAGAGACAGGCCAGAGAAAGAGACAGGTCAGAGACAGCGACGGAGAGACAGGTCCAAGACAGAGAGACAGGTCAGAGACAGCAACGCAGAGACAGGTCTGAGACAGAGGCAGGTCAGAGACAGATCAGAGACAGGGAGAGAGACAAAGGTCAGGGACAGAGAAAGAGGCCAGAGACAGAGAGATAGGTCAGAGACAGAGACAGGTCAGAGACAGAGACAGGCCAGAGACAGAGAGACAGATCAGAGACAGAAACAGAGACAGAGACAGATCAGAGACAGAAACAAAAACAGGTCAGAGACAGAGACAGGTCAGAGTCAGAGACAGAGAGACAGGTTAGAGACAAAGACAGAGAGACAGGTCCAAGACAGAGACAGGTCAGAGTCAGAGACATATCAGACAGAGACAGAGAGACAGGCCAGAGAAAGAGACAGGTCAGAGACAGAGAGACAGATCAGAGACAGGACAGAGTGAGAGACAGAGACAGGTCAGAGACAGAGAGACAGGTCAGAGACAGAGACAGGTCAGAGTCAGAGACAGAGAGACAGGCCAGAGGCAGACACAGAGAGACAGGTCAGAGACAGGACAGAGACAGGTCCGAGACAGGAGAAAGACAGAGACAGAGAGAAAGGTCAGAGACAGAGACAGACCAGAGACAGAGAGACAGGTCAGGGACAGAGACAGAGACAGGTGGGGTCACAGTTAGTTAAATTAATACCTGTCTCCCCTCATCAGAGATTGATGTGTACCTGTCTCACCTCATCAGAGGCTGGTGTGTACCTGTCTCACCTTCGTCCTCTGGCAGGTATCTCTTGTCGATGGCTTCTTTGATCTGGTTATTGGCTCCTTTAGGATCCAGATCCATTGCCCAACTGAAGTTCATCAGAGCCAGGTGAGTCTGACCCAGCTTCTTATACACCTGACAGACAGACAGACAGACAGGGTTACTGTAACCATGGGCACTGAGACAGCTGTTGACCATCAGTAGTTAGAGAGCATCACTAGTTAACCCCTCAGAATCTTTACCCCAACTAGTTAACATGTAATATGTTCTAGTTAACAAGTGAGATGAGTTAGTTAACATGTAATATGTTGTAGTTAATAGGGATGGGCAGCACAAGCAAAAACACTATTCGAAAATCATGGCAATTATTCAACGATTTTTCGAATAATCCCCCCCCCCCGAGCAACGCACACAGAGATCCATTCATCATTACGGCCGGGCTCCACCGGCTGCAAAGCGTCATGTCAGCGTAGCGTCACAGTGTATTCATTTGGGCTCCACTGACTGCGTATAGAAGCGACACGTAGAGAAGCCAGCGAGGTTGTTTACCGTTTGCTGAGCCAAAGGCTGCATGTAGACTGCATGAAATGTTAAAGCATTTTCCACCTAAGTTACTACATATATTTGTGTTATCTACAAGTTTACTGTACTGTTTGTCATCTACTCGCTTTCAAATGTCCGGCACAGACATTTACACAATGTCACGGATAAACATGGGTAAATGCATGAAAAAAAAAATCATCACATATCACCTCTGATAATGGTTTATTCATTTAAAAACACACTGTCCACGTTTAGCACACTATTTCATGTAGTTTTTATCTATTAGAGGGTCGCGTAGGGGAGCATAGCGCGACAAAAATAGAAGAGCTGTGTAAAATAGAGAGTTGTCGCGTGACAGGCGGGGGTTGTCGCACTGCGCCCGTTGCTGGTGGAGCCGCTGTAATTGATTAACGGGGGCGAGCCCGGCCGTACGGTCCCTCGCCGCCTCCTGCGTGCCTCGCTCTCAAATGACTGTGCATACTTGTTGTAGACATGTGATACGCAAGCTGTGCCTCACAGAGTTTGCACTGCACCTCATTTTCATTTATTTTGTCGAAGTTGTTCCACACGGAACTTTTTGATGACTGTAGTAGTCTCTGCATGTTTCTCCTGTTTGTAGAAGAGCATCAAACTAGCTGGTAGCCCATCTCACACCACTGTAGTAATCCTATACTGCCCTCGTGTGGTTAGGAGCTGAATTGCATGTCAAATAAAGGGGAAATAAGACGGCGAATAGTAATAGTCGTATTAAAAAAAAATAAATCGATTTTTCAAAATAAAACGTCTATTCAAAAATTCGAAAATCGTGACCTATCCCTAGTAGTTAACATGTTAGATGAACTAGTTAACATGTAATATGTTGTAGTTAACATGTGAGATGTTCTAGTTGACCTGTTAGATGAACTAGTTAACATGTAATATGTTGTAGTTAACATGTGAGATGAGCTAGTTAACGTAATATGTTCTAGTTAACATGTTAGATGAAATAGTTAACATGTAATATGTTCTAGTTAACATGTTAGATGAACTAGTTAACATGTAATATGTTCTAGTTAACGTGAGATGAACTAGTTAACATGTTAGATGAACTAGTTAACATGTAATATGTTCTAGTTAACGTGAGATGTTCTAGTTAACATGTTAGATGAACTAGTTAACATGTAATATGTTGTAGTTAACATGTGAGATGAGCTAGTTAACGTAATATGTTCTAGTTAACATGTTAGATGAAATAGTTAACATGTAATATGTTCTAGTTAACATGTTAGATGAACTAGTTAACATGTAATATGTTCTAGTTAACGTGAGATGAACTAGTTAACATGTTAGATGAACTAGTTAACATGTAATATGTTCTAATTAAAATGTTAGATGAACTAGTTAAAATGTGAGATGAACTAGTTAACATGTAATATGTTCTAGTTAACATGTGAGATGAGCTAGTTAACATGGTAGATTAACTAGTTAACAGGTATTATGTTCTAGTTAACATGTAATATGTTCAGTAATACGTAATATGTTCTAGTTAACATGTGAGATGAGCTAGTTAACATGGTAGATTAACTAGTTAACATGTATTGTGCTCTAGTTAACATTTGAGATGAACTAATTAACATGTTGGATGAACTAGTTAACATGTAATATGTTCTAGTTAAAATGTTAGATGAACTAGTTAAAATGTGAGATGAACTAGTTAACATGTAATAAGTTCTAGTTAATATGTCAGATGAGCTAGTTAACATGGGAGATTAACTAGTTAACATGTATTATGTTCTAGTTAACGTGAGATGAACTAGGTAACATGTAGTATGTTCTAGTCAACATGTGAGATGAACTAGTTAACATATAATATGTTCTAGTTAACATGTTGGATGAGCTAGTTAACATGTAATATGTTCTAGTTAACATGGTAGATGAACTAGTTAACTAGCTGCAGTTCCTCAGGATAACATGTTAAGTAGGGTGTAAATTAAAAGTTACTAACTAAATCCTGAGTCCTGATTGGTTGGTAATTTGAGAGCCAAAACATTTTTGCTTCTTCTTCATCTGGTGCAACTACTGAACATCTAGAGCGTGAACAGGTAACTAGGTAGGATAAGAAAACGCTCATTGGTGCAACTAGCGAAGATTTCTGACCTGACTAAAGAACTAATACATTAAAAAGATGACTTTCACTGATGTAACCAGTAAATATTTAGAGCCTCACTAACCAATAAGTGAGGTCAGAAAAGATTTACACTGTTCAATGTTTACTAATTAACTGATGATGTCATATATGTTTACTAAAACTGATGATGTCAAACATGTTTACTAATAAACTGATTATGTCAAACACGTTTACTAATAAACTAATGATGCCAAACATGTTTGAGTTCAGTAGCCTGAGATGAGACGTGACTAAAAACCAAAGAGGTGGTAACCTGTCAGGTCAGAGGTCAGCTGATGTCTCTTACCTTTCCTATGAGGAAATAAACCAGAGACTCTTTGGGAACGATCTGTTTCAATTCCTCCAACTCCTGAAGAGCTGCCTGCAGAGAAACAGACAGAACAGACAGACAGGTCAGAGAGACAGAGATAGGTCAGAAACAGACAGTCTAGCTGTATTGATGAGTATTGATTACCTTGTACTTGTCGTTGGCGAACAGAATGGAGGCTCGGTGGAACTTGCAGAGCGGGTTTTTGGGGTCAATTCCGATCGCTCTGTTCAGAGTCTCTAAAGCCGCATCAGACTTCTTTAACGCATGCTGCACCTGTACACACATCAATTATCCATCACTGTTCAATCAGTCATCAATCAGTCACTGTTCCGTCACTGATCAATCAAGTAAAGATCACTAGCATAACGATGCCACGTGCTAACGCAGCAGCTGTTGTGGACAGAGGATGCTAGGTGCTAACAGAGCAGCTGTTGTGGACAAAGGATGCTAGGTGCTAACAGAGCAGCTGTACTGGATGGAGGATGCTAGGTGCTGCTAGGTACATGTTAACGTACCACTCCGATGTGACACAGCAGCACGGAGCTCTGAGGGTTGATGCTCAGAGCTTTCTTAAAGTGGATTTCTGCCAAGTTGAACTTCTCCTGTTTGTAGTAGATCATGCCCAGACCATACCTGAACACACACAGACAGTTTCACACCAATCAGGACGTCAGGTTCATGTAATTTATCGTCAGAGACACTGTATATACTGTTAACTACACTTGTTACCGTGGTTACCATACCATGCGTTGTAGTGTCTGTTGTTGACTCTGATGGCATTGCGAAAGCAGGCGAGTGCTCGATCCAACTCCTCCGTCAGGACAAACTCATGACCCAACAGAGTGTACGCATAGGCAAAGCTCGGGTCCACCTGAGAGACAGACAGGAGGACAGAAACAGATGGGTCATGGAGAAAGACAGGACAGTAGGGGACAGAAAGGAGGACAGAGACAGGTCAGAGAGACAGACAGGAGGACAGAGACAGACGGGTCAGAGAGACAGATGGGTCATGGAGACACACAGGAGGACAGTGACAGATGGGTCACAGAGACAGACAGACAGGAGGACAGAGACAGACGGGGACAGAGACAGATGGGTCACAGAGACAGACAGGAGGACAGAGACAGACAGGAGGATAGAGACAGATGGGTCACAGAGACAGACGGGTCACAGAGACAGACAGGAGGACAGAGACAGACGGGTCACAGAGACAGGAGGACAGAGACAGACAGGGGGACAGAGACAGAAAGGTCACAGAGACAGACAGGAGGACAGAGAGTGAGACAGGAGGCTCACCTGGATGGCTCTCTGGAAGAACTTGATGGCGATGTCGTGCTCCCTCTGAAGACTGAAACAGTTTCCTGCTACACACCAGGCCTGCAGACAGACAGGTCAGCAGACAGGCAGACAAACAGGTCATCAAAGACACAGACAGACAGGCAGACAGGCAGTATGCGGGCAGTATGAGGACAGTATGTGGAGAGTGTGAGAACAGTGTGTGGACACAGGGTATATGCAGGAATCCTGAGGTTAATTTCAATACCTTTTTAAGACTTTTTTAAGACCTTCCAACCTTAAGACCTCATCACCACTTCAAGCTGTCGTTAGCAGCAACACATCTTTAACTTACTAAACAGTTGTAGTTTGCAATTAAATCTATGGAGCACAAACATACAACAGAACTCACATAAGATGAGAAGGAATAAATCTTGAAAGAATAAATTAAACTAAAGGCAGGTTTATTAAAATACACCTTAGGTCATAACAACTAACACAGCTCTACAGCTCACCTTCAACACAATACTAATCATGCCGTCTGTTTACGGTTGTTTTTTTCCCCTTTAGCCATATGTAAACTCAAAGAACGAGAAGCAATGTCTGTTAGGCATATACGATTTCATGTTCCAGTTCCAGTTTGTGTTTTTAATTGATTGATTGTTTTTGGTTGGTTGACAAATAAAGGCTGGCCCCATTAAGCTGAGTAAAGAAATCATCTGGTCTGATTGTTGCATGAATTGCCTAAGAAAGTTTCACAGTAAATCAGAAAACAGGGATATTATTATTGTCATGGCTTATCTGAAATGGACAAAGGTATTCTTTACTGGTGAGTTAAGGGACAAAAGCCATCATGTAATTAAAAAAGAAAACATCTCCGACAAGGAAATAGAAAGCCTGACGTGTAATGAATGGAGACCTATTATCCTGCTTGAACACAGATGACTAAATTCTAAACGCTGTGACTCAAAATAATGATAAAATAGATTTTATCGATGTAAAATGATGAATGCTGATGGTGACATTTCCACCGAGCTGCTGTGCTCTGAGTCTGGTGTCAATGACACATGCTGCACTGAGTCGTGCATCTGTCTGCTTAAAACCAAAGGTTTTAATTTTAGTGTTTAGTTAAACACTACTTATCAGCAACCAGAAGTGTTTTTTCGTTTGTGAATATTTTTACCTTAATTCTAGAGTTGCAAGAAACTACCTTTTCGCCATAATTTGTAAGTTATTAACTTTGTTGGACAGGACGTGGACAGCGTGTGGACAGCGTGAGAACAGCGTGTGGACAGCGCGTGGACAGTGTGAGGACAGCGTGTGGACAGCGTGTGGACAGTGTGAGAACAGTGTGTGGATAGTTTGAGGACAGCGTGTGGACAGTGTGAGAACAGTGTGTGGACAGCGTGAGAACAGTGTGTGGACAGTGTGAGTACAGTGCGTGTGGACAGCGTGAGGACATTGTGGGAACAGTGTGTGGACAGTGTGAGAACAGTGTGTGTGGACAGTGTGTGGACAGTGTGTGCACAGTATGAGGACAGCTTGTGGACAGTGTGAGAACAGTGTGTGGACAGCGTGAGGACAGTGCGTGTGGACAGCGTGAGGACAGCGTGAGGACAGTATAAGGACAGTGTGTGGACAGTGTGAGGACAGCATGTGGACAGTGTGAGAACAGTGTGTGGACAGCGTGAGGACAGTGCGTGTGGACAGCGTGAGGACAGTGCGTGTGGACAGCGTGAGGACAGCGTGAGGACAGTATAAGGACAGTGTGTGGACAGTGTGAGGACAGCATGTGGACAGTGTGAGGACAGTGTGCGGACAGTGTGTGAACAGTGTGAGGACAGTGTGCAGACAGTGTGTGAACAGTTTGTGGACAGTGGGAGGACAGCATGTGGACAGTGTGCGGACAGTGTGAGAACAGTGTGTGAACAGCGTGTGGGCAGTGAGAGGACAGCATGTGGACAGTGCGTGTGGACAGTATGAGGACAGCATGTGGACAGTGTGTGAACAGTATGAAGACAGTGGGAGGACAGCATGTGGACAGTATGAGGACAGCATGTGGACAGAACAGTATGAAGACACTGTGTGGACAGTATGAAGACAGTGGGAGGACAGCATGTGGACAGTGTGTGAACAGTATGAAGACAGTGTGTGGACAGTATGTGGATAATCTGTGGACAATATGTGGACAGGCGTCGTCCTCACCTCAGGACAGTTCTTGTCCATGTCAGTCAGGTCTTTGGACAGGGCGGACAGGGCGACGTCTTTCTGCAAGTGCCACAGTGTGGTTGAATAAATCTCCATCCCCTCGACTCGGTACGACTCGATCCTGCGAACCTCGCTGAACAGACGCTCCGCCTACGAAGACATCACCATGACATCATGACTCACCTGAACGCAGACACCCACAGCAGACCAATCAGGTCGCTCACTGACTCCCACTGGCACAGGAAGGTGAGTGTAACCTGTGTCAGGCGAGCGTTACCTGTGTCAGGCGTGAGTTACCTGTGTGTACTCGGCCAGTTCAAAGTAAGCCCTGCCGATGTGTGTGAGTACCCAGCCGGTGTTGTAGTGCTGAGGAGGGAGGGAGGTCAGGATGTTGATGGCTTCTCTACAGTTGTATGAGCACAACGCCTGGTAACCACGCCCCAGTTCCCTTAGCAACACCATCACGCTGTCTGTGCACACAGAGAATGTCCATGTTTCCATATATGTAAACAACTTCCTGTTCTGATTACAGCTGAGAATCACAGAGTGAGGACAGGTTGCCCATGGTAACAACAATTATTATGATCCAGCACACCTGTCACACTACAGGACTCACCTGCAGCAGCTCTCTGGTACTGGGGGATCTTGGTGTCTGGTAGACTCAGACTGGGATCCAGTCTGAGGATGTCCAGACTCTCGTTCAGGTTGCTGCTGTTTGACGTCTTTGCTGATTTACATTTAGTTTTCCTGTTTGGGATCTTTGTAGGAAACTTCATCTTTAACTTCTTACTGTTCTCCTGCAGAGACACAGAGACAGAAACAGAGGACAGAGACACAGATAGAGAAACAGAGACAAAGACAGAGAAACAGAAACAGAAACAGACAGAGACAGAGGACAGAGGAAAGACACAGAGGACAGAGACATAGGTTAGGCAGCTGTAGGACCGTATCCGTGTGTCAGTACAGTGCTGTAGTCCTGTAGTTTGGTACCTTGGCAGTAGAGCTGGCACTAGTAAACAGTCTGGAACTTCTTCTGGGCTGAACGTTGGGAGGACCAGACATACTAGGACTTAGGACCTGAGGGGACCCACTAAGGGACAGACAGACAGACAGGTCATCAGACAGACAGACAGACAGACAGACAGACAGACAGACAGTTTGTAGGTTCTGTCAGTTGTTACAAGGCTGAATCTCAGGTGGAAACAGTTCATAAGCACAAGTTCTACCAGTGAACTTCACCGTTAATAGCATGTGCTAAGTTAGCACTACAAGCTAATGTTAGCACTACAAGCTGATTGGCTGTGAGTCAATCACACTGTGATGATCTCAAATAAGAGGCAGACCTGGAAGACCTGCAGCAAGTTCCAAATAAGCTAGCATCCAACACACACCCAACATGCTTACAAACACCCAACATCCTAACACACACCCAACACACATCCAACATCCTAACACACATCCAACACACTAACACACATCCGACATGCTTACAAACACCCAACACAATAACACACACCCAACATCCTAACACACATCCAACATGATAACACCCACCCAACACACTAACACACATCCAACATCCTAACACATCCAACATCCAAACACACACCCAACATGCTAACACACATCCGACATAACACACATCCAACACGCTAACACACACCCAACATGCTAACACACATCCAACATCCTAACGCACACACCCAACACACTAACACACATCCAACATCCTAACACACATCCAACATAACACACATCCAACATGATAACACACATCCAACATCCTAACACACATCCAACACGCTAACACACATCCAACACGCTAACACACACCCAACATGCTAACACACATCCAACATCCTAACGCACACACCCAACACACTAACACACATCCAACATCCTAACACACATCCGACATAACACACATCCAACAGGCTAACACACATCCAACATCCTAACACACACCCAACATCCTAACACACACGTAACACCATCCAGCTGTGCTGATCACGAGGAAAAAAAGAAACATGCCACAGTCCAATTGTTCGTCCCCGCTGCTGTTACACAGCCTTCAGACAGGTACAGTCACCTGGTGTGAGGAGCAGAGGTCTGTGATTGGTTGAAGGGGATGGGGAGGACATCTCTGCTGTTACCACTCTGACTGAAGACAGACTTTGACTGACTGATCCTGGAGACAGACTGAAAGACAGACAGGTGAGGAGAGTCAGCAGGTCAGCAGGGGATTTGGCTTCCCTAGGATATAGGATATACAATACAATGAGTCTTCAGAATAAAAGTCCGGTGGAGCTCTCATTTTGAAACTCACACACATGGAGTTCTTCCTGTGTGTGTAGTATGAGTGTGTATCTTGACTGTGTAGTATGAGTGTGTACCTTCTTGCTGGGAGCTGTAGACTGTGTTTCCATAGTAGCTGAATAGTTCTGTAGATATGTGGGGTCTCCAGGGCTGGGCTCCAGGGGCAGGATACCAAAACTACACAAACACAAACAAACAGGAAATGTCAGGTGTGATGGTGATGTGAAGGTTTCCATAGAAACACTTCAGACTGAACAAACTGTGGACCTTGTCTTTAAGACACTTGTACAGGTAAGCTAACACACAAGTAGACTAACACACAGGTAACCTCACACACAAGTGGACTAACACACAGGTAAGCTAACACACAGGTAACCTCACACACAAGTGGACTAACACACAGGTATCCTACCACACAGGTAAGCTAACACACAGGTAACCTCACACACAAGTGGACTAACACACAGGTAAGCTAACACACAGGTAAGCTCACACACAGGTAAGCTCACACACAGGTGGACTAACACACAGGTATCCTAACACACAGGTAAGCTAACACACAGGTAAGCTAACACACAGGTAAGCTCACACACAGGTAAGCTCACACACAGGTATCCTAACACAGAGGTCGGACTTACACACAGGTAAGCTAACACAGAGGTGGACTTACACACAGGTAGACTAACACACAGGTAAGCTAACACACAAGTAAGCCAACACACAGGTAACCTAACACACTAAACTGAATCAGCTCTGTGACAAACGTTTGATGTTTTCATGTTGTGTTCAAGACGTTAACCTCCACGGGTGAATATCACTTTAGGACGCAGGAACACAAAGTGCTAACATGGTAACATATCTCCAGGTTCTCAGACGCATTCCCTCATCACTCTATTAAAGGTGAATGTTTGTAAGACACAAGTGTCATGTGAGCTTAACCTGTGCAGGTATAGTTAAATAACTCACCTGGGTGTCAGCGGGCTGAGTGCTGCAGGTCCACCAAGTAAACTCCGCCCACTTTTGGGCTTGTTCTGTTTAGCCAATAAGGTGCCAGCTGACGCCATGGAAACTGTGTTACCCAACAGGGAGCCGGTCTCCGGGGAGATGAGGGAGGAGTCGATGTAAGAAACCGACAAATCAGACGTCAGTTTTCCATTAGAAGATTCTAGATTCAGACGATTCAACTCCTGTAGAGGAGAAACATATTTCAATCTGATTATCAGACTAAATCCACCTAGGTAAACTCAAACACTTACTGAGGTGATGATGTCACACAGTGACAGGAAGAAGGGCTCCTGTCCGTATCACAGACTGAGTGTTTATTTACACAGATCAGTAAAGTTGATCAGTTTGAATATTGAATATCTGTAGACTCTGGGCTCAGACAGAGTTACAGATTATTATTATCTGGTTTGACGAAGCATTCAGACTGATGACGATATAATCTGAGCCGTGATTTTAGATCCGACTAAAGTAATCTGCATAACCCATTAGATGACTTCACTGAAACCATGGTAACCATATCCCTTTTGTTAGCCCATCTATAAACTGTTTACAGGAATACAACCATGAAGTAATCTGATTACTAAACCACCATTACATGATGATGTGTTCAGATAGGACGAGAGGTGCGTTTGTATTACGTACCAGTGTGTCCTGGGGCGTCTCCATGAGGGCGGTGTCTAGACGGTTGGAGGGATTCTGGGCGGGGCTAATTGATGGAGGGGGCGGGGCTATAGAGGAGTTCTGTAGAGAGGACAACCTAAACACCTGATCTGGATCTGGTTTCTCACCTGGAACACAGACCACGATGAATACATGTCAGTGACATCATCATGTGATGATGTTTGTAAGTGTCATCTGGTCAAGTGTGTGTGTGTGTGTGTGTGTGTGTGTGTGTGTGTGTGTGTGTGTGTGTTACCTAGGTGACAGAGGTTCTGAAAAGGCGACCACAGGAACGGGTTGAGAGTTAAACTTCTCTGGAAACACTCTGCACCCTTAGCAACACGATCTGTCTTACTGCTCCAACAGACAGACAGACAAGGACACAGACAGACAGGGAAACAGAGAGAGAGATCAATAATCAGTGTGTCCATCACAGTGAACTGGTTGAACTGGTCAGTCTGTGGTTGACACCAGTATCAGACTGATTATTACCAGTAGATGTGTCCCAGTAAAGACAGTGTGAAGGAGGCGGAGTCTCCAAACTCTGTGATGATGTCATCCTGACTCTTCTGTTTGTTCAACACTCCACCAATCAGAACCTGCTCTCCTTCAGCCAGCCTGAGAGACACAGAGACAGACAGACAGGTGGAGACGGCGACAGACAGACAAGTGAAGACAGAGACAAATGGAGACAGAAACAGGTAGAGACAGGTGGAAACACAGAGACACAGGTGAACACAGAGAGACACGGATGGACAGAGACAGACAGGTGGAGAGACAGAGGCAGGTAGAGTAAGAAGTTTATGTAACTACTATAACTACATCTGTCCCCTGCCTATATCAAAACCTGTCTCCTACATTTATATATCTAAACCTGTCTCCTACCGTTATATAACTACACCCGTCTCCTACTTTATATAACTACACCTGTCTCCTATCTTTATATAACTACACCTGTCTCCTACCTTTATATACCGAAACCTGTCCCCTACCTTTATATAACTACATCTGTCCCCTACCTTTATATAACCACACCTGTCCCCTACATTTATATAACTACATCTGTCCCCTACCTTTATATAACCACACCTGTCCCCTACTGTTATATAACTACATCTGTCCACTACCTTTATATACCTAAACCTGTCCCCTACCTTCATATAACTACATCTGTCCCCTACCTTTAACTACATCTGTCTCCTACATTTATATAACTACACCTGTCTCCTACCTTTATATAACTACACCTGTCCCCTACCTTTATATAACTACACCTGTCCCCTACCGTTATGTAACTACATCTGTCCCCTACCTTTATAAAGGTGAGTGACTCATAGCACAAAGGTGACACTAGGACCAATCAGGTGTCTTCATACACTAATAGCACCTGCATTAATTCTGTGTGTGTGTGTGTGTGTCTGTCTGTCTGTCTGTCTGTCTGTCTGTCTGTCTGTCTGTCTGTCTGTATCTGTGTGTCTGTGTCTGTGTGTGTGGATGTGTGTGCTCTTACTTGCTGAGTTCGACGCAGCACTTTGCCAACAGGAATCGAACCTGCGGCGTGGAGCAGCTGTGAGCCTTCAGCAGCCGGTAAGCTTTATAGGGTTTCCCCGAGCGGTAGTAACATGTAGCCAACAGGTAGAGGGCCTCCTCTGACCTCACTGAGAGACAGACCGGTGGACAGAGACAAACAGCTGTTCAGACAGACAGACAGACAGATGGACAGACAGACAGGTGTTCAGGGAGTCACACAGGTGTTACCTTCAGCGTATAGTCTCTCTGCCAGGAAAACAGCGTCCAGGAAGGCGTAGTGGTTCAGAGCCTGCCACACTGCAGCCTGAGGGGACAGAGACAGACAGGGACAGAGACAGTTTAATGTCCTTGCGTCTGACCCACATGTAGGTACCTGGCGGCACAGGTTAAAAGGGAGGGGCCACATGTAGGTACCTGACGGCACAGGGTAAAGACTTTTCACATCAGCAGGGTGTCAAGGGACTATATTCAACAGTGTTTCCCATTAATTAACGAAACTATGGTGGCCCGCCATAGTTTAATTTGACCCGCCATAGTTTCTAGATAAAAGATTTAGGCTGCCGAAAGTACTGACTTCTCATGATATAAATAATATCTCGAACGCCGTAGCGTTTTGTGCCGATGTGCTCAGGCTGTCAGATCCAGCGCTCGACAGTGTGAGCGTTTCACTCGAGTAAAAATACATGTGTGCGAACTGTAAAAAATATTTAGGGGCACATGCGCGTATAAAAAAAAATTCAGCCGAAGCAGCCTATATTTTTGTCAATAAAAATATATGATAATCTAACCACAAATGTTGGAGGAACTCCAGCCGCCTTCCCTCTTCCCCGTGTGACACGGTTATGGGCAGCTTTCCAAGCCACTGTCGGCACAATGAATATAAGTCCCACTGTCGGCAACGTGGAAATAAGTCAAAGGGCTCTAGTTTACCGGCGCAGTGCAGGGTGGTGAACCCCGCGCAGAGCTAGTTTCGAGCAGCGCAACCTGAGGTGCACTCAGTTTGGTAGTTTGGCAGACCGAGGAGCGCTGAGATGGGTGTGGTGGCGCAGCAGGGGGAGGTGTCGACAGATCCAGCTTGGTGCAGTGACAGTTTTGTGCCAAAAGGCTTCGCCAAAGGTGCGCTAAAAGCTCGCAATCTGAAACCAGGTCTAATGTCAGCACAGGGGGAGCGCAGCCTAAGTTTGTCTGACCGGCGGACAGTGTGCACACGTCACCAAAAACTCACAGGCAGGTTTCCAGAATATCAGGCACATTAATGATGCAATAAATAGCCACAAAACCACTATTCAATGCAACTACCTGCAATCAGCACATAAATGTATCTCTATATCGACTGTCCCGTCACATCTGATGTCAAATCAAAGGGGATTGGCACCGTTTGGCACGTTTGGCACGCGCAATGGAAACCAAATCTGGTTTGATTAACACAGCTGCAAACTAATAAGTTCACATCCCTCTCAGCCAACCACAAACAGCCACAGCATTAGATAGGGAGTACATATTCAGCATCTGTCATCTTAGAAAAGTCAAAAGAAAAGAAACAGAGTGAGACTGCGAGAGAGAAAGAGAGAGCATGCGCACAAGAGAAACGCATCATTGATTTACAGTTGTGGTGACCTCCTCCCAGGCTACCTTTGCATCATCAACCCGTGGAGGTCTGCTCGCAGTTCCGTATATTCGGACACTGCGAGCTTGGACCTCCTGGACCAAAACATTAGTTTCCTCCTGGGAGAAGCTTGGCCGTCTGATACTGCTGCGCTCTTCTGCCATGGTGAGTAAACTCTCATTACGCCTTCGTGCGGCGCATTTAATGGCGAGGAGAGGGACTCATTTGATTGGTGTGATGTATGTAAAACCCACTCACACCTTCTCTCCTCCCTCTTTCCGACTTGCGCAGGTAGGAGGGACGGAGGTGGGACAGACGAGTAGCTGCGCCAGCGCACACGTTGTGCCAAACTTGCAAAATCCGCCTGGCCACACCCAGTTGGTGAAGCGCAGGTGCGCTGCACCCCTGCCTTGCCCAGTTTGCGAAACTAGAGCCCAAAGTGTGGAGAAGAGGGACTGGGAAAAGCGGCGGACCTCCGGGGAAGCCTGCTCGTTCTCCCCGCAATTAGGGACCGTTCGCCATGGTACTGCTGCTGGGCAGGGTGGACATAAGTCCTGCAGAGTTACAGAGGACCTGGAGAATGTTTTAGGATAGTAATAACATTATATAAGATAATCATATTGCAAAGTTAATATAAGATAATAATATTTAAGACAAAATTAAATTGCAAAACTTGATGATTTTACCCCCCCCAGTTTCCCAAAATCCTGTGGGAAAACACTGTTCAACTAATCTTGCATTGTATTGCATTATGACAACTTAACAAGGTTTATGTTTGTTTATAAATGATTTGGAAGAGCCTACAAGTGTTTTGCTTAGTTTGTCTCAGAAGCTTCAGAGGGACTCTGCAGCTCCGCTAACAGCCTATTTCCACCAGATGCGTGTTGGTTGTGTCTGCGCTCCGGCTCGGCAGCGGAACCCATAGGATTCAATTCTAGTCAATGTGTGTGTTTCCACCGGCTGCGGCTGTGCTGCAACAGATCCGCAACAGATACACAGGACTTCTATTTTTGCCGGACGCCGGAGCACAATGCAGCAATTCAGCACAGAGCAGATCGTGCAGGGCAGGAAGTCGT
Source organism: Cromileptes altivelis (assembly GCA_013133815.1). Taxonomy (NCBI): domain Eukaryota; kingdom Metazoa; phylum Chordata; class Actinopteri; order Perciformes; family Serranidae; genus Cromileptes; species Cromileptes altivelis. Next base: position 40,879,091 of record CM023147.1, on the reverse strand, counting down.
GCACAGAAACACGATAAAACATCCGGTTAATTTTCAAAACAAAATACACAGTGTTTACGCGAATCATATTTCCCTGCACTACACCTTGAAAACGACATAATGGGCAGAGGCAGGCCTGAAGTCAACAGGTCAGAGGTTTTCAGAGTCATTTTACCCCATTAACACCATAGACAAGGAGATATTAATCACGGCAGTGCACCGAGATGTCTTTCGGCAGAGCTGCACCGCTCCGCACAGCAAACGCAGCTGGTGGGTATTGACGGACAGCGGAGCACGCAGCGGATAACCAGCGCTGCCATTCCGCAATGGACACACATCCAGTGGAAATCCGGCGTTAGCTGTCTACTGCTGCTGCGAGAGATCAACTTTCATTGGGGATGGGGAAAAGTACGAGGGAGTCAGCAGTCATTCAGTTTGTTGCCCTAACCAAAGATACTGGATTACTACTGTACTATACAGTATATACTATACTGTACTATTGCTACTATTATTACTGGTTTATCCACTGCCTTTGCCCTAAAATCTTGGTCTCCTCCTTTATTTCTCTCTCTGTGGCAGGTAACGGTCCACAAACCTCACCGCACTTTAGGGACTGTTCTTTACTTATGAAGGGACTGTTCTTTACTTGTCAGGAGAGGAGGGTGGCTGGTTGATTTTTATTTTATTTATTTATTTTATTTTGATCCCCCCATGTTAATCACTTATTGATGCTGTTTTTGAAGCATGAATAAGTCAATAAGTAATTTATTCCACTGAAATATAATCGATGTATTGTAGTAAAGTGATTTATCTTTTTATAAATGACAAAAGGCACATCTGCCTCATTTTCGCTGTGGTATCCTGATACTACTCAGAACCATGATATTTTCACTGGTACCGTACTGTGGGTCCCAATTTTGGTACTGTGACGACAAATGAAATAAAAATCAACCGGCCACCCTCCTCCCAGTCGGTGAGATTTGTGGAAATGTCAACGGCTCGTTTCTCCTCTGACATGTCACATATCTGTGTGCTGGTGCTGCCACAGCTCGGCTGTTCAGGTATTTTTGGGCAGTCATGACACCGACGAAGACTTCTTGGACCTGGAGCCGGGCTTTTCGGTCGCCGGTCAGCTGTTATCTTGCACGGCGGAGCACTATGGCCGCCATATTTGACAGGAATGCATATTTCTGTCTGTGTCCCCGACCCCCCGTTCAACCCACAACCGGCAGGATTTGCCTTTCGTTTCTGCTGCGGCTTGGCTGCTCCCTGGTTTATCCAACCAGCATTAGCTTCTGTTCCTTAGCTCCACCGGTCAAGCTGGCGCTGATGTTTACATCCATTATCGTTGTCAGTAACGCCTGCTACGGAGCATGCCACTGGTTCTCGCGTTGTTTTAGAGGTGCAACCTGTTAAAGCCAGTCAACTGATTGCTAATCTTGCGATACCCGATCCATGACTCTACAATCGATTCATCTAAGGATTCATGGCTGATTCGTATCGATTGAGGAGGCTGCTACTGACGCAACCTTATCTCTCGCTTGTCAAAGCGAATATCCGGTCAGATCGTTAATCATTCCCAACACTAGTATTCGGTATTCGGCCAAGCGTTTAATTTTATTCGGCTTCAGCCACAAATTTTCATTTCAGTGCATGCCTAAAAATTAGGTATATAGTTCGATATATCAGTTCGGTTAGATATTTGGCTTTAAATCAAACCAGCACAAGCCTAATGCTGTGTTCCCACCAAATGCGAATTCGCAAATTCGTGCGTCAAGATTACATACAAAGTCAATGCAAAGACGTGATGGACGCGTCTAGCGTGACGCGATGAACGCGATGGGCGTGATAAAGTGAAATTCGCGTCCAACGCCTCATCGCTCAAGTTGAAAATATTGACCTTTTGAGGCGAATTCGCATGACGCTATGCCGCGAAAGCCAATCAGCGTTGAGATTCTCCCGACGTCACTGGCGTGTGTCGACAACATCCAGTTGTTGACGCAATAAACTGCTACTTATCGGAGACAGATGGGCAGACGCTCCGCAGCTGAAATGGAGCAGCCTGTAGTTGGTGTCCTGCCGGGAGATCCTGGCGCCAACCCTCACAAACAGGTCCTCAAACTGGGCCCCAGTCAGCCTGAAGTAGCATTACCGCTGAAAGCGGCTATCATCCAGACGGAGTTCCTGGAGGAGGTGGTGAAACTCGCCGAGCTGGATGCGCTTCTGCAGGATAGGGTGAACCCAAAAACGACGGCGTTTGGCCCTCCGACGCATTTCGGACTTCCAGAGCAGGTACAAAAAGCGATGGTGGTTATCTCAGCCATGGTCGTCAGTGGCTACCCGGAGCTACATGATACGACATGTCTACTCTGCAGAGACCGCAACAAAAAGGAGCAGGCTTGGGTGAAAGACGCCGAGGAGACTGGTCTACTTGGTAAGTTCTGCAAATATGTGTCTTTAATTAGTTTGCAGAATGGTTGTACTATGAACGTTAGCACTAGCTTAGCTCCAGTTAGCACAGCCGGCTTCCCCGCTACTCGCGCGAATGACACAATAACGCAAATTAACAAAATGGTCAAGCATCCAAACTTGGGCATTATGGGCGGCGTGTTACTCGCGTTACGAGCGATTAAATGGCGTTCATCACGTTTGGTGGGAACACAGTATAATACAAGCGCCGTGGTTTACCTTTAGAGCTGGTCTTCTGTCAGACGCTATGTTTCTGTTTAACCCTGTCCTTCACTCGCACATCTGATTGATTCTATAAACCCCACGTCCTCAACCTGAGACAGGTGTCAGCTGACCGCAGCTAGATCATCAGGGAGCTGAAAGTGTCTGACTAATGATAACGAGCTGCAGTCTGTGGTCAAGACTCCTGAGGACAGATCAGAAGACAGAGGACAGATCAGAGTCCTGAGGATAGAGGACAGATCAGAGTCCTGAGGATAGAGGACAGATCAGAGTCCTGAGGACAGATCAGAGTCCTGAGGACAGATCAGTGCCCTGAGGACAGATCAGAGCCCTGTCCAGAGGGGACGTCTCCTGTCTCATGTCCACTGTTTGTTTACATGATGAGATGGACAAACAGACTGAAGACACAATGTGGACAGACAGGTGATGTCACCTGACAGTGACTGACTCAATTCAGCAGAGCGTCCCAATATCAGATCAACAGTCAGACATCAAGTATTGATCTGTGATTATACAGATCAATAATTTACTGACACACTTTATAACTGAACTATTATTATAGAGTCAATGACATCTTCTGTCCACTAAATGGAGCTGTGGTTACTGGTTTATCTGAGCTGTTGCTGCTGGTTTATCTGAGCTGTTGTTACTGGTTTATCTGAGCTGTTGTCACTGATTTATCAGGTCTGTTGTTACTGGTTTATCTGTTCTGTTGTTACTGGTTTATCTGGTCTGTTGTTACTGGTTTATCTGGTCAGTTGTTACTGGTTTATCAGGTCTGTTGTTACTGGTTTATCTGGACTGATGTTACTGGTTTATCTGGTCTGGTGTTACTGCTTTATGCTGCTGTTATTGGTTTATCTGAGCTGCTGTTATTGGTTTATCTGAGCTGCTGTTATTGGTTTATCTGGTCTGGTGTTACTGGTTTATCTGGTCTGTTGCTACTGGTTTATCTGGACTGATGTTACTGGTTTATCTGGTCTGTTGTTACTGGTTTATCTGGTCTGTTGTTACTGGTTTATCAGGTCTGTTGTTACTGGTTTATCTGTTCTGTTGTTACTGGTTTATCTGGTCTGTTGTTACTGGTTTATCTGGTCTGTTGTTACTGGTTTATCAGGTCTGTTGTTACTGGTTTATCTGGACTGATGTTACTGGTTTATCTGGTCTGGTGTTACTGGTTTATGCTGCTGTTATTGGTTTATCTGAGCTGCTGTTATTGGTTTATCTGGTCTGGTGTTACTGGTTTATCTGGTCTGTTCTTACTGGTTTATCTGGACTGATGTTACTGGTTTATCTGGTCTGTTGTTACTGGTTTATCTGGTCTGTTGTTACTGGTTTATCAGGTCTGTTGTTACTGGTTTATCTGTACTGATGTTACTGGTTTATCTGGTCTGGTGTTACTGGTTTATCTGAGCTGTTGTTACTGGTTTATGTGGTCAGTTGTTACTGGTTTATCTGAGCTGCTGTTATTGGTTTATCTGGTCTGTTACTGGTTTATCTGGTCAGTTGTTACTGGTTTATCTGGGATGATGTTACTGGTTTATCTCAGCTGTTGTTACTGGTTCATCTGGGCTGATTTTACTGGTTTATCTGGTCTGTTTTTACTGGTTTATCTGATCTGTTGTTACTGGTTTATCTGGGATGATGTTATGAGTTTATCTGGTCTGTTGTTACTGGTTTATCTGGTCTGTTGTTACTGATTTATCTGGGCTGTTCTTACTGGATTATCTGGGCTGATGTTACTGGTTTATCTGGGATGATGTTACTGGTTTATCTGGTCTGTTGTTACTGGTTTATCTGGGCTGATGTTACTAGTTTATCTGGTCTGTTGTTACTGTTTTATCTGGTCTGTTGTTACTGGTTTATCTGGGATGATGTTACTAGTTTATCTGGGCTGATGTTACTGGTTTATCTGGTCTGTTGTTACTAGTTTATCTGGGCTGATGTTACTGGTTTATCTGGTCTGTAGTTACTGGTTTATCTGAGCTGTTGCTGCTGGTTTATCTGAGCTGTTGTTACTGGTTTATCTGAGCTGTTGCTGCTGGTTTATCTGAGCTGTTGCTACTGGTTTATCTGGACTGTTGCTACTGGTTTATCTGGTCTGTTGTTACTGGTTTATCTGGTCTGTTGTTACTGGTTTATCAGGTCTGTTGTTACTGGTTTATCTGGACTGATGTTACTGGTTTATCTGGTCTGGTGTTACTGGTTTATCTGAGCTGTTGTTACTGGTTTATCTGGTCAGTTGTTACTGGTTTATCTGAGCTGCTGTTATTGGTTTATCTGAGCTGGTGTTACTGGTTTATCTGGTCTGTTGCTACTGGTTTATCTGGACTGATGTTACTGGTTTATCTGGTCTGTTGTTACTGGTTTATCAGGTCTGTTGTTACTGGTTTATCTGAACTGATGTTACTGGTTTATCTGGTCTGGTGTTACTGGTTTATCTGGGATGATGTTACTAGTTTATCTGGGCTGATGTTACTGGTTTATCTGCTCTGTTGTTACTAGTTTATCTGGGCTGATGTTACTGGTTTATCTGGTCTGTAGTTACTGGTTTATCTGGTCAGTTATTACTGGTTTATCTGGTCTGATGTTACTGGTTTATCTCAGCTGTTGTTACTGGTTTATCTGGGCTGATGTTACTGGTTTATCTGGTCTGTTGTTACTGGTTTATCTGGGCTGTTCTTACTGGTTTATCTGGGCTGATGTTACTGGTTTATCTGGTCTGATGTTACTGGTTTATCTGAGCTGCTGTTACTGGTTTATCTGGGCTGATGTAACTGGTTTATCTGGTCTGTTGTTACTGGTTTATCTGGGATGATGTTATGAGTTTATCTGGTCTGTTGCTACTGGTTTATCTGGTCTGTTGTTACTGATTTATCTGGGCTGTTCTTACTGGTTTATCTGGGCTGATGTTACTGGTTTATCTGGACTGATGTTACTGGTTTATCTGGTCTGTTGTTACTGGTTTATCTGGGCTGATGTTACTAGTTTATCTGGCCTATTGTTACTGTTTTATCTGGGCTGTTGTTACTGGTTTATCTAAGCTGGTGTTACTGGTTTATCTGGGCTGATGTTACTAGTTTATCTGTTCTGTTGTTACTGATTTATCTGGGCTGCTCTTACTGGTTTATCTGGGATGATGTTACTGGTTTATCTGGGATGATGTCACTGGTTTATCTCAGCTGTTGTTACTGGTTTATCTGGGCTGATGTTACTGGTTTATCTGGTCTGTTGTTACTGGTTTATCTGGTCTGTGGTTACTGATTTATCTGGGCTGCTCTTACTGGTTTATCTGGGCTGATGTTACTGGTTTATCTGGGATGATGTTACTGGTTTATCTGGTCTGATGTTACTGGTTTATCTGGTCTGATGCTACTGGTTTATCTGGTCTGATGTTACTGGTTTATCTGGTCTGGTGTTACTGGTTTATCTGAGCTGTTGTGACTAGTTTATCTGGTCTGGTGTTATTGGTTTATCTGAGCTGGTGTTACTGGTTTATCTGGTCTGTTGTTACTGGTTTATCTGGTCTGATGTTACTGGTTTATCTGGTCTGGTGTTACTGGTTTATCTGAGCTGTTGTTACTAGTTTATCTGGTCTGCTGTTATTGGTTTATCTGAGCTGGTGTTACTGGTTTATCTGGTCTGTTGCTACTGGTTTATCTGGTCTGATGTTACTGGTTTATCTGGTCTGTTGTTACTGATTTATCTGGGCTGTTCTTACTGGTTTATCTTGGCTGATGTTACTGGTTTATCTGGGATGATGTTACTGGTTTATCTGTTCTGTTGTTACTGGTTTATCTGGTCTGTTGTTACTGGTTTATCTGGTCAGTTGTTACTGGTTTATCAGGTCTGTTGTTACTGGTTTATCTGGACTGATGTTACTGGTTTATCTGGTCTGGTGTTACTGCTTTATGCTGCTGTTATTGGTTTATCTGAGCTGCTGTTATTGGTTTATCTGAGCTGCTGTTATTGGTTTATCTGGTCTGGTGTTACTGGTTTATCTGGTCTGTTGCTACTGGTTTATCTGGACTGATGTTACTGGTTTATCTGGTCTGTTGTTACTGGTTTATCTGGTCTGTTGTTACTGGTTTATCAGGTCTGTTGTTACTGGTTTATCTGTTCTGTTGTTACTGGTTTATCTGGTCTGTTGTTACTGGTTTATCTGGTCTGTTGTTACTGGTTTATCAGGTCTGTTGTTACTGGTTTATCTGGACTGATGTTACTGGTTTATCTGGTCTGGTGTTACTGGTTTATGCTGCTGTTATTGGTTTATCTGAGCTGCTGTTATTGGTTTATCTGGTCTGGTGTTACTGGTTTATCTGGTCTGTTCTTACTGGTTTATCTGGACTGATGTTACTGGTTTATCTGGTCTGTTGTTACTGGTTTATCTGGTCTGTTGTTACTGGTTTATCAGGTCTGTTGTTACTGGTTTATCTGTACTGATGTTACTGGTTTATCTGGTCTGGTGTTACTGGTTTATCTGAGCTGTTGTTACTGGTTTATGTGGTCAGTTGTTACTGGTTTATCTGAGCTGCTGTTATTGGTTTATCTGGTCTGTTACTGGTTTATCTGGTCAGTTGTTACTGGTTTATCTGGGATGATGTTACTGGTTTATCTCAGCTGTTGTTACTGGTTCATCTGGGCTGATTTTACTGGTTTATCTGGTCTGTTGTTACTGGTTTATCTGATCTGTTGTTACTGGTTTATCTGGGATGATGTTATGAGTTTATCTGGTCTGTTGTTACTGGTTTATCTGGTCTGTTGTTACTGATTTATCTGGGCTGTTCTTACTGGATTATCTGGGCTGATGTTACTGGTTTATCTGGGATGATGTTACTGGTTTATCTGGTCTGTTGTTACTGGTTTATCTGGGCTGATGTTACTAGTTTATCTGGTCTGTTGTTACTGTTTTATCTGGTCTGTTGTTACTGGTTTATCTGGTCTGTTGCTACTGGTTTATCTTGACTGATGTTACTGGTTTATCTGGTCTGTTATTACTGGTTTATCTGAACTGATGTTACTGGTTTATCTGGTCTGGTGTTACTGGTTTATCTGAGCTGGTGTTACTGGTTTATCTGGTCTGTTGCTACTGGTTTATCTTGACTGATGTTACTGGTTTATCAGGTCTGTTGTTACTGGTTTATCTGAACTGATGTTACTGGTTTATCTGGGCTGATGTTACTGGTTTATCTGGTCTGTTGTTACTGGTTTATCTGGGCTGTTCTTACTGGTTTATCTGGGCTGATGTTACTGGTTTATCTGGTCTGATGTTACTGGTTTATCTGAGCTGTTGTTACTGGTTTATCTGGGCTGATGTTACTGGTTTATCTGGTCTGTTGTTACTGGTTTATCTGGGCTGATGTTATGAGTTTATCTGGTCTGTTGTTACTGGTTTATCTGGTCTGTTGTTACTGATTTATCTGGGCTGTTCTTACTGGTTTATCTGGGCTGATGTTACTGGTTTATCTGGGATGATGTTACTAGTTTATCTGGGCTGATGTTACTGGTTTATCTGCTCTGTTGTTACTAGTTTATCTGGGCTGATGTTACTGGTTTATCTGGTCTGTAGTTACTGGTTTATCTGGTCAGTTATTACTGGTTTATCTGGTCTGATGTTACTGGTTTATCTCAGCTGTTGTTACTGGTTTATCTGGGCTGATGTTACTGGTTTATCTGGTCTGTTGTTACTGGTTTATCTGGGCTGTTCTTACTGGTTTATCTGGGCTGATGTTACTGGTTTATCTGGTCTGATGTTACTGGTTTATCTGAGCTGCTGTTACTGGTTTATCTGGGCTGATGTAACTGGTTTATCTGGTCTGTTGTTACTGGTTTATCTGGGATGATGTTATGAGTTTATCTGGTCTGTTGCTACTGGTTTATCTGGTCTGTTGTTACTGATTTATCTGGGCTGTTCTTACTGGTTTATCTGGGCTGATGTTACTGGTTTATCTGGACTGATGTTACTGGTTTATCTGGTCTGTTGTTACTGGTTTATCTGGGCTGATGTTACTAGTTTATCTGGCCTATTGTTACTGTTTTATCTGGGCTGTTGTTACTGGTTTATCTAAGCTGGTGTTACTGGTTTATCTGGGCTGATGTTACTAGTTTATCTGTTCTGTTGTTACTGATTTATCTGGGCTGCTCTTACTGGTTTATCTGGGATGATGTTACTGGTTTATCTGGGATGATGTCACTGGTTTATCTCAGCTGTTGTTACTGGTTTATCTGGGCTGATGTTACTGGTTTATCTGGTCTGTTGTTACTGGTTTATCTGGTCTGTGGTTACTGATTTATCTGGGCTGCTCTTACTGGTTTATCTGGGCTGATGTTACTGGTTTATCTGGGATGATGTTACTGGTTTATCTGGTCTGATGTTACTGGTTTATCTGGTCTGATGCTACTGGTTTATCTGGTCTGATGTTACTGGTTTATCTGGTCTGGTGTTACTGGTTTATCTGAGCTGTTGTGACTAGTTTATCTGGTCTGGTGTTATTGGTTTATCTGAGCTGGTGTTACTGGTTTATCTGGTCTGTTGTTACTGGTTTATCTGGTCTGATGTTACTGGTTTATCTGGTCTGGTGTTACTGGTTTATCTGAGCTGTTGTTACTAGTTTATCTGGTCTGCTGTTATTGGTTTATCTGAGCTGGTGTTACTGGTTTATCTGGTCTGTTGCTACTGGTTTATCTGGTCTGATGTTACTGGTTTATCTGGTCTGTTGTTACTGATTTATCTGGGCTGTTCTTACTGGTTTATCTTGGCTGATGTTACTGGTTTATCTGGGATGATGTTACTGGTTTATCTGGTCTGTTGTTACTGGTTTATCTGGGCTGATGTTACTAGTTTATCTGGTCTGTTGTTACTGTTTTATCTGGGCTGTTGTTACTGGTTTATCTGAGCTGGTGTTACTGGTTTATCTGGGCTGATGTTACTAGTTTATCTGGTCTGTTGTTACTGTTTTATCTGGTCTGTTGTTACTGATTTATCTGGGCTGCTCTTACTGGTTTATCTGGGATGATGTTACTGGTTTATCTGGGATGATGTTACTGGTTTATCTCAGCTGTTGTTACTGGTTTATCTGAGCTGATGTTACTGGTTTATCTGGTCTGTTGTTACTAGTTTATCTGGGATGATGTTATGAGTTTATCTGGTCTGTTGTTACTGGTTTATCTGGTCTGTTGTTACTGATTTATCTGGGCTGTTCTTACTGGTTTATCTGGGCTGATGTTACTGGTTTATCTGGAATGATGTTACTGGTTTATCTGGTCTGATGTTACTGGTTTATCTGGTCTGGTGTTACTGGTTTATCTGAGCTGTTGTTACTAGTTTATCTGGTCAGTTGTTACTGGTTTATCTGAGCTGCTGTTATTGGTTTATCTGAGCTGGTGTTACTGGTTTATCAGGTCTGTTGTTACTGGTTTATCTGGACTGATGTTACTGGTTTATCTGGTCTGGTGTTACTGGTTTATCTGAGCTGTTGTTACTAGTTTATCTGGTCAGTTGTTACTGGTTTATCTGAGCTGCTGTTATTGGTTTATCTGAGCTGGTGTTACTGGTTTATCTGGTCTGTTGCTACTGGTTTATCTTGACTGATGTTACTGGTTTATCTGGTCTGTTATTACTGGTTTATCTGAACTGATATTACTGGTTTATCTGGTCTGGTGTTACTGGTTTATCTGAGCTGGTGTTACTGGTTTATCTGGTCTGTTGCTACTGGTTTATCTTGACTGATGTTACTGGTTTATCAGGTCTGTTGTTACTGGTTTATCTGAACTGATGTTACTGGTTTATCTGGGCTGATGTTACTGGTTTATCTGGTCTGTTGTTACTGGTTTATCTGAGCTGTTGTTACTGGTTTATCTGGGCTGATGTTACTGGTTTATCTGGTCTGTTGTTACTGGTTTATCTGGGCTGATGTTATGAGTTTATCTGGTCTGTTGTTACTGGTTTATCTGGTCTGTTGTTACTGATTTATCTGGGCTGTTCTTACTGGTTTATCTGGGCTGATGTTACTGGTTTATCTGGGATGATGTTACTGGTTTATCTGGTCTGTTGTTACTGGTTTATCTGGGCTGATGTTACTAGTTTATCTGGGCTGATGTTACTAGTTTATCTGGTCTGTTGTTTCTGATTTATCTGGGCTGCTCTTACTGGTTTATCTGGGATGATGTTACTGGTTTATCTGGGATGATGTTACTGGTTTATCTCAGCTGTTGTTACTGGTTTATCTGGGCTGATGTTACTGGTTTATCTGGTCTGTTGTTACTGGTTTATCTGGGATGATGTTATGAGTTTATCTAGTCTGTTGTTACTGGTTTATCTGGTCTGTTGTTACTGATTTATCTGGGCTGTTCTTACTGGTTTATCTGGGCTGATGTTACTGGTTTATCTGGGATGATGTTACTGGTTTATCTGGTCTGATGTTACTGGTTTATCTGGTCTGGTGTTACTGGTTTATCTGAGCTGTTCTTACTAATTTATCTGGTCAGTTGTTACTGGTTTATCTGAGCTGCTGTTATTGGTTTATCTGAGCTGGTGTTACTGGTTTATCTGGTCTGTTGCTACTGGTTTATCTGGTCTGATGTTACTGGTTTATCTGGTCTGGTGTTACTGGTTTATCTGAGCTGTTGTTACTAGTTTATCTGGTCTGGTGTTATTGGTTTATCTGAGCTGGTGTTACTGGTTTATCTGGTCTGTTGTTACTGGTTTATCTGGTCTGATGTTACTGGTTTATCTGGTCTGGTGTTACTGGTTTATCTGAGCTGTTGTTACTAGTTTATCTGGTCTGCTGTTATTGGTTTATCTGAGCTGGTGTTACTGGTTTATCTGGTCTGGTGTTACTGGTTTATCTGAGCTGATGTTACTGGTTTATCTGGTCTGTTGTTACTGGTTTATCTGGTCTGTTGTTACTGGTTCATCTGGGATGATGTTATGAGTTTATCTGGTCTGTTGTTACTGGTTTATCTGGTCTGTTGTTACTGATTTATCTGGGATGTTCTTACTGGTTTATCTGGGCTGATGTTACTGGTTTATCTGGGATGATGTTATTGGTTTATCTGGTCTGTTGTTACTGGTTTATCTGGGCTGATGTTACTAGTTTATCTGGTCTGTTGTTACTGTTTTATCTGGTCTGTTGTTACTGGTTTATCTGGGATGATGTTACTAGTTTATCTGGTCTGATGTTACTGGTTTATCTGGTCTGTTGTTACTAGTTTATCTGGGCTGATGTTGCTGGTTTATCTGGTCTGTAGTTACTGGTTTATCTGGGCTGTTCTTACTGGTTTATCTGAGATGATGTTACTAGTTTATCTGGTCTGTTGTTACTGTTTTATCTGGTCTGTTGTTACTAGTTTATCTGGTCTGATGTTACTGGTTTATCTGGTCTGATGTTACTAGTTTATCTGGACTGATGTTACTGGTTTATCTGGTCTGTAGTTACTGGTTCATCTGAGCTGTTGCTGCTGGTTTATCTGAGCTGTTGTTACTGGTTTATCTGAGCTGTTGCTGCTGGTTTATCTGAGCTGTTTTTACTGGTTTATCTGGGCTGTTCTTACTGGTTTATCTGGTCTGTTGTTACTGGTTTATCAGGTCTGTTGTTACTGGTTTATCTGGACTGATGTTACTGGTTTATCTGGTCTGGTGTTACTGGTTTATCTGAGCTGTTGTTACTGGTTTATGTGGTCAGTTGTTACTGGTTTATCTGAGCTACTGTTATTGGCTTATCTGAGCTGGTGTCACTGGTTTATCTGGTCTGTTGTTACTGGTTTATCTGGTCAGTTGTTACTGGTTTATCTGGTCTGATGTTACTGGTTTATCTCAGCTGTTGTTACTGGTTTATCTGGGATGATGTTACTTAGTTTATCTGGTCTGATGTTACTGGTTTATCTGGTCTGATGTTACTGGTTTATCTGGTCTGATGTTACTGGTTTATCTGGGCTGATGTTACTGGTTTATCTGGTCTGTAGTTACTGGTTTATCTGGGCTGTACTTACTGGTTTATCTGAGATGATGTTACTAGTTTATCTGGTCTGATGTTACTGGTTTATCTGGTCTGTTGTTACTAGTTTATTTGGGCTGATGTTACTGTTTATCTGGTCTGTAGTTCCTGGTTTATCTGGGCTGTTGTTCCTGGTTTATCTGAGCTGTTGTTACTGGTTTATCTGGTCTGTTGTTACTGTTTATCTGGGCTGATGTTACTAGTTTATTTGGGCTGATGTTACTGTTTATCTGGTCTGTAGTTCCTGGTTTATCTGGGCTGTTGTTCCTGGTTTATCTGAGCTGTTGTTACTGGTTTATCTGGTCTGTAGTTACTGGTTTATCTGGGCTGTTCTTACTGGTTTATCTGGGCTGATGTTATTGGTTTATCTGGGATGATGTTACGAGTTTATCTGGTCTGTTGTTACTGGTTTATCTGGGATGATGTTACTAGTTTATCTGGTCTGTTGTTACTGGTTTATCTGGGATGATGTTACTAGTTTATCTGGTCTGTTGTTACTGGTTTATCTGGGATGATGTTACTAGTTTATCTGGGCTGATGTTATTGGTTCATCTGGTCTGTTGTTACTGGTTTATCTGGGCTGATGTTACTTGTTTATCTGGTCTGTTACTGGTTTATCTGGTCTGTTGTTACTGGTTTATCTGGGCTGATGTTACTTGTTTATCTGGTCTGTTACTGGTTTATCTGGGCTGTTACTGGTTTATCTGGGCTGTTGTTACTGGTTTATCTGGGATGATGTTACTTGTTTATCTGGTCTGTTACTGGTTTATCTGGGATGATGTAACTGGTTTATGTGGTCTGTTGTTACTAGTTTATCTTGTCTGATGTTACTGGTTTATCTGAGCTGTTGTTACTAGTTTATCTGGGCTGATGTTACTAGTTTATCTGGGCTGATGTTACTGGTTTATCTGGGATGATGTTACTGGTTTATCTGGGCTGTTCTTACTGGTTTATCTGGGCTGATGTTACTTGTTTATCTGGTCTGTTACTGGTTTATCTGGTCTGTTGTTACTGGTTTATCTGGGCTGATGTTACTTGTTTATCTGGTCTGTTACTGGTTTATCTGGGCTGTTGTTACTGGTTTATCTGGGCTGATGTTACTTGTTTATCTGGTCTGTTACTGGTTTATCTGGTCTGTTGTTACTGGTTTATCTGGGCTGATGTTACTTGTTTATCTGGTCTGTTACTGGTTTATCTGGGCTGTTGTTACTGGTTTATCTGGGCTGATGTTACTTGTTTATCTGGTCTGTTACTGGTTTATCTGGGATGATGTAACTGGTTTATGTGGTCTGTTGTTACTAGTTTATCTTGTCTGATGTTACTAGTTTATCTGGGCTGATGTTACTGGTTTATCTGGGATGACGTAACTGGTTTATGTGGTCTGTTGTTACTGGCTTTATTGGACTGACTGTGGCTGACATGGCAGCAAACCAGCTGATTGCTAACGTAGTTGATGTTAACCGGCAGCTAGCTGCTGTGAGTTAGCGTCAGCATCAAGAGGCTAACCAGTTGTTGGTTAACTTTAGTCTTTCTGCTGCGGCTGATCTGAAGTCAGACTCGTTACAACCGGAACACATTAACATTAAAGCCGTTTATGTTCACTTCTGAACTTTAGAGGAGACTGTGCTCACTGAAGCCGCTCAGCTAAACCTTAGCCTCTGTGTTAGCCGGCTAACGCTACTCCACTGTTAGCATTCTAGCATTAGCGAAGCTAATTATACAAAACTCCATTTGAAATCTCTGTGATTATTGTGTCCCTGTTTGTCAAAGAAAACACATACAGCTCTCTAGCAGACCTTTAACCCGTCAGTAAGGTCATGTGATAGATTCAGAAGACATACTGTGTTTGGTTCGTTATAAACTTTACCAAGTGTTTGCGCTGCTGTTGCTGCCGCCCTCAGTCAGAGCCGAGGACACCAACATGCAACTTTCATCTTTTATAATCTCACTAAAACACAAGTTGTGTTTTACGTCTCAGCCGAAGCGACGAGCGGCGCCAAACAAATCATAAACAGTAACAGAAATGATTGTACTCGGTTTACTTTGTAACTGACGCCAACGGAAACATTAAACTGGCATATTTTTAAAACGGGTCTGGTGTGACCTAATCTGCTTGAACTGAGACCCAGCTGACGTTAGCAAACGAACTAACCTGATGTTAAAGTCTGGGACCACACGGCCCCCTGGCAGACCAAACCTCATTGTAATCATCGACATTTTAAACACCGTGAAAACCTTCAGTGCCGCTAGCGGCGCTCTACGGGGCCTGTGGCGGGGAGACAGCTCTCACACCGCGGACCCGAGCAGCCACTGAGGCCGGGACGGAGCAGGTAGCACGGGCTTGACAAATACTCGCCTCTCCGCCCGTGACAACGATGTAAAGGTGTGATTTTACCTGGACAGGTTCCTGCAGCACCGTCATTCCGCTTCCACACTCCGTCCGCCTGCTCTTTTCTCTCGGCTCTTTCTTTACAGGAGTCTCCAGGAGGAGCTGCGGCCGAACATTTGAACACACCGACCGTTACCAGCCGAACACAGCCGAAGAATGCCGAGGCGGAGATGGACGACTGTCTGTCAACGGAAAAAGACGAAGTAGCCGATGCGCCTACTGCTGGTGACATCATCGTGTTTAGTCGCCTGCTGGTGACGTCACAGATGATTTTTTTTTTTAAACGAAAACCGGACTGTTGAGGGACTGTCCGTTACTTGTGAGCTAAAGGGTGGAGGCATGTCAAATAATTTGTTCAGCACTGGAACTGTTTTAGAGGAGGAGCATACAGATTTAAGTGTTTGTATTTGTTTTTATATTCTACAACAGATTTTTAAAGAAAACATTGAGGGTTTTCTTTAAGTCACCAAAATGACTTCTATCAGCCAGAAACTGTAAACACAGGAATTTATGAATTTCTGACGGTCCTTGAACACATCACATGTAACAAACGCTTCTGTCAGAAAAGCAAACACACACACACACACACACACACAACCAAATCTGACCTTAAAACAGTGACATTGCATAAAAATCATTTTATCTTATGTTGCTTATAAAGTATGACCAATCACATCGGAGACCTTTTTAAACTTTTAACTTTCAATCATCAAAGTTTTGAAAAATGTACTGTTTTTTTTTTTTTATTTAATTTGCTGATTAATCTTTGGAGATGCTGGCAGTGAACTACAGAGTCCCTAAAGGGACATGGGGGAGAGAAACATAGATGGATGTAAAATATCTGTAATGAATCAATAAGAGAAGTGATTTGTCCCCAGTACAAGGACATTGTGAACACATTCACTGAGACATTTGTAGGGACAATTCTGTCCTCCCAAGACATTGGTAGGGACATGTCCCTACTGTCCACATGAAGACCTACACTCTCACAATCCATCAATCATTTAAAACAATCAGTGACTAGGGCGTCGTTGGCATAGTGGTAGAGCAGGCGCCCCATGTACAAGGCTGTTGTCGCAGCGGCCCGGGTTCAAATCCAGACTGTGGCTCTTTGCTGCATGTCATCCCCCTCTCTCTCTCCCCCTTTCACGCTTACCTGTCCTGTCCATTAAAGGCAAAATGGCCAAAAAAAAACAAAAAAACAATCAGTGACTAAAACATGACTCTGCTGTCACATTTGTTTCAGACATCAGGAGGATCTGTTCCCTCAGACATCAGGAGGAACTGTTCCCTCAGACATCAGGAGGCATGTTCCCACAGACATCAGGAGGATCTGTTCCCACAGACATCAGTAGGAACTGTTCCCACAGACATCAGGAGGAACTATTCCCTCAGACACCAGGAGGAACTGTTCTCTCAGACATCAAGGGGAACTGTTCCCACAGATATCAGGAGGAACTGTTCCCTCAGACATCAGGAGGAACTGTTCCCTCAGACATCAGGAACAACTGTTCCCACAGACATCAGGGGGAACACAAGGCTGATGACACAAACAGAGACATGTTTGAATGCAACACAGCACACACTTTATTACACATGGTGACAGTATGACATCACTTCCTGTTGATGGCTGTCATCATAATAACACCTGCTTCAACAAACAACTGAACACAGGCTAACACTGTGGCTAACACAAAGGCTAATGCTGATTAGCAGAGTGAGAAAACATGTGGGCGGGACTACAGAACACACAGCATTACATCATCCACATGGGAGAGTGTCTTCATACTGGAGAGGCGGGGCTACAGGGTACAGTTGGCTTCAGGAGAGAGTCGACATTTAGCCACCGTCAGGTAGGTCTCCACCTGGAAACACAAAAGTCATCATCATCTGTGGCTCAGAGATAGAGCGGGTTGTCCACCAATCGGAAGATCGGTGGTTCAAACCCCGGCCCCTCCAGTCTGAAGATACTGAACCTCCAATAGCTCCCAATTATGCTTCCATCGGTGTGTGAGTGTGTTTAAACTGAATATAAGGTGGCACCCTGTAAGGTAGCCTCGGCCACCAGTGTGTGAATGTGTGTGTGAATGGGTGAATGTGACCCGTAGTGTAAAAAGCGCTTTAAGTGGTTGAATGACTTGAAAGGCGCTATACAAATGTAGGTCCATTTACCATCATCACTATGACATCATCATTAACAGTGACACAGCGGCCATGTTTATTCTTTGTTCGTGGAACGTTCACGACAGATACATGTCACCATCAGAGAGGAACATATGGTGTGGGAGAAAGTGCGGTTGACCATGAGACGAACACTGCTCATTACTTCTTCCCACTACCCAGCCAGATGAAGGTGAGAGCTTGGACTGCCCCCCAACGTCCACAGCTGTTATTCCCTCGTGTTTGCAGAGAACTGACTCTGCCCACAAGTCTCCGTGTTCTGTTCATCCTGTGCAGCGTGAACGTTCTGCAACTACATTTGGTTCTAAATCCTCCTTAGACTCCAGACACCTTAACATACTCATCCTGCTTGACCTCACAGCAGCCTTCGACACCATCAATCACTCCATCCTGTTCTCCCAACTGGAATCATCTCTTCACATCACCGGCACAGCACTCTCCTGGATTCACTCCTACCTCACCAACCGACACCAGTTCATCAGTATAAACAACTGCACCTCCCCCACCACTCCCATGTCTCAAGGTGTCCCCCAGGGGTCGATGCTTGGTCCCCTCCTCTTCATCCTCTACATGCTCCCCCTTGGCAAGATCCTCCGTCATCACGGCCTCCAGTTCCACTGCTACACCGCCGACATCCAACTGTACATCTCCACCAAAGCCATCACCAACACCACCCACTCCATATTCACCAACTGTCTCACTGAAAAAACATCATGGATGCAAACAAACTATCTCCAACTGAACAGTGACAAATCGGACATAATCATCATTGACCCCACATCCCGCACCAAAGCCACCCACAACCTCTGCCTCACCTTCGATAACTGCCCTCTGTCTCCCTCACCACACACCCGTAACCTAGGAGTCATTTCTGACAGCCAGCTAAGGTTTGACCACCACATCAGTCACTTCACCAGGACTGCCTTCGACACCACAAGAACATCGCCCGTCTCCGCCCCTCACTCACCTCTGCTGGAGAAACCCTCATCCACACATTTATCACATCCAGACTGGACTATTGCAATATCATCCTCTATGGCTCATCATTCAAACTCCTCAATAAACTTCAATACAGCCAGAACTCTCAATAACCAGGCCCTCTCCTGCCTCACACACCTACTCCACCACCGCGCCCCCTCCCGCGACCTCCGCTCATCCGAAGGAAATCTCCTCTCACTATCTGCATGGACCAAGCACTGAACCTGGGGGGACAGGGCCTTCTCCATCGCTGCCCCCTCCCTGTGGAACTCACTCCCCAATCCCATCTGTATCTGCACACACCTCCCAACATTCAAGACTACGCTCAAAACTCACCTTTTTAAATCAGCTTTTAATGTATAAGTTTGTGTGTTTTATACTGTTTTACTGCTGCTTTCGAGTTTTACTCTGACTTAGCTCTATTTTATGATTTTTTAAAAAAACTGTATAGTGTCTTTGAGCATTTGTTGAAAGTGTTTACAAATAAAATTTATTATTATTATTATTATTAAATGAATTTTAGATCATGACATCATCACCGTCCTCCTCCTCTTCCTCACCTTGTGCATGTCTTTTTTGAAACACGCCAGCAGTTCGTACGTTCGTCGCAGCGACTCGTCGGCGCCCAGACTCTGATAATAGTTCCCATAAGGAGCCAGCTGGAGGGCGGAGCTGTCAGGGAAGAGCTCTGCTCCATCCTGATTTGCCTGCAGGATCAGGTGGTTAATCACATGGTTAGATCAGCTGATCAGCTGAGACCGATGTTTACAGTGTGTGTGTGTGTGTGTGTGTGTGTGTGTGTGCTGACCCTGATCAGCAGCAGGATCCCGGTCTTCAATTCAGACAGTTTGGGAGAAATCTGGTTTCTGGGAGCAGAACCTCCGGACAGGGACCGACTGGGGAACTCCCAGGACTCCACCAGCCGATAGGAGATTGACAACAGCTTCAACACCTGCAACCAATCAGACGAGAAGACAGAGACAACGGTGTCAACACGTCTAACCAATCAGACGAGAGGACAGAAACAACGGCTTCAACACCTGCAGCCAATCAGACGACAGGACAGAGACAACAGCTTCCTGGAGTGTAGCAGAGTGTCGTAGTGTGTCGTCGAGTGTAACAGAGTGACGTCGAGTGTAGCAGAGTGTAGTCGTGTGTCATTGAGTGTAGCAGAGTGTAGTAGAGTGTAGTAGTGTGTTGTCGAGTGTAGCAGAGTGTAGTAGTGTGTCGTTAAGTGTAGCAGAGTGTAGCAGCGTGTAGCAGAGTGTCGCACACTGCAGGACTCACGGAGCTGCGCTGCGTTTCATGCTTGTCGATGGGGCTGATGATGTAATCAGAGTTACAGAAGTCCTGCAGGAAGATCTTGTTGAGCTGTCGCTGCTCCTCCGTCTGCAGAGTGCTCTCCTAACAAACACAAACACACACTGATGGTCAATGACATCACAAGTCTTTGTCTCTGATGTCACTGTCCGTCCCTACCAGCTGCTGAAGACTTACAAAGTCAGAGAAGAGTCTCTGAGCAAGCAGGTGGAGATGTTGAACTCTGCTGACGGCGATGGAGAACAGACGCTGGCCGTCTGTGATTGGCTGAGAGGAAACACCCAGAGACACTACTGACAGCAGGAGGACGACTGAGAGACAGACAGGTAGGAGACAGGTGAGAGACAGTTTAGAGAGTCAGACAGGTAGGAGACATATAACCAGTAACGGAGCAATGTCTCAGGTCCTGGTGTCTCACCTCGGTCCATGGCTGGTCTGGGATCAGGTCTGGCTCTGGTGGATCTGGTCTGAGTTCAGCTGCTCAGAGCATTCTGATGTTCTTGGCTCAGTTTTTGGTTTTATAGAGGAAAAGTTGATGATTTAATTCATCGACAGAAACATGACACGAACAAACAACCGACACCTGTGTGTGTGTGTGTGTGTGTGTGTGTGTGTCTGTCACACCTTCATCATAATATTAAAAGCAGATATAAAACAAACTCCTGATTGGTGGATTCTGAGCTGAAAATATTAAAATATTCCGACATGAAAAACAAGTTAATGTCATGACGTCAGAAGAAACTGAACCATCAGAACTAATGAGTTGATGATGTCACTTCCTGTTTGTGGAGACAATGCAGTCCGAAGTTCTGAAAACTAATAAATCCAAAAAAATCAATGTTTAAGAGAAGAAGAAAATTAATCAGATTGAGTCAGGATTATTGACAGATTTATAACAAATATTTCAACCTGTATACTGACAGTTAATGATCCGGTTATTGATCCAGTTATTAATCCAATCAGAACGACATCATCTGTATAATAAACTGACCGGATGAAGCCATTCATAATAAACTACACCAACAGTCGTTACTGAGTCTACAGACGTTAATGTGACAGAGTTAACAAGTCAGAGCTCAGAGACAAAACACAGAAACATTCACAGGACAAAAGACTTTGTTAGAAATAAAAATAGGTCCGTAGAGATCAGCAGAGTACAGTAGAGCACAGTAGAAATCAGTAGAGTAAAGTAGAGATCAGTAGGGACCAGCAGAGTACAGTAGACATCAGTAGAGTACAGCAGAGAGCAGTAGAGATCAGCAGAGTAATGTAGAGGTCAGTAGAGACCAGTAGAGATCAGTAGAGTACATTAGAGGTCAGTAGAGTTCAGTAGAGAACAGTAGAGACCAGTAAAGACCAATAGAGACCAGTAAAGACCAATAGAGATCAGTAGAGGTCAGTGGAGTACAGCAGAGACCAGTAGAGGTCAGTAGAGACCAGTAGAGATCAGTAGAGTACAGTAGAGGTCAGTAGAGTACAGTAGAGACCAGTAAAGACCAGTAGAGATCAGTAGAGATCAGTGGAGTACAGCAGAGACCAGTAGAGGTCAGTAGAGTTCAGTAGAGTACAATAGAGACCAGTAGAGTACAGTAGAGATTAGTAGAGTTCAGTAGAGATCAGTAGAGTACAGTAGAGACCAGTAGAGATGAATAGAGTTCAGTAGAGATCAGTAGAGTACAGTAGAGATCAGTAGAGTTCAGTAGAGATCAGTGGAGTACAGCAGAGACCAGTAGAGGTCAGTAGAGTTCAGTAGAGATGAGTAGAGTTCAGTAGAGAGCAGTAGAGTACAGTAGAGATCAGTAGAGTTCAGTAGAGATCAGTGGAGTACAGCAGAGACCAGTAGAGGTCAGTAGAGTTCAGTAGAGATGAGTAGAGTTCAGTAGAGAGCAGTAGAGTACAGTAGAGATCAGTAGAGTTCAGTAGAGATCAGTAGAGTTAATAAGAGATCAGTATAGTGCCATATAGATCTGTAGAGAACAGTAGAGATCAGTAGAGTACAGTAGAGTTCAGTAGAGTTCAGTAGAGATCAGTAGAGTACAGTAGAGATCAGTAGAGATCAGCAGAGATCACTAGAGTACAGTAGAGTTCAGTAGAGATTAGTAGAGTACAGTAGAGATCAGTAGAGTATAGTAGAGTTCAGTAGAGATCAGTAGAGTACAGTAGAGATCAGTAGAGAGCAGTAGAGACCAGTAGAGTACAGTAGAGTTCAGTAGAGTACAGTAGAGATCAGTAGAGAGCAGTAGAGTACAGGAGATTTCAGTAGAGATCACTAGAGTAAGGTAGAGTTTAGTAGAGTCCAGTAGAGTACAATAGACTTCAGTAGAGATCAGTAGAGTACAGTAGAGAACAGTAGAGTACAGCAGAGATCAGTAGAGAGCAGTAGAGACCAGTAGAGTACATTAGAGTTCAGTAGAGTACAGTAGAGATCAGTAGAGAGCAGTAGAGTACAGGAGATTTCAGTGGAGATCACTAGAGTAAGGTAGAGTTTAGTAGAGTCCAGTAGAGTACAGTAGAGAGCAGTAGAGATCAGTAGAGTACAGTAGAGATCAGTAGAGATCAGTAGAGATTACTAGAATACAGTAGAGTTCAGTAGAGATTAGTAGAGTACAGTAGAGATCAGTAGAGTTCAGTAGAGACCAGTAAAGACCAGTAGAGATCAGTGGAGTACAGCAGAGACCAGTAGAGGTCAGTAGAGATCAGTAGAGTACAGTAGAAGTCAGTAGAGTTCAGTAGAGACCAGTAGAGTACAGTAGAGACCAGTAAAGACCAGTAGAGATGAGTAGAGTTCAGTAGAGATCAGTAGAGTACAGTAGAGATGAGTAGAGTTCAGTAGAGGTCAGTAGAGTACATAAGAAATCAGTAGAGATCAGTAGAGTACAGGAGAGATCAGTAGAGATCATTATAGTACCGTATAGATCTGTAGAGTACAGTAGAGATCAGTAGAGTACAGTAGAGTACAGTATAGATCAGTAGAATTCAGTAGAGATGTGTAGAGTACAGTTTAGATCAGTAGGGCTCAGTAGAGTACAATAGAGATCAGTAGAGTCCAGTAGAGATTAGTAGATATCAGGAGAGATCAGTTGACTACAGTAGAGATCAGTAGAGATCAGTAGAGTACAGTAGAGTTCAGTAGAGATCAGTAGAGTACAGTAGAGATCAGTAGAGTACAGTAAAGATCACTAGAGTACAGTAGAGTTCAGTAGAGATTAGCAGAGTACAGTAAAGATCACTAGAGTACAGTAGAGTTCAGTAGAGATCAGTAGAGTACAGTAGAGATCAGTATAGTAGAGTTCAGTAGAGATCAGTAGAGTACAGTAGAGATCAGTAGAGTGCAGCAGAGATCAGTAGAGACCAGTAGAGTACATTAGAGTTCAGTAGAGTACAGTAGAGAGCAGTAGAGAGAAGTAGAGTACAGTAGATTTCAGTAGAGATCAGTAGAGTAAGGTAGAGTTTAGTAGAGTCTAGTAGAGTACAGTAGAGTTCAGTAGAGATCAGTAGAGTACAATAGAGTTCAGTAGAGTTCAGTAGAGATCAGTAGAGAGCAGTAGAGATCAGTACAAATCAGTAGAGTACAGTAGAGAGCAGTAGAGATCAGTAGAGATCACTAGAATACAGTAGAGTTCAGTAGAGATTAGTAGAGTACAGTAGAGACCTGTAAAGACCAGTAGAGATCAGTAGAGATCAGTGGAGTACAGCAGAGACCAGTAGAGGTCAGTAGAGTACAGTAGATATCAGTAGAGACCAGTCGAGGTCAGTGGAGATCAGTAGAGACCAGTAGAGTACAGTCGAGACCAGTAGAGATCAGTAGAGATCAGTAGAGATGAGTAGAGTTCAGTAGAGATCAATAGAGTACAGTAGAGATGAGTAGAGTTCAGTAGAGGTCAGTAGAGTGCATAAGAAATCAGTAGAGGTCAGTAGAGTACAGTAGAGATGAGTAGAGCTCAATAGAGTACAGTAGAGATCAGCAGAGTACAGTAGACCACAGTAGAGATCAGTAGAATACAGTAGAGGTCAGTAGGGCTCAGTAGAGTACAGTATAGATCAGTAGAGTTCAGTAGAGATGAGTAGAGTACAGTGTAGATCAGTAGGGCTCAGTAGAGTACAATAGAGATCAGTAGAGATCAGTAGAGTCCAGTAGAGATTAGTAGATATCAGGAGAGATCAGTAGACTACAGTAGAGAAAAGTAGAGATCAGTAGAGTCCAGTAGAGATCAGTAGAGTACAGTAGAGATCAGTAGAGATCAGTAAAGTACAGTAGAGATCAGTAGAATACAGTAGAGTTCAGGAGAGATCAGTAGAGTACAGTAGAGAGCAGTAGAGATCAGTAGAGTACAGTAGAGATCACTAGAGTACAGTAGAGTTCAATAAGGGTTTTTTTGGGGAGTTTTTCCTTATCCGCTGTGAGGGTCTTAAGGACAGAGGGATGTCGTATGCTGTAAAGCCCTGTGAGGCAAATTGTGTTTTGTGATATTGGACTTTAGAAATAAAATTGATTGATTGATTGATTGATTGAATAGAGATTAGTAGAGTATAGTAGAGATCAGTAGAGTACAGTAGAGATCAGTAGAGTACAGTAGAGTTCAGTAGAGTACAGTAGAGATCAGTAGAGTACAGTAGAGTTCAGTAGAGTACAGTAGAGTACAGTAGAGATCAGTAGAGTCCAGTAGAGATCAGTAGAGAGCAGTAGAGATCAGTAGAGTAGAGTAGAGATCAGTAGAGTACAGTAGAGTTCAGTAGAGTACAGTAGAGTACAGTAGAGATCAGTAGAGTCCAGTAGAGATCAGTAGAGTACAGTAGAGTTCAGTAGAGTACAGTAGAGTCCAGTAGAGATCAGTAGAGTCCAGTAGAGATCAGTAGAGAGCAGTAGAGATCAGTAGAGTACAGTAGAGATCACTAGAGTACAGTAGAATTCAGTAGAGATTAGTAGAGTACAGCAGAGATCAGTAGAGTATAGTAGAGTTCAGTAGAGATCAGTAGAGTACAGTAGAGATCAGTAGAGAGCAGTAGAGACCAGTAGAGTACATTAGAGTTCAGTAGAGTACAGTATAGAACAGTAGAGTACAGGAGATTTCAGTAGAGATCACTAGAGTAAGGTAGAGTTTAGTAGAGTCCAGTAGAGTACAGTAGAGTTCAGTAGAGATCAGTAGAGTACAATAGAGTTCAGTAGAGTTCAGCAGAGATCAGTAGAGATCAGTAGAGTACAGTAGAGATCAGAAGAGAGCAGTAGAGATCAGTAGAGATCAGTAGAGAACAGTAGAGATCAGTAGAGTACAGTAGAGATAACCAGAATACAGTAGAGATCAGTAGAGATTAGTAGAGTACAGTAGAGATCAGTAGAGTACAGCAGAGAGCAGTACAGTAGAGTTCAGTAGAGATCAGTAGAGAGCAGTAGAGTACAGTTGATTTCAGTAGAGATCAGTAGAGTAAGGTAGAGTTTAGTAGAGTTCAGTAGAGTACAGTAGAGTTCAGTAGAAATCAGTAGAGTACAATGGAGTTCAGTAGAGTTCAGTAGAGATCAGTAGAGAGCAGAAGAGATGTTGCTGATGTTTAAATGAAAACAGATTCAGGTATTTGGGATGTCTTGGTCTGATCAGTAGAACTCTGCAGAACTCAGTGGAACTCAGGTCACATGTGTTTGTGATGTCGTGGTCATGACTTTATTCAGTGTTGTCACAGACCTCAGATCAGACATTTACCACAGACCTGTTACATCACAGAGGAAACTGAATTTATTCATCGCTCCATGACATAGATACCACTGGTAACAGGTCAGCTCACATACATGTTAATGAGAAGACGTGGCACGACAATGAGCAACAACATGTCAGTCTGATGAACAAACATGTTTACTGATAAACAAACATGTTTGCTGCTGATAGCGTCTGATGGTCACTGATACATGAAAATGTTTTATCAGCACACAGCTGATCTGTGTGTGTGTGTGTAAATGTGTGTGTGTGTGTGTGTGTGTGTGTGTGTAAATGTGTGTGTGTGTGTGTGTGTGTGTGTGTGTGTTCTCATTCAGCAGCTGTCCTCTTCTTGTCTTACCGTCTGAACTTTGACCATTCAGATCAAACAACAGCTGCTGCTGTTTGAGAGGAAGTGGAGCCAACTGCTCTTTGCCACACAGGAAGTATCAGCTTCATCAAACCCTCCTCTTCCTCACACCTTTATCCTTACAAACAGGTCTGTTCAGCACTCCACACACCACCCTGTAGAACCCTATGGAACCCTGTAGAACCCTGTGAATCACTGTTGAATGCTGTACAACCATGTGGAGCCCAGTGGAAAACTGTGAAACCCTGTTGAACCGCTATGGAACCTTGTAGAACTCTGTGGAACCTTGTGGAACCCTGTTGAAAACTGTGGAACCTTGTTGAACCCTGTGGAACCTCATTGAGCCCAGTGGAACCCTGTGGAGCCCTGTACAACGCTGTTGAACCTTGTGGAACCCTGTTGAACCCAGTGGAACCTTTTAGAACCCTGTGAAGCGCTGCGGAACCTTGTAGAACCATATGAAGTCTGTTGAAACATGCAGAACCTGGTAGAACCCTGTGGAGCAATGTGGAAGCCCTGTTGAACCTTGTGGAACCCTACTGAACCCTGTGTAGCCCTGTGGGACCTTGTGGAACCCTGTGTGGAGCCCTATGGAGCCACTTTGAACCCTGTGCAGCCCTGTGGAACCTTATAGAACCGTGTGGAGTCTGTTGGAACCCTGTGGAGCCCCGTGGAGCCCTGTGGAGGCCTGTTGAACCCTGAGGAAACCTGTGGAACCCTGTTGAACCCTGTGATGCCCTGTGGAACCCTAAGGAACCATGTGGAACCCTGTTGAACCCAGTGGAAAACTGTGAAACCCTGTTGAACCAATGTGGGACCTTATAGACCTCTGTGGAACCTTGTGGAACCCTGTTGAAACTTACAGAACCTGGTGGAACGCTGTGGAGCAACGCGTAACCCTGTGGAGCCCCGTTGAACCCTGTGGAGCCCTGTTTTATCCCGTGGAGCCCTGAAGAACCTGGTGGAACCCTATAGAACCCTTTAGAACCCTGTGGAGCCCAGTGGGACTTTATAGACCTCTGTGGAACCTTGTGGAACCCTGTTGAAACCTGCAGAACCTGGTAGAACCCTGTGGAGCAATGTGGAACCCTGTGGAGCCCAGTTGAACCTTGTGGAACCCTACTGAACCCTGTGTAGCCCTGTGGAACCTTGTGGAACCCCGATGAACCCCGTGGCACCTTGTAGAACGCTGTGGAGCCCTTTTGAAAACTGTGAAACCCCTGTTGAACCCCTGTGGAACCCTGTGGAACCCTGTTGAGACCTGTTGAACCTTGTAGAACGCTGTGTGTTGAGCCCTGTGGAACCATGTGGAGACCTTTGGAGCCCTGTGGGGCCCTGTGGAACCCTCTGGAACCCTGTTGAACCCTGTGGCACCTTGTAGAACCCTGTGGAACCCTGCAGTACTCTGTGGCACCCTGTGAAGCCCTGTGGAACCCTGAGGAGCCTTGTGGTATACCGTGGAACCCTGTGGAATCCTGTGAGTCACTGTTGAATCCTGCGGAGCCCTGTTGAATCTTAAAGACACCGATGGAGTCTGTTGGAACCCTGTGGAACCATAAGTGAAACTTGTGGAACCTTGTTGAACCGTGTGGAGCCCATTAGAAGCCTGTGGTGCCCTGTTGAACCCTGTGGAACCCTGCAGAACTCTGTGGCACCCTGTGAAACCCTGTGGAACCATGAGGAGCCTCGTGGAACCATGTGGAACCCTGTGAGTCACTGTTGAACCCCGTGGATCCCTGTTGAACCCTGTGGAGCACTGTTTAACCCTGCAGAGCTCTGTTGAACGTTGAAGACCTTGATGGAGTCCATTGGAAACTTTTGGAGGCTTGTTGAACCCTGTGGAACCCTTCAGAACTCTGTGGCACCCTGTGAAGCGCTGTGGAACTTTGAGGAGCCTCGTGGAATACCGTGGAACCCTGTGAGTCACTGTTGAACCCTGTGGAACCCTGTTGAACCCTTTGGAACTGTTGAACCCTGGGGAACCCTGTAGAACCCCATGGAGCTCAGTGGAAAACTGTGGAACCCTGTTGAACCCTGTGGAACCTTGTAGAACCCTGTGGAACCCTGTGGAGCCCTGTAGAACCCTGTAGAATCCTGTTGTACATTGTAGAACCCCGTGGAGCCCTGTTGAACCTTGATGACCCCAATGGCGTCCGCTGGAACCCTGTGGAACCCTAAGTAAAACTTGTGGAACCCTGCTGAACCCTGTGGAACCTTGTAGAACCCTGTGGAGCCCTGTAGAACCCTGTAGAATCCTGTTGTACATTGTAGAACCCCGTGGAGCCCTGTTGAACCTTGATGACCCCAATGGCGTCCGCTGGAACCCTGTGGAACCCTAAGTAAAACTTGTGGAACCCTGCTGAACCCTGTGGAACCTTGTAGAACCCTGTGGAGTCTTTTGGAAGCCTGTGGTGCCCTGTTGAATGTTGTAGAGCCCTGTTGAACCTCTGTGGAATCTTGTAGAGCTCTGTGGAACCTTATGGACCCCTTTTGAAGCCTGTGGAACCTTGTAGAACCCGTGGGGCCCTGTGAAACCCTGTGGAGCCCTGTAGAACCCTGTCCAACCTTGTGGAACCCTGTTGATCCCTGTGGAGCCCTGTTGAACCCTGTGGAACCTTGTTAAACCCTGTGGAACCTTGTAGAATGTTGAGGAGCCCTTTAGAAGACTGTGGAGCCCTTTTGAACCCTGTGGAACCCTGCAGAACTCTGTGGCACCCAGTTAAGCCCTGTGGTATCATGAGGAGCCTCGTGGAATACTGTGGAACCCTGTGGAACCCTGTTTAACCCTGCAGAGCCCTGAGGAACCCTGTGGAAACTTGTGGAACCCTGTAGAACCCCATTGAGCTCAGTGGACAACTGTGAAGACCCCAGTGGAGTCCGTTGGAACCCTAAGTGAAACTTGTGGAACCCTGTGGAACCCTATGGAGCCCTTTAGAATCCTGTGGGGCCCTTTGGAAGCCTGTGGTGCCCTGGTGAACCCTGTGGAGCCCTGCAGAACCCTGTGGCACCGTGTGCAGCCTTATGGAACCCTGTGGAGCCCCATGGAACCCTGATAACTCCTGTGGAGCCCCATGGAACCCTGATGACCCCTTAAGGACCTTGTAGAACTCTGTGGAACCCTTTTGAAAACTGTCGAAACTTGTGGAACCTTGTAGAACCCTGTGAAGCCCCTTTGAGCCCTGAGGAACCCTGTGGAGCCCTGCAGAACCCTGTGGAGTCCAGTGTAAATCTGTTGGACCCTGTGGAACCACGTGGAGCCCTGTTGAACACTGTGGAGCCCCGTGGAACCCTGTGAATCACTGTTGAACCCTGTGGACCCCTGTGGACCCCTGAGATGCCCTGTAGAATCCTGTGGAACCCTTAGGAACCCTGCAGAACCCAGAACACCTGTGCAGACCCGTGGAGCCATGTGGAACCCTGTGGAATCCAGTGGAACCATGTGGAGCTCTGTTGAACCTTTTTGAACTTTGTAGAACCATGTGAAGTCCTGTAGAACCCTGTGGAACATTGTGTAACCCTGTAGAACCCTATGGAACCTTGTTGAACACTGTGGAGCTCTGTTGAACCATGTGGAACCTTGTGGAACCCTGTTGGACCCTGTAGAATCCTGTGGAGCCCTGTAGCAGCCCGTAGAACCCCATGGACACCTGTGCAGCCCTGTGGAGCCATGTGGAACCCTGAATTCTATGGAACCCCGTGGAGTCCTGTGGAACCCAGTGGAATCCAGTGGAAGCCTGTCAAAACCTGTGAAGCCCTGTAGAACCCTATTAAACACTGTGGAACCATGTAGAACCCTATTGAAACCTATGGAAACTTGTAGAACCTTGTAGAACCCTGTGGTGCCCTGTGGAACCCCGCAGAATCGTGTGGCACCCTGTGCAGCCCTGTGGAGCCCTGTGGAACCCTGTTGAGCCCCGTGGAACCCTGATAACCTCTATGGAACCTTTTAGAACCCTGTGGAACCCTGTTTAAAACTGTGGAAACTTGTGGAACCTTGTAGAACCCCGTGGAGCCCTGCGGAACCCTACGGAACCCCGCAGAACCCTGTGGAGCCCTGTGGAACCCTTTTGGGCCCTGTAGAACCCTGATAACTCCTATGGAACCTTTTCGAACCCTGTGGAACCCTGCAGAATCCTGTGGTAACCTGTGCAGATCTGTGGAGCCCTGAACAACTCCAAGGAACCCTGTGGGACCCTGTTGAAAAGTGTGGAAACTTGTGGCACCTTGTAGAACCCTGTGGAGCCTTGTGGTACCGTGCAGAAATCCACAGAACCCTGTGGCACCCTGTGCAGCCCTGTGGAGCCCTTTTGATCCCTGCGTAACCCTGTTGGGCCCCGTGGAACCCTGATAACTCCTATGGAACCTTTTAGAACCCTGTGGAACCCTGCAGAACCCTGTGGAAACCTGTGTAAATCTGTGGAGCCCTGTGCAACCCCTTGGAACCCTGTTGGACCCTGTGGAACCACGTGGAGCTCTGTGGAACAATGTTGAACCATGTGGAACCCTGAGAAGCTGTGTAGAATCCTGTGAAGCCCTGAGGAACCCTGCAGAACCCTGTGTAAACCTGTGCAGCCTTGTGGACTCATGTGAAACATTGTGGAACCATGATGAATTCTGAGGAACACAGTGGAAAGCCGTGCAGCCCTGTGGAATCCAGTAGAACCCTGTGGAGTCCTGATGAACCCTGTGGAATCCTTCAGAACCCTATGGCACCCTGTACAGCCCTGTGGAACCCAATGGAACCCTGTTGAGCCCCCTGGAACCCTGACAACTCCTAAGGAACATTTTCGAACTCTATGGAATCCTGTGGAGCCCTATGGAACTCTGTGAAATACTGCTGAACCCTTCGGAGCTCTGATCAGCCCTGTGGAACTCTGTGGAGCCCTGTGGAACCCTGCAGAACCCAGTGGAAACCTGTGCAGATCTGTGGAGCCCTGTGTAACCCAGTGGAACCCTTTGGAGCCCTGTCAAACCCTGTTGAACACCGTGGAGCCCTGTTGAGCCCTGAGGAACCCTCTGGATACCTGCGGAGCCCTGCAGAACCCTGTGGAGCCCAATGGAACCTTGTTTACCCTGTGGAACTACGTGGAGCTCTGTGGCACCCCGTTGAGCCCTATGGAGCCCTGTGAATTAATGTTGAACCATGTGGAACCCTTTTAATTCTTGATTTGAGTGCGGCTTTCGATACCGTAGATCACTGTGTGCTTTTACATCAGTTAGAGCGTTACGTTGGTGTACATGGGCTGGCACTCTCATGGTTCCAGTCTTATTTATCTAGCAGATCCCAATGCGTTAGTTTTAATAATTGTTTTTCTGAATGTTCTACTGTCATCTCTGGTGTGCCCCAGGGTTCTGTCCTTGGCCCTCTGTTGTTTTGTATTTACCCGTTCCCTCTGGGCAAGATCTTTTCAGAATATGGCATTAAGTTCCATTGCTATGCGGCTGATACACAGCTATACATACCGCTGCAGCCAAATGACCCCTCCCAAATCCAAAATTTAGAGGCATGTGTATCCCAAATCAAACTTTGAATGTGTCACAACTTCCTTATGCTTAATGCTGCAAAGACTGACTTGTTAGTGATTAAGCCTAATAACTATAAGCACTTGTCTGAGGACCTATGTCTTAATATAGATGGATGTATGATCACTGAGAGCTCACGCATTAGAAACTTTTCTGCCTCATATCAAGGAAATCATTAAGACAGCATTTTTTCATCTCCATAATATAGCCAAAATCTGCCCTGTTTTATCTTTCCGAAACGCTGAGATTGTTGTTCATGCTCTTGTGTCCTCTAGACTGGATTATTGCAACACTCTTTTCTCTGGCCTCCCTAGCTGTGCTATCAGAAGTCTTCAGCTTGTGCAGAATTCAGCCACCAGACTTTTGACGAGAACCAGTAGATATAGCCACATAACTCCTGTCTTGGCATCACTTCACTGGCTGCCTGTTCAGGCTAGAGCTGATTTTAAAGTTCTTCTTTTAACTTATAAGGCCTTAAATGTACTTCCACCATTGTATTTAACCGAACTACTTACACCCTACCTCCCACTACTTCCTCTTCGCTCTCTTAATTCACACCTACTTGTCATCCCATTGGTTAATAAAAAGTCAGCTGGCTGTAGGGCCTTCTCCTACCGTGCTCCTTATTTGTGGAATGGCCTCCCATTAGCTATTAAAGAAGCTACCTCCAACAGCAACATATTTTTAAATCCCGTCTTAAAACACACCTTTTCACTCAGTATTTCGGTTAGTCTGATTTGTTACTGTTTTATCACTGTCTTTTTGTGCTGTTCTTATTGTTTTTATTGTTTAATCTTTTATTGTACTTGGTTTTTATTATAAAGTGTATTGAGACCATGTACCATGGTGATTTTGCACTTTAAATAAATTGATTGATTGATTGATTGATTGATTGATTGATTGATTGATTGATTGATTGTTGAATCCTGTGGAGCCCTGCAGAACCCTGTGGAGCCTTGTGGAAAACCTCCACTGTGTGTGTGTGTACAGGGCCCTGTTTCAAAAAGCAGACTGTGCAAACTCTGATCCTGACCTGTGATCTCTGATCCTGATCAGGCACAGTCAGCCTGAGGGAAGCTGGTTCACAGTGAGCACCAACAGACATCATCAGTAGAGTGCAGATAACATGATTCTCAGAGACAGGAAGTGGAGTTAAAAGCAGAGCCACTGATTTCATCCAAAACTGAATCACATTTGAAGTCATGAAACATCAATGTGCTGCATCAGCTGAACAGAGTGAGGTGTGATGGGAACAGTCTGCAGAGCGTGTTCATATATGACGTCATGTGATGAGGTCATGTGTCTAACATACAGAAACATGTTTCTATCTTAACAGTGTTCATATATTTGAATATAATTTATTCAGCTGTAATGTGATGGAGCCCAAACACACTGGGCACAAACATCAAACACACAGATATTAAACACACTGGAACTGATCCTGACGTCATGACGATGTGGACACCAGGCTGATGGAACTATTATGGGATGTTGAGTCCCATCAATGAGCCAGTTCCATCTTTAAATATATGAGATGTCTTGATCAATGACCTCATCATGAGTCCAGGTAGATTCATTAACACTGACACACCTGCAGCTCTGTGGAATTCCTTTGTGATCATCCGCTCTGATTTGAACAGGCCACTTTTAAAGATGGGGAGAGTGTCGGTGAACCAAAATTCAAAATCTCATGGAGCAAAGTCCATAAGCGGGTCACAGCAAGACCAGTAGCTGTTGAGAGGGACTGTGGCTACATGATGGCTATAGTGTCAGATCCAAAGCAGGGTACAGACATGAGAGTGAACCAAACCCACGTTTCAGGTAGGCCTAGTTGTGTCATCACACACAGATGCACACACCACTGTTGTTCAAAGTAACAATAACTTTAATTTTAAATTCTAGCTGAGGTCAGTGTTTTCAAGGATAATAAATATTTCACAAATGGCATAAACAGTGTAAAGAAATACATTCTCACCAGATTTACAACATTTACAGAACAGATGCTGAACAGTCTGATATGTCTGAAGAAGATATCTCAGTCAGTCTACTGTCATCACATGCACATTTCCCCAGGCATTTCCACTTGTGTGTATTAATACTGGCATTACCACACCAACTGCAGTGGAAGCTGTTGATGAAGCAGAATCACTTATTCACTGCTTTACAAACTATTTACAAATCAAAAGTTTTGATTTAGCAATAAGATTCCACCAATTTTATTTTAAGATACAAGTTTGATATAGATTCCTTTGCACAATGTTCAATATGTAAGAATTGTATTGTGCTCAGGGTGAAATGCCACCTCTTACAGGCCTGGAAGCACCAAACGACTGTTGGGTCACCTCATGTGACCTGTGTCTCAGCCAAAGGTTGCACATGAACACGCCACGAAGACTACAGCCGACAGCCAACGGGTGAGTTTCTTATCAAAATCGTCTTATTAAAAATTTGAAGCAACTGGAGTTGATACTACGGCGGCCGAGACGTACATAAAAGGCTTTTCTCGCAGCACCGGCTGTGCTGGAAATAGAGCAGTGGGCTGAAGCAGAGTGGTGCGGCATGTCGGCCGGCGCCGGTGTGGATTTGTTCATAGAATACAATGGAGGCAGCCGTTTTGACGCCCAACGTATGGCGGCGGTGTGTGTTGCACTTTACAGACTATTGCAGACTATTTATCAATTTGCCATCTTTAAATAGGAAACAAGTGGACATACAGTTAAGGTATTGACATTTTATTGTTTGTTCAATTTTTGTTTCCTCTTCAGGGAGGTATTTTTTCTCAAATATATTTATTGAGTTTTTTACATATTAACATAACAACAATAATACAACAACATCAACAGCGCTCAGTACAACATTGGTCTAGACAGCCTGTACACATGTACTTCTCACATCTGACCAGTACAATGAAAAGGCTTAAAATAGTTAAATAAATTAAATAAATTAAATATATAAATAAAAATGCACCCCAGATCACAATTCTAGAAGTTTCAAATTGCCAGGCTGTAATAATATGCAGGAAAGGAGCCAAAGGCTAGCCAAGGACAACACTCGAGAGTACTGAAGCTACTGTGGAGTTGGAAAAGCGAAGATATGGAGTCCAAATATTCATAAACTGTCCTTCTGACGAGTGAAGCAAGCAGGTCAGGTACTCAAGGGGAAAACATTCCATAATTATCTTATGCCAGTTTGATTTAGTGGGGGGTTTGTCACTTATCCAAGACAATAAGATGTTCTTCCTTGCTGCATATGTAAGGATATTATACAGTCTTGTAGAGTCAACATCCACAATAGAATCTTGACTGGGGTAACCTAGGATTAAAGAAAGAGGGTCCATGTGTAACACAACACCAAATATATTTTCCAGATCTTGCAAAACATCCATCCAATATGTTTGAATTTTAGGACAGGACCAAATACAGTGAGTATAGGTACCAACTGAGATTTTACATTTTAAACATGCAGGTGAGAGTTGAGAGTTCATTTTATGTCTTTTGTTAGGAGAAATTTGTAAACGGTGGACAATCTTGAATTGCAACAATCTGGCACGGTTACACACTGATATTTTCTTTGTTTGAGTCCATATCTTAGTCCATTTATCCCCATCAATATTTATACCAAGTTCATGTTGCCATGTCTGCATAACATCTTGTACATTTATCACATCAGTCTGGCTTAAGACATTGTAATAGCGAGTAATGCATTTTTTAGCTGGGCCAAGGAGGAGTAATTGTTCAACTGCAGATGTAGTAGCATCAGTATTAAGAGTAGTTCCCTTGCTTATGAAGTCCCGAATCTGCAGGTATTTGAAAAAATCATGTCTGGGGAGATTATACTTATCTTGAAGTTGTGCAAATGATAGCATGGATGCTCCCTGAAATAAATCACGCATCCTCTTTATCCCTCGGGTTGCCCAAGTGCTATATGCACCATCCACCATGCCTGGTAGGAAGTTAGGATTGCCCTGAATTGGAGCCAATGGAGATGTTAGTCCAGATCTTCCTTCAAGCTTTTGTGTAATAAACCATGCTTTTAATGTGTTAGATATTATAGGTTTTTTTTTTGCAATGGCTCCTGGCTCACTTTAAGTCCTTGAAGGCCAAAGGCCTACCAGGGAGCCTGAGGTCTGTGACTTTTCTAGGCTCAGCAAAACAGAAGTAGGATCCTCCTTGACCCATTCTGCTATAAATCTTAGATGGGATGCTAGTTGATACCATCTGATGTTGGGATGATCTAGACCACCCTTCGAACTAGGGAGTTGTAATTTTGTTACTTTTAGCCTTGGCTTTCTCTTGTTCCAAATGAAGTCACTCAGCCAGCCATTAAGCAGCCTCAGTACCTTGCCTGAAAAGAGTAGTGGGATCATCTGTAGGGGATATAACAATCTTGGTAAAATATTCATTTTAATGATAGAAACTCTACCAAGCAGTGACAAGGGGAGTGGAGTCCATCTGTTCAGGTCCTTCTTCATGGAGTCTAGGAGGGGGTTAAAGTTAGCTTTAAACATTTGGTGAAACAAAGGTGTAATATTAATGCCAAGGTAAACAAAACCTGTAGTGGACCATTTAAATGGGAATGACGGGAGTGTGTTAGTTCTGTCTCTAAGGTTTCCCATTGGCATAGCCAAAGACTTTGAGAAATTAATTTTATAACCTGAAAAACATCCAAACAGAGTGATTACATCAACAAGATGTAAAACAGAGGTTTCAGGTTGCAGCACGTAAAGCAAAACGTCATCCGCATAAAGAGAAATTTTATGCTGGATCCCACCTACATTCAAGCCAGTTATTTCAGGGTCTTGCCTTATGGCTTCAGCGAGAGGCTCTATAGCAAGAGCGAAAAGGGCAGGGCTAAGAGGGCAGCCCTGACGTGTTGAGCGATGAAGTGGGAAGTTGTCAGATCTATAGCCATTGGTGATGACTGCAGCCATGGGATTTTTATATAATAATTTGACCCACTTGATAAAATTGTCTCCCAAATTAAATTTATTTAAGACATTAAACAGATATGACCACTCGACACGTTCAAATGCCTTTTCTGCATCCAATGAAATGACCGTGCTATCAATTTCCTGTGTCTGACAAATATTGATAATATGCAGAAGCCTCCTAACATTGTAACTAGAACTCCTACCTTTGATAAAGCCTGTTTGATCCTCTTTGATGAGAAAAGGTAGAACTTTCTCGAGACATAATGCTAATATTTTGGATAATATTTTAATGTCCTGATTCAGAAGAGCAATAGGCCTGTATCCCGAGCAGTCCTCAGGGGACTTTCCTTTTTTTAAAATTAAGGTGATATCGGCTTCTCTTAGCGAATTGGGGAGGCTATCAGTGATGAAGGAATGTTCTAACATTTCCAAGAAGGGGTCTATAAGCACATCTTGAAATTCACCATAAAATTCACTGCTCAAGCCATCAGGCCCTGGTGTCTTGCCTGACTGCAGGCCTTTAAGTGCTAATAAGGCCTCTTCCCTGGAGATGGGAGCATTTAATTCACGTTTTTGGGAATCAGAGATGGTTGGAAAGGTTAGTCCCTCTAAAAATGATTCCATCCTATCTGTAACTCCCTGTGGTTGATCTGATTCATACAACTTGGCGTAAAATTGCCTGAAAGTGCTATTGATGTTTTTGTTATCAAAGTGGCGGGTGCCATTCCCATCTAAAATTGAATGAATCACCTGAGGATCCCTTTTAATTTTAGTCAAATGAGATAAATATTTACTGGGCTTATCCCCATACTCATATAACCTTTGCTTTGAGAAGAGAAGAGCACTCTTAGCCTGCTGGGTTAGTAAAGTGTCCAGAGCAGCCTGTGTGGCACATTTCCTCTGTAACAGTAATGGGTCTGATGTTAAGCAAAGTGTACTTTTAATATCTGACAGTTCTTTTTCAAGTTTTAGTTGCTGTTCTAATTGTTTTTTCCTTTTCGAGGCTGAATAGGCAATAATTATACCCCTAATGTATGCTTTAGAAGTTTCCCACAGTAAGGATGGGTTGCTGGTAGATTGTGAATTAATAGACAAAAATATCCTAAATTCACTTTTCAGATAAGAGATGAATTTGTCGTCTTTCAGGAGATGCGTGTCGAATCTCCAGCGTTTACTTTTCGTAGATTCTATATCTAGAGACAATTCTAGGAGAATTGCATGATCGCTAACTACAATATTGCCTATTGAGCAGGAAGACACACATTGCATCACAGTCTGGGGTATAAAAAAATAATCAATCCGTGTATGGCACTTGTGAGGAGGGGAATAAAAGGTGAATTCTTTATCAGATGGATGTAATATTCGCCATGTATCAACCAGATTGATTTCCCCACAAGTTGATAGAAGGGCTCTAGCCTGGTTTGACAGGGAAGAATTTCATGGGGGGTGTCTATCAAGTCGAGGATTAAGTAGACAATTAAAGTCACCTCCCACCAAGGCCAATGGCGAAGAGACTTCTGCAAATTCTGAAAATGCTTTAGTTAGTAAATCCGGAGAATAGTTAGGTGGGCAATAAAGATTCATAATAGTAATTTCTTTACCATTTAAGACACCATTTATAATCACAAATCTTCCATACTTGTCCTTTATACACTTTTTTAATTGGAATGGTAGATTTTTGTGTATCAATATAACAACCCCTCTGCTACTGGTGGTAAAAGAGGAAAGGTACACCTGACCAACCCAACTGTATTTAAGTTTGAGATGCTCATTGTCCTCTAAGTGGGACTCCTGTAATAGAGCCACATCTACTCCCTCCCTCTTTAATAAAGAGTAAACCTTTCTTCGCTTCACATTACCCCTCAAACCCCTTATATTCCATGAACAGAGTTTTAACTTAAATGGTGGCATTATTCTATTGGCAAATATAATGAACTGAATTGAATATCCATACAGATGACCAGAAATGCAGTTGTATAGCCTATATTATATTGCACTGCGTTTAGGGGCATGTTTTTAGGTAGTTTGTCCAAATAAGTCAATATGATACACTGAACTGTAAAAGACCAGTACTGAGCATGAACTACAAGTAACACAGAACCATAACAATAAGAAATGGTACATGTTAAGAAAAGGAAAAAAAAAAGAAAAAGGAAATGTTGAAAGAAAAGAGGATGGATAATGGGGGCCCTTCCCCAGATTGCCGGGGATTGCTGTTCTGTAACACCTCCAATAGGGCCAGATATGTTTCTCACATCATGTAAACAGAAAAAAAACAAAGCAAGTGACATAACCCAGTTGACCGGGGCTCACAGCAACACCTGATTATTAAATGATAAACAAAAGTTTTCAACTTTTTTTTTTTTTTTTTTTTAGTTTTAAGCCTTAAATGTGAATCGTCATCTATTCTTAAACCAGCTGGATTTTAACTGTTTGAACACTCGGGTATGATTAAGCAAGAGAGACACCTTATACACATTATGATAACAAATAGTCATTCACATGAATGTAAGATGTATAGTCACATGACCGAGTGTCCACACTTAGCTCTCATATGGTCGCAGAATCCGTCATTCCTGCCGTGCTGCAGCTGCACTGGTTGCGAAGGTCAGAGCCTCTGTCGGGGAGAGGAAGGTTTTCTTGGTGCCGTTCAGCGACACTTGTAACTTTGCAGGGAAGAGCATGGAGTAATCAGCACCGATTTGTTTGAGATGTTGTTTGGCTTCATTACGAAGTACTGCGGCGGACAGGTCATTGTAGAAGGATATTTTCCTTCCCTCCACAGTAATATCCCCGCCTGCTGCTTTATGCCGTACTGCTGCCATCACTCTCTGCTTGTCCGGGAATGTGTGGAACCGAATGATGACCGGGCGCGGTCGCTGGTCAGACCCGGGCTTGGGCTTTAGAGAGCGGTGAGCCCGTTCAAGCTTGCCTCGCCCCCCTTAGCATCCATGTCAAGAAAGTCCGGCAGCCAGTGTTCGAAAAAGCCCAAAGCATTTCTCCCCTCCATACTCTTGGGCAGGTTGAAGATGCGGATATTTTTCTGCCGTCCTCTGTTTTCCAGTTCGTCTATATGGTCGAAGAGGGATTCGACTTTTTTCTCCAGGGCTGCTACACGATTAGCTTGCGGCTCATTAGCGGTCTCAAGCTGTAGCATCCTAGCCTCTGCTTCGTCCAAGCGGTCATTAGCCCTCTTCAGCTGAGCAGTATGAGAGAGGACTGTTTTAGCCAAAGGGTCGAGTTTGTCGTTAATAGCCCCCATTAGTTTAGTGGTCATCAAATCCAGCGCTTTAGCGAGTCCGGGTTCAAGTTCTGCCTCCTCGCCATCTTCTTCATGCTCGCTGCCATGTTGGGCTAGCTCCATAGCCGTGTCGTCAGTTGGCTGTCGCGACTTATTCTTTCCCCTTGGCATTGTTTGATGTTGTTTTGACCAGAATTGCTCAAGAGTCATACCACTGCACAGGCACTACAAAAAGGCAACGTAGTAAAGAGAGAATGTAAAAAATATAAAGGGTGTTGGCGGAGCTCCCGTTAAACCGACTGTCTCCTAGGCCGTCATCACGTGACCCCCCAGGGAGGTATTTTTATAAGCCCATTTGGGTTTTCAACCTCTCCAGCACTTAATGTTATTGTTTTGTCTGTGCTTTTATAATTGTTATTGTTTTTTATGCAAATAAATAAACTCTCTAAACTCTAAACAAGTGGACATGAATTGCTGCAGACACTGAAGACTGCTACAATCTTCAGCTGAAACGTATAGTGTTAGCTCAGAGGTTCACAAAAAACATCCCAGTAACTAACATTACTTTGCGAGCGTGTGTTTAGCAGCTAGCTACGGTAACTGGAATATTCACCGGGGTTTTCTCGGACTGAGTTTACCACTGTGGCAGATGTTAAACTCTGAAATTATTAACACTAGAATACGTTTAATCATACAATGATGATATGAGCCATATGGTGACCTTGAACAGCTGCTGACAGAAAGCAGAGCTCTTTACAACAAACACTGTCCGTCTCGGCTACCGTAACCAGCCAGGTGCTTCACAGACTCCGCCTCCTCACCTCTCCGATCTTCTTCGTTTTGATGACTGTGTTCACTGTGGACCTCCTCACTAACGTTGCACTCAGGTTCAAATTGAAAAGGCTGGACAGGTGACATGTTTTTGCTGCCGTATAGTCAAGAGAATGGGATGAAAGGCCAGTGCAACCATCTGACGTCACAACCAGACT
Source organism: Cromileptes altivelis (assembly GCA_013133815.1). NCBI lineage: Eukaryota > Metazoa > Chordata > Actinopteri > Perciformes > Serranidae > Cromileptes > Cromileptes altivelis. Next base: position 40,838,818 of record CM023147.1, on the reverse strand, counting down.
GCATTGTGGTGTAAACAACAATAACGGCCAACAAGAGAAAAAATTGTTTCAAATTTAATAAAAAATAATACATCTACAATGTTTTTAAATTACCTTCACATAGTTGATGCCAATCTAGTAAAGACTACAAGTCTTCATGGTCGGGGTTCCTGTTAACACTGACACACCTGCAGCTCTGTGGAAATCCTCTGTGATGATCCCTTCTGATTTATGTCCCGAGAAAACCACTGAAACAGCTCAAAGTCTTTTCAGAGCCAGAGACACTTTTCTTAAGGGCCGACAAACCGCTGTCTCTCCTCAGATGATGATGTGTAATATACGATACATGTGGGTGGAACAGATTGTTAGATAAATTATAGTGTGAGGTCAAACAGTATCTTTCACATAGACACTCCTCCAGGAACCACAAGACGTCACCTTCTCCTTACACAACAGGCCCTAAATCATTTCTGACTCAACCTCCACCACTTCATTCACTAAAGGACACGCCATATTTCTACTTCCTGATACACGCTCAGGAGTATGTTGCCATAGTAACTGACTCAGAGTTACACTGATCCTGGTTTGTGATGTTTGTGAAGAATTACAGCGGAGACATTTCCTGGACAGTTTGAAGCTTTAATCATTTTGTCTTCACTGCAAGCAACAACCATCATCATCATCATCATCATCATCATCATCTGCCATAATCATCACCCTCAAACATTCACATCAACCAAACAGCTGATGACTCTGACATTCATTCACCAATCACGATGTCTGGTCGTAGCCACAGTTTGACATCGAGTGAAAACAACTTCTGAAGTTGGAGATTAAAAGTGAATCATAAAAACACTCGTTTATTAGAATTCATACAAAAAACACCACAAAATTATCACGTTAGAAATAAAGATGTTAAAGAAAGACATCAAAGACGTTAAACAAAGAAATAAAGAAATAAAACTACTGTGGGACAAAAAGCTGCAGATTAATAAATTCATTAATAAGTTTGACTTTTCTCAGTAAATCTATTGACTGACTTGACATCTATGTTCAAACACTTGAGATTTTGTCATCTGGAACTTCCCATTGTTGTTGTTTACAGAAACTGAATCTATTTCCTGTTTACAGCTTTGTTTACTTCACAACAGCACTGATGTCTGGACCTGTGAAGATTGGACTAATTCGTTTTGTTGCCTCAGTGATGTTCTAACTTCCGCTGTGACATCATAACATCTGACATGACGTCATAGTGTCCACTGTGATGTCACGTTTTGTTCTAGATGTAAAATGAAAGTCGTGTGTTCAGCTGTCAGACGATGTGAGTGGACAGCAAGTCTGAAGACATGTCAGTAGTCACGCCATCTGCAGAACGTCAGCAGGATGCCATCACTGCGTATGCATCACACTGAGTCAGAGCTGCTGCATCGTCATCTGTTTCACCTCAGTTAGTTTATACGGACAAAGTTCATCATGTCGCAGCTTTTCGTCTTTATTTACCTGTAAATTATCATAATAATAATAATAATAATAATAATAATAATATAATAATCAGGAGGGGTAACAAGTTCTTTCTCAGACCTGTTGTTTTTCCATAAGCCTGCTGACCAACAAAAAACAAACAAACAAACAAGCAAACAAGCAGAACTGAAAATATAACCTCCTCTCTGGATCAAACGTGGTGAGAAATTCAGGCTTATTTTGTTGTTTTCTATCCTGTAATTTTATCATGTTGACCTGTTGTCCTTCTGTCTTTCTGTTTTTCTGTCCATCTGCCCTTCTTGATGATGGACCCCTCCCCAGGTTTCTTTCATTTCTCCCTGTTGAAGGGTTTTTGGGAATTTTTTTCTTTGTCTGCAGGGAAAGTCTGAGGACAGACAGGTCTGAGGGTCTGAGGACAGACAGGTCTGAGGACAGACATGTCTGAGGGTCTGGGTCAGGTCAGGACTCGGCTTTAATTATTAAAGAAAATAAAATACAGAATCTGATGAATGACAAGCTGCATCCGTTACCATGGTTACTGATCACATCACTGTCAGTCATGTGATCAAACTCAACAACCAAAAAAACTGTTTGTCTCATCAGATTCAAATGTCGTTATGTTGTGTGTGTGTGTGTGTGTGTGTGTGCGTGTGTGTGTGTGGTCAGCAGTGGGCGGAGTCTCGTCTGTGACTGATTAAAGAGTTGAGCAGGTTAGTATCAAACTGTCAGACTGAATAACGTCACGTGATTGGTCATCTAAAACCTTCAGCCTGACTGATAAACACTTGCAACAGGTAAGAGTCACCTAGTCTGAGGTCATCACAGGTCACTGATGACATCATCATATCTGAAGTACGAGTGTACAGAGTGTCTGAACTGAATTCATCCCACAGGAAATGAGACATAGATTTTCAGAATAAGAGCATGTTGAGTCATCGATGGTTCAGGCTTGTCGTCTGTTGTGACGTGTCACTGAGTCTTTACGGCCAGGTTCGTCCAATGCTCCTCCGACAGGTGAGTTCCCACAGTCTAGAGCACAAACATGTTAAACAGCAACTGTCATCACACCACTGACTCCCTCAGGTTCTGATTTTGTACAGACTCAGAGGTGTTTAAGGGAGGAGCAGCATGGAGGAGAAACTCACTCTGAAGCTCCACCCGGGAGGGACGTACCTCACCCAAAACACCTGAGACGGGCTCATCTGTCTCCTGGCTGTCTCCGTACAGCTGACTGATTCGTTTACAGAGAAGTCCTCCTGTCTCGGGCGGCGAGACATCTCGCTGCCCCTCCTTCTCTCTGTATTTGTAGGATGCCAGTTTGACTGTCCGCTGCAGAAGGTGTTTCCTGTATGCTCTCTGGATCACTGTTGCCGCCACTTCTTCCTGTTTCCTCCGCAGAGTGCTGCTGATTGGTTCATATGACACCTGCAGGTAAGAATCATCATCACCTGTGACTTCAGAAAACTTTGAGAAATTATCAACAACATCAGTTTGTTTTTATGTCAACAAATACGATAACGATGACATGACGTGATGACATGAGACAAGAAGAAAAGGGACAAGACATTGTGACCTGACGAGATGAGATGAGACGAGACGATATGAGATGAGATGTGACAAGACATGATGACGTGACGGGATGAGATGTGACGAGATGAGATGAGACGAGACGAGACAAGATGAGACGAGTTGAGACAAGATGTGATGTGATGACATGACAAGATGAGCAACAAGACCAGACAAGATGAGACAAGACATGATGATGTAACGAGATGAGACGAGACAAGATGAGATGAGACAAGAGGAGCCGAGACGAGATGAGACATGATGACGTGATGAGATGAGATGAGGCATGACAATGATATGACATTATGATGACACAAGTGTAACCTTGGAGGGGTTATTGGCCATGAACTTCTCCTCCATGCTGGCCTTCAGAGTGTCCATCTCTCCTGAATCACCTAAAACCTGCAGACAAATGATTCAGTAAGATTTAATGAGATACGATGAAACATCATGATACTATAAAATATAACAAGATATAAATGTAGAATAATTGATGAAGCTGAGGTGAGCAGGTGATGATGTTACCTGTGCCGTGAGAGCCAGCAGGATGTCCAGACAGTGGATTTTGTCTCCAGGAACCAGAGGTAGATCCATGTGGATCAGTCGGATGGTGTTGGGTTTGGGGATCCTCAGAGGATCCTTCAGAGTGTCACAGAATTCAGACAGCTTACTGTGGAACACATGAGAACCTGTTAGAGTTCTTAGGAGAACACACCAGAGTCAGACAAAAGGACATGCAGGTGGGACTCACCTGTATTGGATGAACTGGGAGGCGTCAGGGTCAAACTTCTCCCAGGTTTCATAAAACATCTCAAAGTCATCCTCGCACAGCGGGTCAGCGCTCTCCTCTGTCGCCACATTGAAGTTCTCCAGGATGATGGCGATGTACATGTTGACCACCACTAGGAAGGACATGATGATGTAGGTGGTGAAGAAGATGATGCCGATGCCCGGGCTGCCGCAGTCCCCTCTGACCAGTGATCCAGGGTTTTCTAAGTCAGGGTCACAGTCCGGTGGCGTGTTCATGATGGGATTCAGCAGACCGTCCCATCCGGCTGACGTGGTAATCATAAACAAGCAGATCATGCTGTTCCCAAACGTCTCAAAGTTAAACATGTCATCGATCATGGCCTCCTTCCTCACATACGCAAAGTTCGACATGCCGAAGATGGAGAAGATAAACATAATGAGGAAGAGGAGGAGGCCAATGTTAAAGAGGGCAGGAAGTGACATCATCAGGGCGAACAGCAGCGTCCGGATCCCCTTTGCTCCACGAATAAGACGAAGGACTCGACCGATACGAGCCAATCGGATTACACGGAAGAGTGTGGGCGAGACGAAATACTTCTCTATGATGTCAGCAAGGAGAAGGCCTGAAGAGAAGGAGAGAAGAAAAGGGAAAGGAAAGACAGAACTGTATTTGCATCTAGTTTCCTTCTGAGGTCAAAGAGAAAAAAAACTGATCATGAAAAGAGGAAACAGAAAAAATACTCACTTCATCTCTGATTAAAATTTCAAACTTAATTTCTTTAAATTTTCAACATGAGAAGATTTCCGATGTTCTGAATGAACGATAAGGCATCAGCAGACAACGATTTACCGATTTACCAACTCACCTACGATGGACAGGATGACAACCACAAAGTCAAAGATGTTCCAGCCGACAGCGAAGTAGTGCTGCCTGAGTGCAGTCAACTTGAGAACGCACTCTGAGGTGAAGATGATGATGAAGACAAGGTTGACCCAATAGAGAATGATTTCTTTCTCCTGGCTCTGCTCATCCGTCTCCACCATCATGGTCACCATGTTGAGACAGATCAACACCATGATGAAGATGTCGAAGAACTGTGTGGTGACCAGGTCAAAGACCAGACCCTGGAACTTATTCTGTCGGACAGAAAGAGAAGAAACACCTGAGCTCACCTGACCGCTCTAAATCACGTCAGACAGGAAGTACGTGACCTGACCTCAGGGCGGGGAACAGGTTTCTGAGGTTTCTTTGAGCCCAGTTTCTTCATGGCGTTGTAATATTTCTTCTGCTCCTCCGTCATGAAAATATCTTTTCCTCCCAAGTGAAGAAAAAAAAGACAACAACCGTTAACTCACAGATGAAAAGAAAGTGCTCAAAGTGTATTATCTCGACGCCTCTGCTGAAAATCAAGTCTTTATTAAATTTATTATCTCGACCCCTCTGCTGAAAATAAAGTCTCTGTTAATATGATGTTTTTATCTAGCAGACGAATCATGGGTGAAATAAACAGTCAACACAGTGGCAAAACATTTCCACTTTGGAACTGTCAAAAACATGGTACATGAACCTGTACCTGTATTGAACCTTTCAAACTCTTATACACTATGCGTGTTAAATTCACATGCTGGTGGTCGAGATGACCCTAGGCGGTACCACCCGTTTAAACAGCCATCAGGAGAGATGTGGTGAACACTATTTTACCCAAAGATACTTCAACATACAGACTGGAGGATCAAACCGCCGGTCATCTGATTAGTGGATGACCCGCTGTACCTCCTGCGCCACAGACGGATTCAGACAGCTGAGGTTTATGATGTCACATATCCAAGGAAACAATCCTTTCAGTGTGGAGCTTTTCATTAGCATGATGCTACAACGAAACGAGGGGTGTCAGGAAAATCTTGGTGAAGCTGTGTATCAGAGAAATTTATTTCATCTTCACTACACTGTGAGACAAACAGTCACCATCAGAACAGAAAACAAGCAAAACAGGCAAACAGGTAAGCTTGGGCTGCAGGTGAGTGTCTGAGGGTGGAGAATGAACATCAGAGCCAGTTTAACACATGAACAGATTCTTCACATGTAAACAAACGTGTAAACAAGATGAACATCAGACTGTCAGAGAGGAGAAACTCATCTTTGCTTTCTGCTGGTTGAAGTTGTCGATGATGACTCCGATGAAGAGGTTGAGAGTGAAGAAGGAGCCGAAGATGATGAAGATGACAAAGTAAAGGTACATGTACAAGTTGTCCTCGTACATCGGCTGGGACTCCACCTACACACACACACACACGCATTATGGTCACCATGGTAACCACTTTCAGGTCAGTTTTACTTTACGTTGTGAAATCAGACTTGTATTTCTTAAAGTAGGGTTAAAGTGTGTCTGTCTGAGAACAAAGGTAAGATTATTTCAGTACTACTATGAGAACTAGTACCTGTTATAGTTCTACTATAAGTATTAGTATCTGATACAGTTCTACTATCAGTATTAGTATCAGTGACAGTTGTACTATGAGTATTAGTATCTGATACAGTTGTACTATGAGTATTACTAACTGTTACAGCACTACTATCAGTACTACTATCTATTACAGTTGTATTATCAGTACTAGTATCTGTTACAGCACTACTATCAGTACTACTATCTATTACAGTTGTACTATCAGTACCAGTATCTATTAAAGTTGTACTATGAGTATTAGTATCTGTTACAGTACTACTATCAATGCTAGTATCTGTTACAGTTCTATCAGTATTAGTATCAGTGACAGTATTACTATCAGTACTAGTATCTGTTACAGTGCTACTATCAGTATTAGTATCAGTGACAGTTCTACTATCAGTACTAGTATCTGTTACAGTTCTACTATCAGTAGTAGTATCCGTTACAGCACTACTATGAAAATTAGTATCTGTTACAGTTCTACTATCAGTACTACTATCTGTTACAGCTCTACTATGAGTACTAGTATCTGTTACAGCACTACTATCAGTATTAGTATCAGTCACAGTACTACTATCAGTACTAGTATCAGCGACAGTACTACTATCAGTACTAGTATCTGTTACAGTTCTACTATGAGTACTAGTATCTGTTACAGCACTACTATCAGTATTAGTAACAGTGACAATTCTACAATCAGTAGTAGTATCTGTTACAGTTCTACTATCAGTATTAGTATTAGTCACAGTACTACTATCAGTACTAGTATGTTACAGCACTACTATCAGTATTAGTATCAGCCACAGTACTACTATCAGTACTAGTATCTGTTACAGCACTACTATCAGTATTAGTATCTGTTACAGTTCTTCTATCAGTATTAGTATCTGTCACAGTTCTACTACTATTAGTACTAGTATGTTACAGTATGCTGTTAGTACAAGTGCAAGTATTATCCGCTCCAGTATAAATAAAAGTCATTGTTGTGTAATAGATTAAATTTACTCATCCACCTCTTTGAAATGTAATCAGTAATGTAACTATTCCAGTCCATCAAAGTATCTTATTACATTTGATTTGTTTCCTAACAAATTTTAAACTGGGTAATAAAGCTAAAAGGTTGAAAAACACAAGTCGATAAATGTATTTAAATTTTTCCCACTGGCTTGGCTGAGCTCCTTTGTCCAGAAATGTGTTCAAATAATAAAGAAAGCAACAGAATCAATGTTCGATCCAACATTTAAACTTTTTACCACAAAAACATTCAGAACTTTGATTAGTCACTATAATTTAGTTATGTAACCCTAACCCAGTACCAGGGCCAGCATCAGTAGCAGTATTAGTATCAGTGAACACATTAAAAGTATCAGAGGGTAAACTGACGTCTCTGGAGTCCACAGCAGCGTACATGATGTCCATCCATCCTTTAAACGTGGCCTGAAAGACACCAAGTAAACAGTTAAAAACAGTGAAAGTAGAAACAGACTCAGCTCAGACAAGGAGTTTTCAGTTGCACAACATTTCTCACAGGTCTGACTCTAACGTCATGTGATTCACAGGTAATCAGTGGTTAAAGTGAGGAGGTGAACACATGTTGGCGTCATCAGACAAATTTAACAGACACCATGTTTCTACTTCCTGACTCTGGGCTGGGCCCCTCAGATTGAGACCCCAAGGTTGGAACCCCCGGGTTGGGACCCCAGTTTGGGACCCCTGGGTTGGAACCCCAGGGTTGAGATCCCCAGTTTGGGACCCCTGGGTTGGGATCCAAGGGTAGAGACCTTCAAGTGGGGACCCCAGGGTTGAGATCCCCAGTTTGGGACCCCTGGGTTGGGATCCCAGGGTAGAGACCTTCAAGTGGGGACCCCAGGGTTGGGACCCCCGGGTTGAGATCCCCAGGTTGGGACCCCTGAGTTGAGATCCCCAGTTTGGGATCCCTGGGTTGGAACCCCAGAGTTGAGATCCCCAGTTTGGGACCCCTAGGTTGGGATCCCAGGGTAGAGACCTTCAGGTTGGGACCCCCGGGTTGAGATCCCCAAGTTGGGACCCCTGGGTTGGGACCCCCGGGTTGAGATCCCCAGTTTGGGACCCCTGGGTTGGAACCCCAGGGTTGAGATCCCCAGTTTGGGACCCCTGGGTTGGGACCCCCGGGTTGAGATCCCCAGTTTGGAACCCCTGGGTTGAGATCCCCAGTTTGGGACCCCTGGGTTGGGATCCCAGGGTAGAGACCTTCAGGTTGGGACCCCCGGGTTGAGATCCCCGGGTTGGGACCCCTGGGTTGGGATCCCCGGGTTGAGATCCCCAGGTTGGGACCCCTGGGTTGGGATCCCAGGGTTGAGATCCCCAGGTTGGGACCCCTGGGTTGGGACCCCAGGGTTGGGACCCCCGGATTGAGACCTGTTATGTGTGATGGTTTAATATTTCAGATGTCAGACTGGATCTCTCGGACTCACCACCTGCAGCAGCGACAGGTAGCCCATCCCAACATTGTCATAGTTGACCTTTAAGTTCTTCCAGCGGACCTCGGTGGAGTTGTCTGCGATCAGCGCGAAACACTCTGTCCTGTTGTTGACGTCCTCAGGGGGAAACACTTCCTGGGATGTCTCATTGAAACAGTAATAAAACTTTCCTGCGAACAGATTGACGCCCATGATGCTGAAGATCAGCCAGAAGATCAGACACACGAGCAGCACGTTGAAGATGGATGGGATCGCTCCAACCAGGGCATTCACCACCACCTGAGGACAAACAGGGACAGAGAGACAGGTCAGAGACTGAGAGACAGGTCAGAGACAGACAGAGACAGAGACAGACAATGAGAGACAGACAGAGAGACAGGTGTTAGAGAACAGACAGACAGTCTGTCTGTTCCCTAACACCTGTCTGTCTCACCCTCATGCCCTCGAAGCGCGACAGGGCCCTCAGGGGCCTCAGAGCTCTCAGTGTCCTCAGAGACTTGATGGCTCCCAGCTCAGAGTATCCAAGCACGTTTGCAGTCAGAGACACCAGAGACACCTAGAAGACACAGGACACCTGCTGATGACATCACAGCACTGGTGACCAATCAACAGACAACAAGTTCTCCTTGTTTACAGTGCGTCTGTGACCACTTTAACTCATCCATATGTAATCAGTAATCAGTTACTGATCATGTTATATGTCCACAACAAGGATGGCTCAGCACCAGGCACTGATAGGATCAATAACACTGAGGGGAGTTTTTCCTGATCAGCTGTGAGGGTCCTAAGGACAGAGGGATGTCGTATGCTGTAAAGCCCTGTGAGGCAAATTGTGGTTTGTGATATTGGGCTTTATAAATAAAATTGATTGATCTATTGAGAACATGATCAATAACACTGAGAACACAATCATGTTCTCAGTGTTATTGATCATGTTCTCAGTGTTATTTATCCTGTTCTGTGTTATTGATCATGTTCTCAGTGTTATTGATTGTGTTCTCAGTGTTATTGATCTTGTCCTCAGTGTTATTGATTGTGTGCTCACTGTTATTGATTGTGTTCTCACTGTTACTGATTGTGTTCTCAGTGTTATTGATCATGTCCTCAGTGTTATTGATCCTGTTCTGGGTTACTGATCATGTTCTCAGTGTTATTGATCGTGTTTTTAGTGTTATTGATCCTGTTCTGTGTTATTGATTGTGTTCTCAGTGTTATTGATCCTGTTCTCAGTGTTATTGATTGTGTTCTGAGTGTTACTGATCCTGTTCTCAGTGTTACTGATCATGTTCTTACGTCCACAATAAGGAAGTCCAGCCAGCACCAGGCGTTGGTGAAGTAGGTCTTGAATCCATAGGCGACCCACTTGAGAACCATCTCCACCACGAACACGTAGGTGAACACCTGGTCTGCATACTCCAGAACCATCTTTATGACCCGACGCTGCTCCAGGTAGATGTCCTCAAACGCCTGTCCACATGGTCACATGGTTGTGTTGTTATTTATGTTGTGTGAGGTCATCATCAGTTCTTGTTTACTTAGTCATTATTAGACATGATGCCACTGTTGATTAATGATTATTAAACGATATGTCACAGTGAGCACTGAGTTTTTTAAAGACAGTCTCACCTGTGTCAGCTCTGGCGGCCATGTTAGTAATCAGAACGTCAGCCACATGTGTAGTCCACTGTTAGCCATGTTAGTAGTCCTGTGGTCTGTTTTTTAGTGTCCTGCTTTCAGCCATGTTGTCTCCAAAAGTTAGTACACACACATCCCTGAGAACCAATCAGATCTCACTCGCTCAATCACATGATCAGATCAAACAAACCAAACAGCAGATGGATTAAAGACTGTCTTTAAATAAATGTCACAACAAGCATCACAGAAAAAGTAAAAATTTATCAAAAAGAAATCAAATTAAAAGAAGTATCAACACTGATCTCACAGCAAAAAAAACGGATCACGTCTGAATCAATAATCATATCTAATATTTAACTGACACTTATCATTAATCATTACTAATAATCTGAATAATAATATTTACCAGAGCTCCACTGCTCATCAGAATCATAAAGATGATGAAGGTCTCAAAGTAGTTGTGTTCTACAATGGAGAAACAGGTTCTTCTGATGTTAGACCACACCTTCCCTCTGCCCTGGGATGTGTCTATGTCCAGGAACGGACAGCGGTGGTAACACTCTGAAATATACAGAACCAATCAGCTGCTGAAGTTAAAACGTAATGTATAAATGACCTGTTTCATTCATTCATTCATTCATTCATTATCTATAACTGCTTATCCTGTCAGGGTTGCCAGGGCGGAGCCTATCTACTTGCTCCAGCTGAAATTAAACATGTCACCTGATGTTTTCTGTTGTTAACCTGCTGATCGACTGACGGAGCATCACAATGATTCATCGTCTGTACGTTCATTGTCATCTGACACTCGGAGACACTGTAAGACACTGTGAGACACTGTTACACAATTGGAGACACGGTGAAACACTTTGAGACACTGGGAGACACTCAAAGACACTATTACACACTCAGAGACACTGGGAGACACTGAGAGGCACTGGGAGACACTGGAGGACACTGAGGGACACTCGGAGACACTGAGAGGAGAGGGATCAGGGCTGCCAAGCTGGCCTATAAAGGCAAAATTGAGGACTTAGTCTCGGACGACCCAAGACGAGTGTGGCAGGGGCTACAACATCTCACCAACTATAAAGGCTGCAAAAAGGCAGTAACAACAACAAATAGAGCCCTGCTGGCAGAGGAGCTTAATAACTTATTTGCCCGCTTTGAGACCAGAAGCTCCTCCACTCCACCCGGCCTGGTCACTGACACACCTGCCCTCACTAATCAGCAGCATGAGGTGAGGCAGGTTCTCAAAGCAGTGAATCCGAGGAAGGCTGCCTGCCCTGACGGGGTACCTGGGAAGGTATTCAGGGCATGCTGCAACGAACTCTCTCCTGTCTTCACCATCATCTTCAATTTATCTCTCACCCAGGCCACTGTTCCCCTTTCTCTGAAATCAACAATAATCATCCCTGTTCAGAAACCATCCTCAATCAGCCTAGCAGACTACAGATCTGTGGCCCTCACCCATCTCATAATGAAGTGTTTTAACAAACTGGTGTTCAAATACATACAAGCCAGCCTCCCCCCATCCCTGGACCACCACCAGTTTGCATTCAGGCCTAAGAGATCCACAGATGATGCCATATCCATCATTCTCCATACTACCTTGAACCACCTGGAACGCAGAAACAGCTACAGTACAGGCCAAAAGTTTGGACATACCTTCTCATTCAATGCGTTTTCTTTATTTTCATGACTATTTACATTGTAGATTCTCACTGAAGGCATCAAAACTATGAATGTACACGTGGAGTTATGTACTTAACAAAAAAAGGTGAAATAATTGAAAACATGTTTTATATTCTAGTTTCTTCAAAATAGCCACCCTTTGCTCTGATTACTGCTTTGCACACTCTTGGCATTCTCTCCATGAGCTTCAAGAGGTAGTCACCTGAAATGGTTTTCCAACAGTCTTGAAGGAGTTCCCAGAGGTGTTTAGCACTTGTTGGCCCCTTTGCATTCACTCTGCGGTCCAGCTCACCCCAAACCATCTCGACTGGGTTCAGGTCCGGTGACTGTGGAGGCCAGGTCATCTGCCGCAGCACTCCATCACTCTCCTTCTTGGTCAAATAGCCTACCTACCTACTACCTCTTGAAGCTCATGGAGAGAATGCCAAGAGTGTGCAAAGCAGTAATCAGAGCAAAGGGTGGCTATTTTGAAGAAACTAGAATATAAAACATGTTTTCAGTTATTTCACCTTTTTTTGTTAAGTACATAACTCCACATGTGTTCATTCATAGTTTTGATGCCTTCAGTGAGAATCTACAATGTAAATAGTCATGAAAATAAAGAAAACGCATTGAATGAGAAGGTGTGTCCAAACTTTTGGCCTGTACTGTACGTCAGGATGCTCTTTGTGGATTACTCCTCCATCTTCAACACCATCATCCCAGACATCCTGATGAATAAACTGCTGACCCTCAGCCTCCCCCCACCCACCTGCAGCTGGATCAAAGACTTCTTGACTAACCGTCCACAGTCTGTCAGAGTAGGCCCTCACCTTTCTTCCATAATCCACACTCAGCACCGGCTCACCTCTGGGCTGTGTGCTGAGTCCCCTCTTGTATTCACTATGCACCTCTGACTGTACACTGACATTTCCATCTAACTCTGTTATTAAGTTTGCAGACGACAATACTGTGGTTGGACTTATTACAGGTGGTGATGAGTCTGCCTACAGGCAGGAAGTCCAAAACATGTCTGAGTGGTGCTCTGTCAACAACCTCCTCCTCAACACTACATAAACAAAGAACTCATAACTGATTTCAGGAAACACAATACAAGTCACCAGCCTCTCTTCATAAATGATGAGTGTGTGGAGAGAGTTTACTCATTCAAATTCCTTGGCGTCCACATCACAGACTGTCTGTCCTGGTCATCTAATACTCAGTGACTGTTAAAAAGGCACAACAGCACCTCCACTTCCTGAGGATTCTCAGGAAAAACTGACTGAGTGAAAAGCTGCTGTTTTTTTTCACAGATCAACAGTCGAGAGCATCCTGGCTTACTGCATTTCTGTGTGGTTTGCTGGATGTTCTGTTGCAGAAAAAAAAGTTCTCCAGAGAATCATAAAGACAGCAGAAAAAAATCATCCGTTGCCCCCTCCCCTCTCTGTCAGACATTGCAAACAGCTCCATTCTCTCAAGAGCTAAAAACATCATTAGGGACAATAAACACCCCGGTCATCATCTGTTTGAACTGTTACCCTCCGGCAGGTGTTATAGGTCCATCAAATCCAGAACCTCCAGACTCACTAACAGCTTTTATCCAGATGCTATAACATCATTAAACAAACACAGAAAATAAACCCTCCCACCTGCTGCCCTCTTGCACATGAACACTTGCCCTGCATTTTAAATTGTTGTTTTTGTATTTATTGTACTCGTACTTGTACTCATCGTCCTCCGCTTATTCGGGTTCGGGTCACGGAGGCAGCAGCCTCAGCAGAGAAGCCCAGACAGTCCTCTCCCCAGCCACTTCCATCAGCTCTTCCGAGGGAATCCCGAGGCGTTCCCAGGCCCGGCAATGTAGTCCCTCCAGTGTGTCCTGGGGTGGCCCCGAGGTCTCCTCCCGGTCGGACGTGCCCAGAATACCTCCCAAGGGAGGCGTCCGGAAGGCATCCTTACCAGATGCCCGAACCACCTCAACTGGCTCCTCTCGATGTGGAAGAGCAGCGATTCTACTCCGAGTCCCTCCTGGATGTCCAAGCTCTTCACCCTATCTCTAAGGCTGAGCCTAGCCACCCTACGGAGGAAACTCATTTCGGCTGCTTGTACTCGCAATTTCATTCTTTCAGTCACTACCCAGAGCTTGTGACCATAGGTGAGGGTTGGAACATAGATTGACCGGTAAATCGAGAGCTTAGCTTTCTGGCTAAGCTCCCTTTTCACCACACGGACCAGTTAAGCGTCCGCATCACTGCTGACATTGCCCCAATCCACCTGTCAATCTCCCGCTCCAATCAACCCTCACTCGTGAACAAGATCCTGAGATACTTAAACTCCTCCACCTCAGGCAGGACCTCCCCCCTGACCTGGAGTGGGCAATCCACCCTTTTCTGGCTGAGGACCATGGCCTCAGACTTGGAGGTGTTGATTCTGATCCCAGCTGCTTCACACTTGGCTGTGAACCGTCCTAGCAAGAGCTGGAGGTCACTGTTCAATGGAGCTAGGAGGACCACATCATCCGCAAAAAGCAGGGATGAGATCCTCCCGTCACTGAACCTGACCCCCTCCACCACTCGGCTGCGCCTAGAAATTCTGTCCATGAAAGTTATGAACAGAACCGGTGACAAAGGGCAGCCCTGGTGGAGTCCAACCCTCACTGGGAACAAGTCCGACTTACTACCAGCCACGCGAACCTGACTCACGCTCCTTCAGTACAGGGACTGGATGGCCCTTAGCAAGGGGCCACCAACCTCATACTCCCGAAGCACCCCCCACAGGATGCCCCTTGGGACACGGTCGTAAGCCTTCTCCAAATCCACAAAACACATGTGGACTGGTTGGGCGAACTCCCTTGCCCCCTCCAGCACCCTGGCGCGGGTAGGTTCAACTATTGACCGGACCCTCTTCTCCAGCACCCTGGAGTAGACCTTACCGGGTAGGCTGAGGAGTGTGATCCCCCTGTAGTTGGAACACCCCTGTAGTTGGGGCTGTAGCCTATCCCAGCTGACATCGGGCGAAAGGCAGGGTTCACCCTGGACAGGTCACCAGACTATCACAGGGCTGACACATAGAGACAAACAACCATTCACGACGGACAATTTAGAGTTATCAATTAACCTAGTCCCCAATCTGCATGTCTTTGGACTGTGGGAGGAAGCCGGAGTGCCCGGCGAGAACCCACGCTCACACGGGGAGAACATACAGAAGGGCTCCTACACCCAGGATCGAACCGGCAACCCTCTTGCTGTGAGGCGACAGTGTTAACCACCACACTACCGCGCCGCCCATTTATTGTATATTGTATTTATTTATTTATTGTATGTGTGTACCCAGTGGAGTTGCACTCTGAATTTTGTTGTACTGTAATGTACAATGACAATAAAGGCTTTCAATTCAATTCACTTCACTTCAATTCAATTCAATTCAATTCACAACCATTTACTCTCGCTGACGCTACCTTCACACTGTAGGAGGTGGAAATGGTTAATGTGTGTTGTAACAGGAAGTTATGGTGTGACTGTGTCTTTCCTTTTTGATAAAGCTTAAAGGTAGGGCTGGCTCAGGCTTGCCTTGTACCAGCCAAGGGGACCTCCTTTAATACACCTCCTATAATATACCTAAGATCATTCTGAATTAGCTGGTGCGTTTTTAAAGACTCACTAGAGCTACCTGATAGTAGAGAGTTACAGTAATCCAGCCTGAACAAAAGCGTGGACCAATTTTTCTGCATCTTTTCGGATCAGGATAGGCCTAATTTTCACAATATTATGCAGATGAAAAAATGCAGTCCGTGAGGTTTGTTTTAAATGAGACTTAAAAAACTTGATCAAATGTTACTCCGAGATTTCTTACGGTAGTGCTATAGGCCAGAGCAATGCCATCTAGAGAAACTATGTCATCAGAAAAAGAGACTCTGAGTTGTTTGGGGCCAAGAACAATAACTTCAGTTTTGTCTGAATTTAACATCAGGAAATTGGTGCTCATCCAAGTTTTTATGTCTTTAAGGCAGTTATGGAGTTTAGTTAATTGATTACTTTCTTCTGGCTTCATCGATAAATACAGCTGTGTATCATCCGCATAACAATGGAAATTTACAGAGTGATTTCTAATGATGTTCCCGAAAGGAAGCATATATAGAGTAAATAGGACTGGTCCGAGCACAGAACCTTGCGGAAACCACATGTTTCAAACTGGACTCTACAACATGTCAGTAACTGGGCTCTACTAGGACAGTGGGATGTTTTATGCTGTAAAGCCCTGTGAGGCAAACTGTAAATTTGTGATATTGGGCTTTATAAATAAAATTGATTGATTGACTGATTGATTGATACTACATATCACTAACTGGGCTCTACTACATGTCACTAAGTTGGCTCTACTCTACTGCATGTCACTAACTAGGCTCTACTGCATGTCACTCACTGGACTCTACTACATGTCACTAACTGGGTTCTACTACATGTCACTAAGTTGGCCCTACTACATGTCAATAACAGGGCTCTACTGCATGTCACTAACTGGACTCTACAACATGTCACTAACTGGGTTCTACTGCATGTCACTAACTGGGCTCTACTACATGTCACTAACTGGGCTCTACTGCATGTCACTAAGTGGGCTCTACTGCATGTCACTAACTGGGCTCTACTGCATGTCACTAACTGGGCTCTACTACATGTCACTAAATGGGCTCTACTGCATGTCACTAAGTGGGCTCTACTACATGTCACTAACTGGACTCTACTGCATGTCACTAACTGGACTCTACTGCATGTCACTAACTGGGCTCTACTGCATGTCACTAACTGGACTCTACTGCATGTCACTATCTGGACTCTACTGCATGTCACTAACTGGACTCTACTGCATGTCACTAACTGGACTCTACTGCATGTCACTAAGTGGGCTCTACTGCATGTCATTAACTGGGCTCTACTGCATGTCACTAACTGGGCTCTACTACATGTCACTAAATGGGCTCTACTGCATGTCACTAAGTGGGCTCTACTGCATGTCACTAACTGGACTCTACTGCATGTCACTAACTGGACTCTACTGCATGTCACTAACTGGGCTCTACTGCATGTCACTAACTGGACTCTACTGCATGTCACTAACTGGGCTCTACTACATGTCACTAACTGGACTCTACTGCATGTCACTAACTGGACTCTACTACATGTCACTAACTGGACTCTACTACATGTCTCTAACTGGGCTCTACTGCATGTCACTAACTGGACTGTACTGCGTGTCACTAGCTGGGCTCTACTGCATGTCACTAACTGGGTTCTACTACATGTCACTAACTGGGCTCTATTGCATGTCACTAACTGGACTCTACTGCATGTCACTAACTGGTCTCTACTGCATGTCACTATCTGGGCTCTACTGCATGTCACTAACTGGACTGTACTGCGTGTCACTAGCTGGGCTCTACTGCATTTCACTAACTGGGCTCTAAAGCATGTCACTAACTGGGCTCTACTGCATGTCACTATTTGGACTCTACTACATGTCACTAACTGGGCTCTACTGCATGTCACTAACTAGGCTCTACTGCATGTCACTAACTGGACTCTACTACATGTCACTAACTGGGTTCTACTACATGTCATTAACTGGACTCTACTGCATGTCACTAACTGGACTCTACTGCATGTCACTAACTGGTCTCTACTGCATGTCAGTATCTGGGCTCTACTGCATGTCACTAACTGGACTGTACTGCGTGTCACTAACTGGGCTCTACTGCATGTCACTAACTGGGCTCTAAAGCGTGTCACTAACTGGGCTCTACTGCATGTCACTAACTGGGCTCTACTGCATGTCACTAACTGGACTCTACTGCATGTCACTAACTAGGCTCTACTGCATGTCACTAACTGGACTCTACTGCATGTCACTAACTGGGTTCTACTGCATGTCACTAACTGGACTCTACTGCATGTCACTAACTGGGCTCTACTGCATGTCACTAACTGGACTCTACTTCATGTCACTAACTGGGCTCTACTACATGTCACTAACTGGACTCTACTGCATGTCACTAACTGGGCTCTACTGCATGTCATTAACTGGGCTCTACTGCATGTCACTAACTGGGCTCTACTACATGTCACTAAATGGGCTCTACTGCATGTCACTAAGTGGGCTCTACTAAATGTCACTAACTGGACTCTACTGCATGTCACTAACTGGACTCTACTGCATGTCACTAACTGGACTCTACTGCATGTCACTAACTGGACTCTACTGCATGTCACTAACTGGGCTCTACTACATGTCACTAACTGGACTCTACTGCATGTCACTAACTGGACTCTACTACATGTCACTAACTGGACTCTACTACATGTCTCTAACTGGGCTCTACTGCATGTCACTAACTGGACTGTACTGCGTGTCACTAGCTGGGCTCTACTGCATGTCACTAACTGGGTTCTACTACATGTCACTAACTGGGCTCTATTGCATGTCACTAACTGGACTCTACTGCATGTCACTAACTGGTCTCTACTGCATGTCACTATCTGGGCTCTACTGCATGTCACTAACTGGACTGTACTGCGTGTCACTAGCTGGGCTCTACTGCATTTCACTAACTGGGCTCTAAAGCATGTCACTAACTGGGCTCTACTGCATGTCACTATTTGGACTCTACTACATGTCACTAACTGGGCTCTACTGCATGTCACTAACTAGGCTCTACTGCATGTCACTAACTGGACTCTACTACATGTCACTAACTGGGTTCTACTACATGTCACTAACTGGACTCTACTGCATGTCACTAACTGGACTCTACTGCATGTCACTAACTGGTCTCTACTGCATGTCACTATCTGGGCTCTACTGCATGTCACTAACTGGACTGTACTGCGTGTCACTAACTGGGCTCTACTGCATGTCACTAACTGGGCTCTAAAGCGTGTCACTAACTGGGCTCTACTGCATGTCACTAACTGGGCTCTACTGCATGTCACTAACTGGACTCTACTGCATGTCACTAACTGGACTGTACTGCATGTCACTAACTGGACTCTACTGCATGTCACTAACTGGGTTCTACTGCATGTCACTAACTGGACTCTACTGCATGTCACTAACTGGGCTCTACTGCATGTCACTAACTGGACTCTACTACATGTCACTAACTGGGCTCTACTGCATGTCACTAACTAGGCTCTACTGCATGTCACTAACTGGCTCTACTACATGTCACTAACTAGGCTCTACTGCATTTCACTAACTGGGTCTACTACATGTCACTAACTGGGCTCTACTGCATGTCACTAACTGGGTCTACTACATGTCACTAACTGGGCTCTACTGCATGTCACTATTTGGACTCTACTACATGTCACTAACTGGGCTCTACTGCATGTCACTAACTAGGCTCTACTGCATGTCACTAACTGGCTCTACTACATGTCACTAACTGGGCTCTACTGCATGTCACTAACTGGGTCTACTACATGTCACTAACTAGGCTCTACTGCATGTCACTAACTGGCTCTACTACATGTCACTAACTGGGCTCTACTACATGTCACTAACTGGGCTCTACTGCATGTCACTAACTGGGCTCTAAAGCGTGTCACTAACTGGGCTCTACTGCATGTCACTAACTGGGCTCTACTGCATGTCACTAACTGGACTCTACTGCATGTCACTAACTGGACTGTACTGCATGTCACTAACTGGACTCTACTGCATGTCACTAACTGGGTTCTACTGCATGTCACTAACTGGACTCTACTGCATGTCACTAACTGGGCTCTACTGCATGTCACTAACTGGACTCTACTACATGTCACTAACTGGGCTCTACTGCATGTCACTAACTGGACTCTACTACATGTCACTAACTGGCTCTACTACATGTCACTAACTAGGCTCTACTGCATTTCACTAACTGGACTCTACTGCATGTCACTAACTGGTCTCTACTGCATGTCACTATCTGGGCTCTACTGCATGTCACTAACTGGACTGTACTGCGTGTCACTAACTGGGCTCTACTGCATGTCACTAACTGGGCTCTAAAGCGTGTCACTAACTGGGCTCTACTGCATGTCACTAACTGGGCTCTACTGCATGTCACTAACTGGACTCTACTGCATGTCACTAACTAGGCTCTACTGCATGTCACTAACTGGACTCTACTGCATGTCACTAACTGGGTTCTACTGCATGTCACTAACTGGACTCTACTGCATGTCACTAACTGGGCTCTACTGCATGTCACTAACTGGACTCTACTACATGTCACTAACTGGGCTCTACTGCATGTCACTAACTAGGCTCTACTGCATGTCACTAACTGGCTCTACTACATGTCACTAACTAGGCTCTACTGCATTTCACTAACTGGGTCTACTACATGTCACTAACTGGGCTCTACTGCATGTCACTAACTGGGTCTACTACATGTCACTAACTGGGCTCTACTGCATGTCACTATTTGGACTCTACTACATGTCACTAACTGGGCTCTACTGCATGTCACTAACTGGCTCTACTACATGTCACTAACTGGGCTCTACTGCATGTCACTAACTGGGTCTACTACATGTCACTAACTAGGGTCTACTGCATGTCACTAACTGGCTCTACTACATGTCACTAACTGGGCTCTACTACATGTCACTAACTGGGCTCTACTGCATGTCACTAACTGGACTCTACTGCATGTCACTAACTAGGCTCTACTGCATGTCACTAACTGGACTCTACTGCATGTCACTAACTGGACTCTACTGCATGTCACTAACTAGGCTCTACTGCATGTCACTAACTAGGCTCTACTGCATGTCACTAACTGGACTCTACTGCATGTCACTAACTAGGCTCTACTGCATGTCACTAACTGGACTCTACTGCATGCCACTAACTGGGTTCTACTACATGTCACTAACTGGGCTCTACTGCATGTCACTAACTGGACTCTACTACATGTCACTAACTGGGTTCTACTACATGTCACTAAGTGGGCTCTACTGCATGTCACTATTTGGACTCTACTACATGTCACTAACTAGGCTCTACTACATGTCACTAACTAGGCTCTACTGCATGTCACTAACTGGGTCTACTACATGTCACTAACTGGGCTCTACTGCATGTCACTAACTGGGTCTACTACATGTCACTAAGTGGGCTCTACTGCATGTCACTATTTGGACTCTACTACATGTCACTAACTGGGCTCTACTGCATGTCACTAACTAGGCTCTACTGCATGTCAGTAACTGGGTTCTACTGCATGTCACTAACTGGGCTCTACTACATGTCACTAACTGGGCTCTACTGCATGTCACTAACTGGACTCTACTACATGCCAGTAACTGGGTTCTACTGCATGTCACTAACTGGGCTCTACTACATGTCACTAACTGGACTCTACTGCATGCTGTACTGCTCTACTGCATGTCACTAACTGGGCTCTACTGCATGTCACTAACTGGGCTCTACTACATGTCACTAACTGGACTGTACTGCATGTCACTAACTGGACTCTACTACATGTCAGTAACTGGGTTCTACTGCATGTCACTAACTGGGCTCTACTACATGTCACTAACTGGGCTCTACTGCATGTCACTAAGTGGGCTCTACTGCATGTCACTAACTGGGCTCTACTACATGTCACTAACTGGACTGTACTGCATGTCACTAACTGGACTCATGTCACTAACTGGGCTCTACTGCATGTCACTAACTGGGCTCTACTGCATGTCACTAACTGGGCTCTACTACATGTCACTAACTGGACTCTGCATGTATCTAACTGGACTACTACATGTCAGGGGTTCTCTACTACATGTCACTAACTGGACTCTACTACATGTCACTAACTGGACTGTACTGCATGTCACTAACTGGACTCTACTACATGTCAGTAACTGGGTTCTACTGCATGTCACTAACTGGACTCTACTGCATGTCACTAACTGGACTCTACTGCATGTCACTATCTGGGCTCTACTGCGTGTCACTAACTGGGCTCTACTGCATGTCACTAACTGGGCTCTACTACATGTCACTAACTGGACTCTACTGCATGTCACTAACTGGACTCTACTGCATGTCACTAACTAGGCTCTACTGCATGTCACTAACTGGACTCTACTGCATGTCACTAACTAGGCTCTACTGCATGTCACTAACTGGACTCTACTGCATGTCACTAACTAGGCTCTACTGCATGTCACTAACTGGACTCTACTGCATGTCAGTAACTGGGTTCTACTGCATGTCACTAACTGGGCTCTACTACATGTCACTAACTAGGCTCTACTGCATGTCACTAACTGGGTTCTACTACATGTCACTAAGTGGGCTCTACTGCATGTCACTAACTGGACTGTACTGCGTGTCACTAACTGGGCTGTACTGCATATCACTAACTGGGCTCTAAAGCATGTCACTAACTGGGCTCTACTGCATGTCACTAACTGGGCTCTACTGCATGTCACTAACTGGCTCTACTACATGTCACTAACTGGGCTCTACTGCATGTCACTAACTAGGCTCTACTGCATGTCACTAACTGGACTCTACTACATGTCACTAACTGGGCTCTACTGCATGTCACTAACTAGGCTCTACTGCATGTCACTAACTGGACCCTACTGCGTGTCACTAGCTGGGCTCTACTGCATGTCACTATCTGGACTCTACTACATGTCACTAACTGGGCTCTACTGCATGTTACTAACTGGGCTCTACTGCATGTTACTAAGTAGGCTCTACTTCATGCCACTAACTGGACTGTACTGCACGTCACTAACTGGGCTCTACTGCATGTCACTAACTAAGCTCTACTGCATGTCACTAACTGGCTCTATTACATGTCACTAACTGGGCTCTACTGTATGTTACTAAGTAGGCTCTACTGCATGTGACTAACTGGACTGTACTGCATGTCACTAACTGGGCTCTACTGCATGTCACTAACTCGACTCTACTACATGTCACTAACTGGACTCTACTGCATGTTACTAACTGGTCTCTACTGCATGTCACTAACTAGGCTCTACTGCATGTCACTAACTGGGCTCTACTGCATGTCACTAACTGGGCTGTACTGCATGTCACTAACTGGTCTCTACTGCATGTCACTAACTGGACTCTACTGCATGTCACTAACTGGGCTGTACTGCATGTCACTAACTGGTCTCTACTGCATGTCACTAACTGGACTCTACTGCATGTCACTAACTAGGCTCTACTGCATGTCACTAACTGGGCTCTACTGCATGTCACTAACTGGGCTCTACTGCATGTCACTAACTAGGCTCTACTACATGTCACTAACTGGGCTCTACTGCATGTCACTAACTGGGCTCTACTGCATGTCACTAACTGGGCTCTACTGCATGTCACTAACTAGGCTCTACTGCATGTCACTAACTGGGCTCTACTGCATGTCACTAACTGGGCTCTACTGCATGTCACTAACTGGACTCTACTGCATGTCACTAACTGGGCTCTACTGCATGTCACTAACTAGGCTCTACTGCATGTCACTAACAGGGCTGTACTGCATGTCACTAACTGGGCTCTACTGCATGTCACTAACTGGGCTCTACTGCATGTCACTAACTGGACTCTACTGCATGTCACTAACTGGGCTCTACTACATGTCACTACTGGACTCTACTGCATGTCACTAACTGGACTCTACTGGTCACTAACTGGGCTCTACTGCATGTCACTAACTGGACTGCATGTCACTAACTGGACTCTACTGCATGTCACTAACTGGGCTCTACTGGACTCTACTGCATGTCACTAACTGGACTCTACTGCATGTCACTAACTGTAACTGGGTAACTGGTCTCTACTGCATGTCACTAACTAGGCTCTACTGCATGTCACTAACTGGCTTTACTACATGTCACTAACTGGGCTCTACTGCATGTCACTAACTAGGCTCTACTACATGTCACTAACTGGGCTCTACTGCATGTCACTAACTGGACTCTACTGCATGTCACTAACTGGGCTCTACTGCATGTCACTAACTAGGCTCTACTAACTGGCTGTACTGCATGTCACTAACTGGGCTCTACTGCATGTCACTAACTGGGCTCTACTGCATGTCACTAACTGGACTCTACTGCATGTCACTAACTGGGCTCTACTGCATGTAACTCACTGGACTCTACTACATGTCACTAACTGGACTCTACTACATGTCACTAACTGGACTCTACTGCATGTCACTAACTGGACTCTACTGCATGTCAGTAACTGGGTTCTACTGCATGTCACTAACTGGACTCTACTGCATGTCACTAACTGGGCTCTACTGCATGTCACTAACTGGGCTCTACTGCATGTCACTAACTGGACTCTACTGCATGTCACTAACTGGGCCACTAACTGGTCTCTACTGCATGTTACTAACTGGGCCACTAAGTGGTCTCTACTGCATGTCACTAACTGGGCTTTACTGCATGTCACTAACTGGCTTTACTACATGTCAGTAACTGGACTCTACTGCATGTCACTAACTGGTCTCTACTGCATGTCACTAACTAGGCTCTACTGCATGTCAGTAACTGGGCTCTACTGCATGTCACTAACTGGCTTTACTACATGTCACTAACTGGGCTCTACTGCATGTCACTAACTAGGCTCTACTACATGTCACTAACTGGGCTCTACTGCATGTCACTAACTGGACTCTACTGCATGTCACTAACTAGGCTCTACTGCATGTCACTAACTGGGCTGTACTGCATGTCACTAACTGGGCTCTACTGCATGTCACTAACTGGGCTCTACTGCATGTCACTAACTGGCTTTACTACATGTCACTAACTGGGCTCTACTACATGTCACTAACTGGGCTGTACTGTATGTCACTAACTAGGCTCTACTACATGTCACTAACTGGGCTCTACTGCATGTCACTAACTAGGCTCTACTACATGTCACTAACTGGGCTCTACTGCATGTCACTAACTGGACTCTACTACATGTCACTAACTGGACTCTACTGCATGTCACTAACTGGGCTCTACTGCATGTCACTAACTAGGCTCTACTACATGTCACTAACTTGACTGTACTGCATGTCACTAACTGGGCTCTACTGCATGTCACTAACTAGGCTCTACTGTATGTCACTAACTGGACTCTACTGCATGTCACTAACTGGACTCTACTGCATGTCACTAACTGGGCCACTAACTGGGCTCTACTGCATGTCACTTACTGGGCCACTAACTGGACTCTACTGCATGTCACTATCTGGACTCTACTGCATGTCACTAACTGGGCCACTAACTGGGCTCTACTGCATGTCACTAACTAGGCTCTACTGCATGTCACTAACTGGCTTTACTACATGTCAGTAACTGGGCTCTACTACATGTCACTAACTGGGCTCTACTGCATGTCACTAACTGGCTTTACTACATGTCACTAACTGGGCTCTACTGCATTTCACTAACTAGGCTCTACTACATGTCACTAACTGGGCTCTACTGCATGTCACTAACTGGACTCTACTGCATGTCACTAACTGGACTCTGGACAACCCAGAGTTGAGACCAGGACAGAGAGTCGCAGTCCTAAACGCCTCTCTGAGCTTCTAGTTCAGTTACCCAGCCATAGTTTTCATAGGTTTATACAAACGGTGTCTGTCCCCCGACCACCTAAATTATTTAAATCTAAAATTAAACAAAGAGGAGTTGTGCATAACAACCTCATAAAAATTAAAACCTCTTCTGTGACAGAAAGACAAAACAGGAGAATTAAATGTGGACTGTTAAATATCAGGTCTCTGTCGTCTAAAGCAGTGTTAGTAAACGAATTAATATCAGATAATCATATTGATTTACTCAGTCTCACTGAAACCTGGCTGTGTCAAGATGAATATGTCAGTCTAAATGAGTCCACTCCTCCCAGTCATAATAATACCCACATTCCTCGAGGCAGCGGCCGAGGAGGGGGAGTTGCAGCCATTTTTAACTCTAGTCTGTTAATCAGCCCTAAACCTAAACTAGATTATAATTCATTTGAAAGCCTCATTCTTAGTCTTTTACACCCGACCTGGAAAACCTCGCAGCCACTTTTATTTGTTATAGTGTACCGTGCTCCTGGCCCGTATTCTGAATTTGTATCTGAATTCTCAGTGTTTTTATCCAGTTTAGTTCTTAAATCAGATAAAGTTATTATTGTAGGCGATTTTAACATTCATGTCGACGTTGATAATGACTCCCTGGCTACCACGTTTATCTCATTAATAGACTCCATTGGCTTCAGTCAGGGTGTACATGAACCCACTCACTGTTTTAACCATACCCTCGATCTAGTTCTGACGTATGGAATTGAAATTGATAACCTAAAAGTCTTTCCACAGAATCCCTCGCTATCGGATCATTATCTGATTACTTTTGATTTCTTTTTACTCAATTACACGCCACTCAGCAACAGTTACTATACTAGATGTTTATCAGATAGTGCTGTCGCGAAATTTAAGGAAAAGATTACTTCATCGTTAAATTCAATACCAATACCTTCAGTAACAGAGGTTTCCCGTGCCGACTTTAACCTCTCCCAAATTGATAATTTTGTCGATAGCGCCGTAGGCTCGCTGCGAACAACACTCGACTCTGTAGCTCCTCTTAAAAAGAAGTTAAAAAAGCAAAGAAAGTTCGCTCCTTGGTATAACTCTCAAACCCGTAGGTTAAAACAAATATCGCGAAAATTTGAAAGGAATTGGCGATTAACCAAACAGGAAGAATCTCGTTTAATCTGGACAGACAGTCTCAAAACCTATAAGAGGGGCCTCCGCAATGCCAGAGCAAACTATTACTCAGCATTAATAGAAGAAAACAAGAACAACCCCAGGTTTCTTTTCAGCACTGTAGCCAGGCTGACTGAGAGTCAAAGCTCTATTGAGCCTTGTATTCCTTTAGCCCTTAGCAGTAATGACTTTATGAGCTTTTTTAATGACAAAATTCTAACTATTAGAGGCAAAATTCATGACCTCCTGCCATCAGATGGTAGGCCTACCTATCTAACCTCAAACACAGCTGTAGAACCTAATATATATTTAGATTGCTTCTCCCCAATTTCTCTTCAAGAATTGACAGCAGTGATTTCTGCTTCTAAATCATCAACGTGTCTCTTAGACCCCATCCCAACTAGGCTACTTAAGGAGGTCTTTCCTTTAGTTAACACTCATATATTAGATATGATCAATATATCCTTATTAACAGGCTATGTACCACAGTCTTTTAAGGTAGCTGTAATTAAACCTCTACTAAAAAAGCCCACCCTGGATCCAGAGGTGTTAGCCAACTATAGACCAATATCTAATCTTCCCTTTATGTCAAAGATCCTTGAGAAAGTAGTCGCAGACCAGCTGTGTGATTTTCTCCATGATAATAATTTATTTGAGGAATTTCAGTCAGGATTTAGAGTGCATCATAGCACTGAGACAGCACTAGTTAAAATTACAAATGACCTTCTGATTGCTTCAGACAAGGGACTTGTCTCTGTACTTGTTTTATTAGATCTTAGTGCGGCGTTTGACACAATTGACCATCAAATTCTACTGCAGAGACTGGATCACTTAATTGGCCTAAAAGGTTCTGCACTGAGCTGGTTTAAATCTTATTTATCTGATCGTTTTCAATTTGTTGATGTTCGTAATGAATCATCCTTACGTACCAAAGTTTGTTTTGGAGTTCCGCAAGGTTCTGTGCTCGGACCAATCCTATTTACTCTATATATGCTTCCTTTAGGTAACATCATTAGAAATCACTCTATAAATTTCCATTGTTATGCGGATGATACACAGTTGTATTTATCGATGAAGCCAGAAGAAAGTAATCAATTAACTAAACTCCATAACTGCCTTAAAGACATAAAAACCTGGATGAGCACCAATTTCCTGATGTTAAATTCAGACAAAACTGAAGTTATTGTTCTTGGCCCCAAACAACTCAGAGACTCTTTATCTGATGACATAGTTTCTCTTGATGGCATTGCTCTGGCCTCTAGCACTACCGTAAGAAACCTCGGAGTAATATTTGATCAAGATTTGTCTTTTAATTCTCATTTAAAACAAACCTCACGGACTGCATTTTTTCATCTGCGTAATATTGCGAAAATTAGGCCTATCCTGACCCGAAAAGATGCAGAAAAATTGGTCCACGCTTTTGTTACCTCAAGGCTGGATTACTGTAACTCTCTACTATCAGGTAGCTCCAGTAAGTCCCTAAAAACTCTCCAGCTAATTCAGAATGCAGCAGCACGTGTACTAACAGGAACTAAGAAACGAGATCATATTTCTCCTGTTTTAGCTTCTCTGCACTGGCTCCCTGTAAAATCCAGAATTGAATTTAAAATCCTACTGTTAACTTATAAAGCTCTAAATGGTCAAGCTCCATCATATCTTAGAGAGCTCATAGTGCCATATTATCCCACCAGAACACTGCGCTCTGAGAACGCAGGGTTACTCGTGGTCCCTAAAGTCTCCAAAAGTAGATCAGGAGCCAGAGCCTTCAGCTATCAGGCTCCTCTCCTGTGGAATCATCTTCCTGTTACGGTCCGGGAGGCAGACACCGTCTCCACATTTAAGACTAGACTTAAGACTTTCCTCTTTGATAAAGCTTATAGTTAGGGCTGGCTCAGGCTTGCCCTGTACCAGCCCCTAGTTAGGCTGACTTAGGCCTAGTCTGCCGGAGGACCCCCCTATAATACACCGGGCACCTTCTCTCCTTCTCTCCTTCTCTCTCTCTCTCTCTCTCTCGTATTCTATTACTGCATCTTGCTAACTCGGCCATTCTGGATGTCACTAACTCGGCTTCTTCTCCGGAGCCTTTGTGCTCCACTGTCTCTCAGATTAACTCATATCACAGCGGTGCCTGGACAGCGTGACGTGTGTGGTTGTGCTGCTGCCGTGGTCCTGCCAGATGCCTCCTGCTGCTGCTGCTGCCATCATTAGTCATTAGTCATACTTCTACTGTTATTTTACACATATGACTATTGTCACACATGTATACTGTCACATATTAATACATACTTTCAACATATTGTATCACAATAGCCAGAACTATAACTATAATATTATTACTTTCATTAACGTTGTTGTAAGCTACTGTCATTACCTGCATATCTCTCTCTCTCTCTCTCTCTCTCTCTCTCTCTCATTGTGTCATATAGATTACTGTTAATTTATTATGCTGATCTGTTCTGTACGACATCTATTGCACGTCTGTCCGTCCTGGAAGAGGGATCCCTCCTCAGTTGCTCTTCCTGAGGTTTCTACCGTTTTTTTTTCCCCGATAAAGGGTTTTTTTTTGGGGAGTTTTTCCTTATCCGCTGTGAGGGTCTTAAGGACAGAGGGATGTCGTATGCTGTAAAGCCCTGTGAGGCAAATTGTGATTTGTGATATTGGGCTTTATAAATAAAATTGATTGATTGATTGATTGACTCTACTGCATGTCACTAACTGGACTTTACTGCATGTCACTAACTGGGCTCTACTGGGGCTCTACTGCATGATCTGTTCTGTACGACATCTATTGCACGTCTGTCCGTCCTGGAAGAGGAATCCCTCCTCAGTTGCTCTTCCTGAGATCTGTACCGTTTTTTTCCCGTTAAAGGGTTTTTTGGGGAGTTTTTCCTGATCAGCTGTGAGGGTCTTAAGGACAGAGGGATGTCGTATGCTGTAAAGCCCTGTGAGGCAAATTTTGAGTTGTGATATTGGGCTTTATAAATAAAATTGATTGATTGAATTGATCACGGCATTGCAGCTGGAAATATAAAACTGATTCACAGAGACATTTTATTGATCACTGATCAGATCTCTGTTACACACCTGTGTAAATGTGTGTGTGTAAATATATGTGTGTGTGTGTGTGTGTATCCTTACTTTCACTGCAGCAGTCCACAGGTGTGTTTGTATTAGAGTCTTCATCGTCGTCATCGTCCTGAACTTCAGGAAGTTTTTGTACTGTGCTGCAGACCGACGACTCATCACACTGAGCAATCACAGGAAGTACATTTTACACTGAGATCACCAACTTTCCGGTGTCATGTTCATGTTTAAATTAACATCCAGGTTTGTATTCATGTCTGTCTTTCTGTCTCTCTGTCTGTGTGCCTGTCTGTTTCTCTGTCTGTTTGTCTTTCTGCGTGTCTGTCTGCCTGTCTTTCTGTGCCTCTGTCTGTGTGTCTGTCTCTCTGTGTCTCTGTCTGTTTGTCTATGTGTCTGTGTGTCTGTTCATTTGACTGTTTCTGTCTGTATGTCTGTGTGTCTGTGTCTCTGTCCATCTGTCTGTGTGTCTGTCTGGACTCAGGGTCACACCTGTCTCAGACTACCTGTGAGTGCATTTCTTCCTCCGTTTCGTCTTTATCTTCGTCATCATCGTCATCATCATCATCAGGCATCTCAAAGTCAGACTCGGCCTCGGCGATGGGGACCCTCAGGCAGGCGATGTTGTGATAGTTGCTGCTCAGGTTGCCACGGTTACAGCTGAGGGACTTGACCTCTGACAGTGGCTCGTCTGAGGTCACAAAGGTCAAAGCCAAAAGCTCCTTCGTCTTGTTGTCACTGTCGACCGCTGACAAGGAAATTCAGGAAATTCATAAACATGAAAGAAAAGAAAGAAAAAACACCCACATTGACACACACACACTCACACACACACACACACACATTCTGATTCTGAACCAGAGGTAGATGAATAAGTCAGTAAAGTTTCAGGTCTGGTTTTACCCAGGTGGTCTGGGTCGACATGGACCTTCTTTCCCACCAACGTCCAGATATGTTCCAAAATCCAGGTCTTCATCCAGGACACGGCTCGACTGATCCTGTTGATGGCAATCTGCAAGTTGTTTTCTCCTTCGTCCTCTGGAGCTGCCAGATTATCACCGCTGAAAGAGCTCAGCAACAAGGCCAGGAACAGGTTCAGGACCTGAAACAAGACCAGGGGTAGGTTCAGAACCTAAAACAAGACCATGAACAGATTTGGAACCTGCATAAAGAACAGAAACAGAATTTGGATGTTTCAGACTTTGTTGCTGTTTCTTTGTTCTCCCCAAACCTTTGTCCCTGACCTGGACCTCTTTGTAGCTGACCTGCTGGGCTCTGCTGGATTAATGACACACTGATCAGGTTCAGGTCCTCAGGCTTGCCCTGTACCAGCCCCTAGTTAGGCTGACTTAGGCCTAGTCTGCCGGAGGACCCCCCTATAATACACCGGGCACCTTCTCTCCTTCTCTCCTTCTCTCTCTCTCTCTCTCTCTCGTATTCTATTACTGCATCTTGCTAACTCGGCCATTCTGGATGTCACTAACTCGGCTTCTTCTCCGGAGCCTTTGTGCTCCACTGTCTCTCAGATTAACTCATATCACAGCGGTGCCTGGACAGCGTGACGTGTGTGGTTGTGCTGCTGCCGTGGTCCTGCCAGATGCCTCCTGCTGCTGCTGCTGCCATCATTAGTCATTAGTCATACTTCTACTGTTATTTTACACATATGACTATTGTCACACATGTATACTGTCACATATTAATACATACTTTCAACATATTGTATCACAATAGCCAGAACTATAACTATAATATTATTACTTTCATTAACGTTGTTGTAAGCTACTGTCATTACCTGCATATCTCTCTCTCTCTCTCTCTCTCTCTCTCTCTCTCATTGTGTCATATAGATTACTGTTAATTTATTATGCTGATCTGTTCTGTACGACATCTATTGCACGTCTGTCCGTCCTGGAAGAGGGATCCCTCCTCAGTTGCTCTTCCTGAGGTTTCTACCGTTTTTTTTTCCCCGATAAAGGGTTTTTTTTTTGGGGAGTTTTTCCTTATCCGCTGTGAGGGTCTTAAGGACAGAGGGATGTCGTATGCTGTAAAGCCCTGTGAGGCAAATTGTGATTTGTGATATTGGGCTTTATAAATAAAATTGATTGATTGATTGATTGACTCTACTGCATGTCACTAACTGGACTTTACTGCATGTCACTAACTGGGCTCTACTGGGGCTCTACTGCATGATCTGTTCTGTACGACATCTATTGCACGTCTGTCCGTCCTGGAAGAGGAATCCCTCCTCAGTTGCTCTTCCTGAGATCTGTACCGTTTTTTTCCCGTTAAAGGGTTTTTTGGGGAGTTTTTCCTGATCAGCTGTGAGGGTCTTAAGGACAGAGGGATGTCGTATGCTGTAAAGCCCTGTGAGGCAAATTTTGAGTTGTGATATTGGGCTTTATAAATAAAATTGATTGATTGAATTGATCACGGCATTGCAGCTGGAAATATAAAACTGATTCACAGAGACATTTTATTGATCACTGATCAGATCTCTGTTACACACCTGTGTAAATGTGTGTGTGTAAATATATGTGTGTGTGTGTGTGTGTATCCTTACTTTCACTGCAGCAGTCCACAGGTGTGTTTGTATTAGAGTCTTCATCGTCGTCATCGTCCTGAACTTCAGGAAGTTTTTGTACTGTGCTGCAGACCGACGACTCATCACACTGAGCAATCACAGGAAGTACATTTTACACTGAGATCACCAACTTTCCGGTGTCATGTTCATGTTTAAATTAACATCCAGGTTTGTATTCATGTCTGTCTTTCTGTCTCTCTGTCTGTGTGCCTGTCTGTTTCTCTGTCTGTTTGTCTTTCTGCGTGTCTGTCTGCCTGTCTTTCTGTGCCTCTGTCTGTGTGTCTGTCTCTCTGTGTCTCTGTCTGTTTGTCTATGTGTCTGTGTGTCTGTTCATTTGACTGTTTCTGTCTGTATGTCTGTGTGTCTGTGTCTCTGTCCATCTGTCTGTGTGTCTGTCTGGACTCAGGGTCACACCTGTCTCAGACTACCTGTGAGTGCATTTCTTCCTCCGTTTCGTCTTTATCTTCGTCATCATCGTCATCATCATCATCAGGCATCTCAAAGTCAGACTCGGCCTCGGCGATGGGGACCCTCAGGCAGGCGATGTTGTGATAGTTGCTGCTCAGGTTGCCACGGTTACAGCTGAGGGACTTGACCTCTGACAGTGGCTCGTCTGAGGTCACAAAGGTCAAAGCCAAAAGCTCCTTCGTCTTGTTGTCACTGTCGACCGCTGACAAGGAAATTCAGGAAATTCATAAACATGAAAGAAAAGAAAGAAAAAACACCCACATTGACACACACACACTCACACACACACACACACACATTCTGATTCTGAACCAGAGGTAGATGAATAAGTCAGTAAAGTTTCAGGTCTGGTTTTACCCAGGTGGTCTGGGTCGACATGGACCTTCTTTCCCACCAACGTCCAGATATGTTCCAAAATCCAGGTCTTCATCCAGGACACGGCTCGACTGATCCTGTTGATGGCAATCTGCAAGTTGTTTTCTCCTTCGTCCTCTGGAGCTGCCAGATTATCACCGCTGAAAGAGCTCAGCAACAAGGCCAGGAACAGGTTCAGGACCTGAAACAAGACCAGGGGTAGGTTCAGAACCTAAAACAAGACCATGAACAGATTTGGAACCTGCATAAAGAACAGAAACAGAATTTGGATGTTTCAGACTTTGTTGCTGTTTCTTTGTTCTCCCCAAACCTTTGTCCCTGACCTGGACCTCTTTGTAGCTGACCTGCTGGGCTCTGCTGGATTAATGACACACTGATCAGGTTCAGGTCAGAGAGGATCTTTGTGCCTGCACAGACTCACCACCAGGTTTCCGATGACGAGGACCAACATGAAGACAATCAGACACATGGCCTGACCTGAGACCTCCATGCAGTCCCACATGGTCTCGATCCACTCTCCACACAGGATTCGGAAGATGATGAGGAAGGCGTGGAAGAAGTCGTACATGTGCCAGCGAGGAAGCTCACAGTCGAGTGAGATGCGACAGACGCAGTCTTTGTAGTTCTTTCCGAACAGCTGCATGCCAACGACGGCGAAGATGAAGACGATGATGGCCAACACCAGGGTTAGGTTCCCCAGAGCCCCCACTGAGTTCCCAATGATCTTTATCAACATGTTGAGGGTCGGCCATGACTTGGCCAGCTTGAACACTCGCATCTGGACATCAGACAGATGAGGACACACAGATAGACACACAGGTAGACACACAGGTGACGTGACAGGTGATAAGGCAGGTAGGATAAAAGGTGAGGAGACAGGTAGATAATTGGATTGTGATGACAGACTGACCAATCGGAAGGAGCGCAGCACAGACAGGCCCTGAACGTTAGCCAATCCCAGCTCCACCAGACTCATGGTGACGATGATGCTGTCAAAGATGTTCCAGCCTACCTGCAACCATGGCAACAGAACAGTCACAGACATGTCACCATGGGAGTAGCTGTCAGTCATCATCACTGAGCTGGTATCAAACAGGAAGTCTGACCTGGAAGTAGTAGTATGGGTCCATGGCCAGAAGTTTGAGGACCATCTCAGCTGTGAAGATCCCTGTGAAGACCTGAGACAGGGGCAGAGGTCAGAGGTCAAGGATCAGAGGTCAGGGATCAGAAGTCCTTCTTAGGTCAAACTGAAGAAGTGCCACAGTAGTGCAGTATTACCACAGTGGTGCTACTGTACTGTGGTACTGTAGTACAGTATTACCACTGTGGTAATACTGTACTACAGTACCACAGTCGTGGGGTTAGTAAAGAACAGTAGACTCCACTGGTTCTACTGTGTCGACAGAAATGACTTTTCTTCATCACTGACCAAATTTCCCACACTCAGAAGCTCCTCAAACTCCTCTGTCATTGGATAATGCTCCATTGCCATGAAGACAGTGTTGAGGACGATACAGATGGTGATGCCGAGGTCGACAAAAGGGTCCATGACGAAGATGTAGAGGCCCTGTTTGACCCACCGCCAACAGCCACAACAATTCCACTTTAGGAAGATGTTGGCGAAGGCGTACCAACATGGAGGACAGGGCCTCTGTTCATCTGCAAACTCTGAAACACACAGCAGGTTGGTGAAATGATGAGCTCCAAACATCCTTCAATCAAAGTTCATCTCATATTTCTCAGTTGTCATTGGTCAGTTGTCATTGTTCAGGTGTTGTACATCAGGTCGGCTGTGAAGAGCAGTGAGCAGAAATGTTTCCGTCTTCATCTTTAACATCCATCAAATGTTCCATTTATTTCACTGATGCTATATTCAAAGTGACTGACGACAGATTTTATGTTTAACTTTTCTAAAACAAACTGACCTGATAATTTAACTTCACACAAAGTGAAACCCTTCCTGAACGTAAGAACCCTAACTTCACACAAACCGTAACACTTCCTGATTGTACGAACCAGGGGTGATTGCTCTGAGACAACAAGTGAGGCTGAACTTCCCCTAAAATTTCATAGAAGAAATGGTCAAGTATGCACTATTGAATTTACATTAAAATAAGACTTTACATTGCATTAAATGTGCGCTGGGATGTGTTTAACATCATGGGCTCTAGTTTCACAGACCGGGTGAGGCGGGGGCACAGCGCACCTGCGCTTTGCCAACTGGGTGTGGGCAGGTGGATTTTGCAAGTTTGGCACACCGTGCACACTAGCGCAGCTACTCATCTGTCCCACCTCCGTCCCTCCTACCTGCGCAAGTTGGAAAGAGGGAGGAGAGAATGCGTGGAGTGGGTTTTACACACATCATACCAATCAAATGAGCCCCTCTCCTTGCCCTTAAATGTGCTGCGCAAAGGTGTAATGAGACTTTACTTAATTCGCCATGGCAGAAGAGAGCAGCAACGTCAGATGGCCAAACTTCTCCCAGGAGGAAACTGATGTTTTGGTCCGAGAGGTCCAAGCTCACAGTGTCCGAATATACGGAACTGTGAGCAGACCTCCACGGGTTGATGATGCAAAGGTAGCCTGGGAGGAGGTCACCACAATTGTAAATCAATGTTGCATTTCTCTTGTGCGCGCGCTCTCTCTTTCTCTCTCACAGTCTCACTCTGTTTCTTTTCTTTTGACTTTTCTAAGATGACAGATGCTGAATACATACTCCCTATCTAATGCTGTGGCTGTTTGTGGTTGGTTGAGAGGGATGTGAACTTATTAGTTTGCAGCTGTGTTAATCAAACCAGATTGGGTTTCCATTGAGCGTGCCAAACGTGCCAAACGGTGCCAATCCCCTTTGATCTGACATAAGATGTGATGGGACAGTCGATATAGATGAGACAGGGGCAGAGGTCAGAGGTCAAGGATCAGAGGTCAGGGATCAGAAGTCCTTCTTAGGTCAAACTGAAGAAGTGCCACAGTAGTGCAGTATTACCACAGTGGTGCTACTGTACTGTGGTACTGTAGTACAGTATTACCACTGTGGTAATACTGTACTACAGTACCACAGTCGTGGGGTTAGTAAAGAACAGTAGACTCCACTGGTTCT
Source organism: Cromileptes altivelis (assembly GCA_013133815.1). NCBI lineage: Eukaryota > Metazoa > Chordata > Actinopteri > Perciformes > Serranidae > Cromileptes > Cromileptes altivelis. The sequence goes on along the minus strand of CM023147.1, from coordinate 40,802,454 downwards.
ACTGTGTCGACAGAAATGACTTTTCTTCATCACTGACCAAATTTCCCACACTCAGAAGCTCCTCAAACTCCTCTGTCATTGGATAATGCTCCATTGCCATGAAGACAGTGTTGAGGACGATACAGATGGTGATGCCGAGGTCGACAAAAGGGTCCATGACGAAGATGTAGAGGCCCTGTTTGACCCACCGCCAACAGCCACAACAATTCCACTTCAGGAAGATGTTGGCGAAGGCGTACCAACATGGAGGACAGGGCCTCTGTTCATCTGCAAACTCTGAAACACACAGCAGGTTGGTGAAATGATGAGCTCCAAACATCCTTCAATCAAAGTTCATCTCATATTTCTCAGTTGTCATTGGTCAGTTGTCATTGTTCAGGTGTTGTACATCAGGTCGGCTGTGAAGAGCAGTGAGCAGAAATGTTTCCGTCTTCATCTTTAACATCCATCAAATGTTCCATTTATTTCACTGATGCTATATTCAAAGTGACTGACGACAGATTTTATGTTTAACTTTTCTAAAACAAACTGACCTGATAATTTAACTTCACACAAAGTGAAACCCTTCCTGAACGTAAGAACCCTAACTTCACACAAACCGTAACACTTCCTGATTGTACGAACCAGGGGTGATTGCTCTGAGACAACAAGTGAGGCTGAACTTCCCCTAAAATTTCATAGAAGAAATGGTCAAGTATGCACTATTGAATTTACATTAAAATAAGACTTTACATTGCATTAAATGTGCGCTGGGATGTGTTTAACATCATGGGCTCTAGTTTCACAGACCGGGTGAGGCGGGGGCACAGCGCACCTGCGCTTTGCCAACTGGGTGTGGGCAGGTGGATTTTGCAAGTTTGGCACACCGTGCACACTAGCGCAGCTACTCATCTGTCCCACCTCCGTCCCTCCTACCTGCGCAAGTTGGAAAGAGGGAGGAGAGAATGCGTGGAGTGGGTTTTACACACATCATACCAATCAAATGAGCCCCTCTCCTTGCCCTTAAATGTGCTGCGCAAAGGTGTAATGAGACTTTACTTAATTCGCCATGGCAGAAGAGAGCAGCAACGTCAGATGGCCAAACTTCTCCCAGGAGGAAACTGATGTTTTGGTCCGAGAGGTCCAAGCTCACAGTGTCCGAATATACGGAACTGTGAGCAGACCTCCACGGGTTGATGATGCAAAGGTAGCCTGGGAGGAGGTCACCACAATTGTAAATCAATGTTGCATTTCTCTTGTGCGCGCGCTCTCTCTTTCTCTCTCACAGTCTCACTCTGTTTCTTTTCTTTTGACTTTTCTAAGATGACAGATGCTGAATACATACTCCCTATCTAATGCTGTGGCTGTTTGTGGTTGGTTGAGAGGGATGTGAACTTATTAGTTTGCAGCTGTGTTAATCAAACCAGATTGGGTTTCCATTGAGCGTGCCAAACGTGCCAAACGGTGCCAATCCCCTTTGATCTGACATAAGATGTGATGGGACAGTCGATATAGAGATACATTTATGTGCTGATTGCAGGTAGTTGCATTGAATAGTGTTTTGTGGCTATTTATTGCATTGTTAATGTGCCTGATATTCTGGAAACCTGCCTGTGAGGTTTTGGTGACGTGTGCACACTGTCCGCCGGTCAGCCAACCTTCGGCTTACACCGGCTGCGCTCCCCCTGTGCTGACAGTAGATGTGGTTTCAGTTGGCGAGCTTTTAGCGCACCTTCGGCGAAGCCTTTTGGCACGAAACTGTCACTGCTCCAAGCTGGATCTGTCGACACCTCCCCCTGCTGCGCCGCCACACCCATCTCAGCACACCAAACTACCAAACTGAGCGCGCTTCGGGTTGTGCTGCTCGAAACTAGCTCCGCGTGGGGTTCGCCACCCTGCGCTGCACCGGGAAACTAGAGCCCCATGACTGTGGTGTTCAAACATCAGCTGTTTACCACCAGTTTTCAACACGACCTCCCTGTCATAGATGACTGAGCAGGTTGTTTTCATGCAGCAAAGTGAGAAGCTCATTGGATAAATGTGACAAAATCGTCACTTCCAGGGAGGCTCAGCTTCCCTAGGATCTAATGGAGCAGTAGGCTTGAGAGGACGCTCGGTGTCTGTATGATGATTGGAGGAACTGTCTAAGAGGCCGAACCCCTTTGTGATTGACAACGCTTTTGAAATACACACCGGCATTGTTGCATTTCAAACTCAGTCCCATTCGGATATTTGTGAGTGGAGTCTTCTGAGTGCCATCCGGAGTTCCTTATTTCCATAAGCCATATAGCTCATTTTCACTGTTAAACCCATCTGAAAATCTTTGAGGTGTGTGTGGCTGTGGTTCTATGACATGAGTGTTGTTGAAAAACGGCTTCAATTAAATGTTCCTTTTATAAGTTACTGCCTTGCTGCAATATGACACATGAGTTAGACTCAGACAGAAATACTGAAAATAGAGCCGTCGCTTTGTCAAGGGTATAAAGCTCTGTTTTTTATTGGCTGTCAGAAAATGTTGGTGTCACACTTCCTGTGATGTCACCAGTGTTGTTTTTATAAACATATCATGTTTATATTGTCTGAATTTACTTCATTTTGTCTGTGTGTGTTTTTGGCTGAATCCAAATGCCCAAACTTCACCTGCCGATTTTGTGGGTTCGTTTACAGGAAGTCTGTGATTTCAATCGTTCTTTCCAAATCCACATTTCATCCAGTCTGATGGACTTCAGTTATTTATTTACCCACAGGTCATTGCAGTATGGGTGTAAAACTGTTTTTTAACAGCTGACTAAAAACACCAAACAAAAAAAACCCAAATCGTCTGAATATGCGAAACAGTTCCTGCAGCAGCTGTCAGACAGATTTAATAATCAACACATCAGGAAGCAGAAATCTGTGGAAACATCACAGACTGAAGACGAGATGAATTTATGTTTTTGTAGTGAAACAACAAACATACAGACAGGAAGGTTCCTAATGTAACCAATCACACGTCGTTCTGTTGAACGTGTGACAGACTTTACTGTGCGTGAACGTGTGACAGATTTTACTGTGCGTGAACGTGTGACAGATTTTACTGTGAGTGAACATGTGACAGACTTTACTGTGCGTGAATGTGTGACAGATTTTACTGTGAGTGAACGTGTGACAGACTTTACTGTGAGTGAACGTGTGACAGACTTTACTGTGAGTGAACGTGTGACAGATTTTACTGTGCGTGAACGTGTGACAGATTTTACTGTGAGTGAACATGTGACAGACTTTACTGTGCGTGAACGTGTGACAGATTTTACTGTGAGTGAACATGTGACAGACTTTACTGTGAGTGAACGTGTGACAGATTTTACTGTGAGTGAACATGTGACAGACTTTACTGTGCGTGAACGTGTGACAGATTTTACTGTGAGTGAACATGTGACAGACTTTACTGTGAGTGAACGTGTGACAGATTTTACTGAGTGAACGTGTGACAGACTTTACTGTGCGTGAACATATAGACAGACAGACAGACGAGAAGACAGTAAGACAGACGAGCAGACAGATGAGCACCATGGACTCTTTATGGACACCATGAACACTTTGGGGACACCATGGACACTTTATGGACACTTTGAGGACATCATGGACATTTTATGGACACTTTATGCACACCATAGACACTTTAGGGACACCATGGACACTTTAGGGACACCGTGGACACTTTATGGACACTTTGGGGACACCATGGACATTTTATGGACACTTTGGGGACACTATGGACACTTTAGGGAAACCATGGACACTTTAGGGACACCATGAACACTTTGAGGGCACCATGGACACTTTATGGACACTTTGGGGACACCATGGACATTTTATGGACACTTTAGGGACACCATGAACACTTCAGGGACACCATGGACACTTTATGGACACCATGGACACTTTAAGGACACTTTAGGGACACCATGGACACTTTATGGACACCATGAACACTTTGGGGACACCATGGACACTTTATGGACACTTTGAGGACATCATGGACATTTTATGGACACTTTGGAGACACCATGGACACTTTATGCACACCATAGACACTTTAGGGACACCATGGACAGTTTAGGGACACCGTGGACACTTTATGGACACTTTGGGGACACCATGGACATTTTATGGACACTTTGGGGACACTATGGACACTTTAGGGAAACCATGGACACTTTAGGGACACCATGAACACTTTGAGGACACCATGGACACTTTATGGACACTTTATGGCCACCATGGACACTTTATGGACACTTTAGGGACACCATGAACACTTTAGGGACAACATGGACACTTTATTGACACCATGGACACTTTATGGACACTTTAGGGACACCATGAACACTTCAGGGACACCATGGACACTTTATGGACACTTTATGGACACTTTAGGGACACCATGAACACTTTAGGGACACCATGGACACTTCATTGAGACTATGGACACTTTGGGGACACCATGGACACTTTACTGACACTATAGACACTTGGGGACACCATGGACACTTTACTGACACTATAGACACTTGGGGACACCATGGACACTTTATAAACACCACTATAAGCATTGCTGTCCCCCTTGTTGTTTATTTGCACATACAATATTCAGTTTGCACTAAATATGTTCACTTTTTATCCATTGCTCATCATCATCATTATTATTGTTATTATTATTATTTATCGCTGTTTATTGTATTTTTTGTACTTCTTCTTTTTTGCATGCCTAGTTTTTTCAGATACTGAATTCTTTAATCTGACTCTTTACCCTTGACTGCTGTAACACTGGAATTTCTCAATTGTGGGATCAGTAAAGGTGGATCTTATCTTATCTTATATTATTGATCACTGCGACTTTAGTCAGCAGTTTGCAGACTTTACGTGATATGTGGGTGGACATTTGGATACAGCCTGTGTGAGTGTTTGTGTGCGCGTGTGTGTGTGTGTGTGTGCGTGTGTGTGTGTGTGTGTGTGTGTGTGTGTGTGTGTGTGTGTGTGTGTGTGTGTGTGTGTGTGTGTGTGTGTGCGTGTGTGTGTGTGTGTGCGTGTGTGTGTGTGTGTGTGTGTGTGTGTGTGTGTGTGTGTGTGTGTGTGTGTGTGTGTGTGTGTGTACCTTCCATGGCAGTGTGTTCTTGCTCGTGGGTCTTTGTTTCTGCAGATGAGTTCTTCTCCTGTGGTGCTGAGTGTTGTTTCTCCGAGAGCTCCGCCCTGCAGGCGGCCTGCTGTAATAACAGTTCAGTCTGATTTCTGTTAATATTGTAACACCAGCAGAGATTAAAAGCTCCGTCTCTGAAACCACTGGACCCCAAGATCATGACACACCCTAACCTTTGACCTTTGATCAGCGCTTTATTTGTTTTTGAGGAGTGTTTGAAGTTTTGAGAAAACAAAATCCCCCCTCTGTACAACAGTGTGTTTAATGCTTGGAAAACACACCTGTACATTACACACCTGTACTTTTGTATGTGTTATGTCATGTGTGTCCTTATGAGAAGGTGATGGAAATGGATTGGACATGTCATCCGTAGACAGCAGGACAACATCACCTGAACTGCCCTTCACTGGACACCAGATGGTAAACGTAAAAGAGACGGACCCAAGAACACCTGGCGCAGGACGTTGGAAGAAGAGCTGAAGGCCCTGCATCACACCTGGGGTTCCGTAAAGATGCTGGCCCAGAACAGACAGGAATGGAGATCCTTTGTTGCTGCCCTACATGCCAGCCGGCATAAAGGGCAGTAAGTAAGTAAGTATGTCAAGTATGTGAGTTATGTTGTGTGTGTGTGTGTGTGTGTCTTATGTCATGTGTGTTATGTTGTGTGTGTGTGTGTGTGTGTGTGTGTGTTACGTTGTGTGTGTATGCAGATTAACTCGTATCACAGCGGTGCCTGGACAGTGTGACGTGTGTGGTTGTGCTGCTGCCGTGGTCCTGCCAGATGCCTCTTGCTGCTGCTGCCATCATTAGTCATTAGTCATACTTCTACTGTTATTATACACATATGACTATTGTCACACATGTATACTGCCAGATATTAATACATACTTTCAACATATTGTATCACAGTAGCCAGAACTATAACTATAATATTATTACTTTCAATAATGTTGTTGTAAGCTACTGTCATTACCGTCTGTCCTGCATCTCTCTGTCTCTCTCTCTCTCTCTCTCTGTCTCATTGTGTCATACGGATTACTGTTAATTTATTATGCTGATCTGTTCTGTACGACATCTATTGCACGTCTGTCCGTCCTGGAAGAGGGATCCCTCCTCAGTTGCTCTTCCTGAGGTTTCTACCGTTTTTTTTCCCCGTTAAAGGGTTTTTTTGGGGAGTTTTTCCTGATCAGCTGTGAGGGTCATAAGGACAGAGGGATGTCGTATGCTGTAAAGCCCTGTGAGGCAAATTGTGATTTGTGATATTGGGCTTTATAAATAAAATTGACTGATTGATTGATTGATGATTGTGTGTGTTACGTCGTGTGTGTTATGTCATATGTGTGTGTTATGTTGTGTGTGTGTGTTATGTCATGGGTGTTTGTGTTACGTCATGTGTGTTATATCGTGTGTTATGTCATATGTGTGTTGTCACGTGTGTTATGTCGTGTGTAGGTTATGTGTTTGTGTTATGTTGTCTGTTATGTCGTGTGTGTTATGTCACATGTGTTATGTCGTGTGTATAGGTCATGTGTGTTATATCGTGGTGTTATGTCATGTGTGTGTTATGTCGTGTGTTATGTCATGTGTGTTTTGTCATATGTGTTATGTCATCTGTGTTTGTACTGTTCTGTGTGTTATGCCATATGTGTATCTGTTATGTCACATGTGCATTATGTAGTGTATGTAATATGTCAGGTGTGTTATGTCATGTGACACATGGTATGTCATGTGTTACGTCATATGTGTGTTATGTGATGCATGTTATGTCATGTGTGTTATGTCATGTCTGCTTTTGTTATGTCATGTGGTTATGGTTATGTGGTTATGCGTTGTGTGTGTATGTCGTGTGTGTCACGTCGTGTGTGTGTTATGTCTTGTGTGTGTTATGTCGTGTGTCACGTCATGTGCGTGTTACGTCTTGTGTGTCATGCTGTGTACGTGTTGTGTCGTGTGTGTTTTGCTGTTTGTGTTATGTTGTGTGTGCGTTACTCTCTGTATTGATGCAGACACAATCGTTCACAGAGTTGGATAACAGTCGGGGGGTGGGGGGGAGTTGACATGGTCAGGGTGTGTGGAGTTTTGTGACTGTGGTTTCAGAGACAGAGCTTAAACCAATGACACTGTCGCACCTCTTTCTCCCTCTTCTTCAGCAGCTCCAGGATCTGAGCGTACTCTTCTTCCTTCTGTTTGGCCTCGGCTATGGTGGCCTCATTCTGCTCGGCGTATGCCATGGCGACCACAGCCAGGATGAGGTTAATGAGGTAGAACGAGCCCAGGAAGATGATGACCACGAAGAAGATCATGTAAGTTTTACCTGCTGCTCTCAGCGTCTGCGGACAGACAGGTGAGAGACAGACAGACAGACAGACAGACAGACAGACAGTGAGAAACAGACAGGCAGATAGGTGAGAGACAGACGGTTAAAGTGTGTGTTGTAAATAAAGTTTTCAGAGGTCGTCTCACAGACTAAATGTTTCAGTCTGATCTCAGGACAGATTCAGGAAAGTTCTCTGAGTGATATCGAGACAGAAACTGTGATGTCACCTAGGAGGTGTGGTCGACCACGTTTTGCCACTTTGAGTGGTACTGACATCTGGTCTGAATTTCAAGTTTTAACTTTTAGTTTTAACTTTAAGTCTTGCCTCCTCTGGTTTGGCGATGTAGAGGGCGGACATGTGGAGCATGCTTCCGTGTAATAAAAAAATTTGTGAGTTACGTAATTCTTTCAAGTTTATTTTTGGTGTAACACTCTGTTTTAATTAACGTCACGCTGAACATGTACAGGAATGAGTAAATCTTCTCAGAAAGGTCAGGTACAACAGACTCTCCCCTTCGCCGGTCGGGAAGCTAGCAACATGCCGTCCTGTGATAGTGCGCTTTCACCGCTACGTCGATAAAGAAAGAGTGCTACAATGGGCAAAGGAGCACCGCAGTATGACCTATCGGGGTCATAACATCAAGTTTTAAGAGGACTTGAGTGCTGCAGTGGCGAGGAGGCGAACTGCTTTCAACCAGGTGAAATCCATGCTTTTTCAGAAAGGGATATGATTCAGCATGATTTACCCTGCCCGGCTGCACGTCACCTTCAACGGTATGAGCCAAATCTTTGATTCCCTGGAGCAAGCGGAGGTGTTTCATGAAGAATGCATACGCGACACATGAAACAGGGACTGAGCTAGCGGAATGACCACTGATGTATATGACTTTGCGATTCTTTTGGGACTTTTATCTTTTTCTTTATTTTTTGCTGGACTTTCTTGAGGTAAGACGCCACTACATTGCACCAATTTCCCTGTGTTAAATTCAGACAAAACTGAAGTTATTGTTTTTGGCCCCAAACAACTCTGTTGCTACATGTCACCAACCCAGTTAGCTGGGTAGATGACATTTTACAAATCTTGACAACTTTTGGATCATTTTCAGGTCATAAGTTAAACATCAGTAAGAGCTAATGTTTTCTGGTAAACAAAGCAACTAAACAGATCCCATCAGGTGCACTATCATTTAATACCAGTTTTTGTTATTTAGGTATTAATATTTCTCCCTCCCTCCCCTTACTATATAAAAATAATTTTACAAAGTTGGTTATGGAAATTAAGTCTGATTTGAGGCACTGGGACGCTGCCTTCAGGTCAGGTGACAGAGCTCTGTATAGGGCTGCTCGAGCTGACCTGAAAAGAGGAATTAAAAAAGCCAAGGCGGACCATAAGAGTCCCACCTGTCCAGCAACAACACACGGGAGGTGTGGCGGGGCATACAACACATCACAAACTTCAGAGGCTGTAACGCATCAACAGGAGACCTGAGTGCACCACTGGCAGAGGAGCTAAACGGCTTCTTTGCTCACTTCAAAACATCACAGCAGCACTCATCTGCTCCAGCCCTGCCCCCACCCCCACCTGGTTCCTCCACCACTCCACTCACTGTACAGGAGCATGATGTTAAACGGGTGCTCCTGGCAGTGAACCCCAGGAAAGCTGCCGGCCCAGATGGAGTACCTGGCAAGGTGCTCAGAGCGTGCACCCACCAGCTCGCCCTCACCTTCACCAGGATCTTCAACCTCTCCCTGGCCCAGGCAGTCATCCCATCCTGCCTGAAAGCAGCAACAATAATCCTGGTGCCGAAGAAGTCTCCAGTCACCAGCCTGAACGATTACCGTCTGGTGGACCTCACCCCGGTAATCATGAAGTGCTTTGAGAGACTAGTTCTTAAGCACATCAAGGACTTTCTCCCCCCAGACTTCGAGCCCCACCAGTTTGCATATTGGGCGAACAGATCCACAGAAGACGCCATCGCTGTAGCTCTCCACTCTGCACTGAACCACCTGGAGCAGCAGCAGAGCTATGTCCGGATGCTCTTTGTGGATTATAGTTCAGCCTTTAACACAATAACTGCGGACATCCTCATCACAAAACTGGACACTCACGGCCTTCCCCCTCTCACATGTGCCTGGATCAAGGACTTTCTCACCAACCGGCCCCAGACTGTGAGACTTGGCCCCCACCTCTCCTCCACCCACGCGCTGAGCACCGGCTAGGGCTGTGTGCTGAGCCCCCTCCTGTACTGGCTCTACACCCATGACTGCAGTTCGACCCACAACAGCAACCTCATCTTCAAGTTTGCTGACAACACCATGGTGGTCGGACTCATCTTGAAGGGAGACGAGGTAGCCTACATAGAGGAGGTCCTGAAGCTGGCAGCCTGGTGTTCAGAGAATAACCTCACTCTGAACACCAAGAAAACCAAGGACATCATCGTCGACTTCAGGAAGCACAACACCGACCTAACCCCCTTCACATCAACAGCGAGTGTGTGGAGAGGGTCCACACCTTCCGGTTTCTCTGCGTCCTCATCTCCACCAGTGTCTCATGGACAGACAACATCACAGTGGTCATGAAGAAGGCTCAGCAGCGGCTGCACTTCCTGAGGGTCCTCAAGAAGCACAACCTGGATTCCAACCTGCTGCTGACCTTCTTCCGCTGATCCATCGAGAGCCTGCTGACGTACTTTATCACAGTATGGTACGGCAGCTGCACCGCTGCAGACAGGGAGAGGCTCCAGAGAGTAGTAAAGGCAGCACAGAAGATCATCGGCTGCCCTCTCCCCTCCCTGATGGACATTTAGACCTCCCGCTGCCTCAGCAGAGCCGAAAGCATCACCAAAGACAGCTCCCACCCTGGCTTTGAACTGTTTGAACTGCCCTCAGGGAGGCACTACAGGTGCATCAGGACAAAAACTAGCAGACTCAAAAACAGTTTCTTTCCTAAAGCCATAACTACCCTGAACTCTCACATGCACTGACCCTAAAGTCTGCCTCCCCTCCACCCTCCGGACTCTCTCTGTGCAATAGTTTATAATGTGCAATATCCCACTCCATAATGTGAACACAACACTGTATATAGCACGGTATTTATTTTCTGTAATTTGTACATAAGCTTTCTCAGGACTGTGCATCTTACCTCCTTACACCCCCCCTCTCTCCTTACACCCCCACCCTCCTCTTTTTGCACTATTTATCCTTTGTCTATATTGTATATTCTTGTATATTTTTACACTACTTGCACTGGTACTGGAGCTGCTTTTAATCTCGTTGTACATGCGTATAGTGACAATAAAGGCATTCTATTCTATTCTATTCTATTCTATTCTATTCTATTCTATTCTATCTCTCCCTTTCTCTCTGATAGGCAGAATAAATTCTATTAAACTTAATATTCTTTCGAGATTTATGTTGCTTCTCCAGTGTCTTCCAATTTGTTTTTATCTAAATCATTTATACAAATGTTAGACAAAATAATCTTAAATTTTATTTGGGCTGGTAAGAACCCAAGGGCACATTGAGCAGTACTCCAGAGAAACAAATCAGATGGGGGCCTTGCACTTCCTAACTAACTTATTATTTCATTATTGGGCTGCCAATCTTCAAAAAATCTGCACCTCGTATAACTCTTCCAATTTAGATTGGTGCATAATGGAGGATGCTTCCTCCCATCCCTCGTCTTTGGTGGCTCTGGTTTGTGCCCCTCTAGCTTCTTGTTATCCTAGTTATATTAAAAACCCAATTGTACTCTCCTCTTTGAAAAATTGGAAACAATTCAGGCAACACTTCAAACTTTCAGTACCCACCCCATTAAGGCCTATTTGCAACAATCATTTCTTTCCCCGCTCCAATTCAGACACAGATTTCACTTTGTGGAGAGAGAGGACTGGTTTCACTTTTCAGATTTATATTTGGGGGGCTTATTTGTTACATTTAATGATCTTTGTGTTAAATATAATTTACCCCAATCTCATATGTTTTGATACTTCCAAGCACACAACTATGCTCACACACACTTCACATCTTTCCCTCAATCTCCAACAGTATGTCTTATCACTGGGGTGCTCTCTCTTCCAATGGCTCATAGTAGGATTTCAGTATTATATGATCTCATATATCTTCAAATCTGACCTCCCTTGTCGGGGTCAGGCATAGTTGGGAAAAGGAGCTTGGCTTTAATTTGACAGATAAGTGGTGGAGACAGGCACTGGTCAGGGTTATTTCTACATCTTCTTGCACTCGTCTTAGTTTAATTCAGTTCAAGGCTCTCCACAAAATTCATTTCACAAAAAACAGACTTCATAGGCTGTTTCCAGGCACAAATGATACCTGTGATAGATGTGGTTCATCTCCAACAGATCATGTTCATATGTTTTTTTCTTGTCACAAACTACTTAATTTCTGGTCTTGTTTTTTTAAATCATTAAACGAAGCCCTCAATATCATGTTGGAACCCTGCCCACTGCTAGCCATATTTGGTGTACCTCGCACACCAACTATTACTACCAACTAAGACATACTCTGATGTTGTCGCCTTTGCCTCGTTTATAGCCTGCACACATATTCTGTTACATTGGAAAAGCCCAAATACCCTTCCTACTACTTCTGGTTAATTGATTTAATGTCCTTTCTGTATTATTTTTATTCTTTTTTTATTATTAAATTGATATCACTATTTTTTTTGTTCTCTTTGTTCCTGGGGGATGTTCTTCTTCTAGTTTTCTGTTCTAAATCACCATATATATAAAAAGGTGGGGTATTTGATACTTGTGAAATGCTGGTCTCCAATTAAAAATGTAAAAACAAAACAAAAAAACACCATAAAAAATGTCTTAACTTTAAGTGGGAATTCTAAGGAAACATCACAATTCTAAGAATTTTCTCAGAATCCTGTCATCAGGAGAAACTGAATACGATCTCTGGTGTTTTTGAAGCTGCAGCTCACAGACTGAATCTGAACTGGGACTAGTCTCTGTACTGGGACCAGTCTGTTACTGACCAGGTGGAAGAGGTTTTCCCAAAAGTCCTGGGTCATCAGTCGGACCAGAGATAGGAACGCCCATCCAAATGTATCATAGCTGGTGTATCCGTAGTTTGGGTTTCTCCCCGCCTTTAGACAGAGGTAACCCTCCGGACAGGCCCTGAAAACATCATCAGCACCATCATCATCATAATCATCGTCATCACCATCATCATCAATATCATCACCATCACCATCATCATCATCATAATCATCATCATCATCATTATCATCACATCACCATCATCATAATCATCATCACCACCATCACTATGATCATCACCATAATCATCATCATCGTCATCATCATCATCATCATCACAATCTTGATCATTATCACCATCATCACCACGACCACCACCGTCATCATTATCATCATCACTATCATCATCACCATCATCATCATCATCATCATCACCATCATCACCACCACCACCAACACCACCATTACCATCATCATCATCATCATCATCATCACCACCACCATCATCATCATCATCATCATCACCACCATCATTTTCATCATCATCATCACCATCATCATCATCATCATCACCACCACCACCACCACCAACTTCTTCATCATCATCACCACCATCATCATCATCACCACCACCACCACCACCACCAACAACTTCCTCATCATCATCATCATCACTGTGATTATCATCATCACCATCATCATCATCACCATCATCATCACCACCATCATCATCATTACCATCGTCATCATCATCATCATCACCACCACCATCATCATCATCACCGTCATCATCATCATCATCACCACCATCATTTTCATCATCATCACCACCACCACCAACTTCCTCATCATCACCACCACCACCATCACCATCACCACCATCATCATCACTGTCATTATCATCATCATCACCATCATCATCATCATCATCACTGTCATTATCATCATCATTACCATCATTGTCACCATCACCATCACCATCATTGTCACCATCACCATTATCATCATCATCACCACCATCATCATCACCACCACCACCACCACCATCATCATCATCATCAGTCATCACCACCATCATCATCATCAGTATTACCAATCATTACATCATTATTTGATGAACGTACCCGGCATCAGAACTGTTTCCACACAACAGAGCATCGAGATGACCAGGAAGGTGGTAATAGTTCTCTATCAGACAGAGAGACACAGACAGAGGGACAGAAGTATTGATTACTTCTGATGATCAGAAAATGAAATGATGAAACAAAATCAAACCTGTGATATTTGATCATGTGCACGCTCGCATGCACAAGAAAACCATACCTTGATGTGTCGTTAAATGATAACTGATGAGTCATGTGTCTGTCCTGATTATTGATGAGTCCTGTCTTAATAGTGATGATCATAATAGCAGTAGTAGTAGCAGTAGTAGTTGCAGTAACAGTAGCAGTAGTAGTAGTAGTAGTACCAGTAGCAGAGATAGTTGTAGCAGTAGTAGTTGCAGTAACAGTAGTAGTAGTAGTAGAGATAGTTGTAGCAGTAGTAGTAGTAATACCAGTAGCAGCGTAGTTGTAGCAGTAGTAGTTGCAGTAATAGTAGCAGTAGTACCAGTAGTAGCAGTAGTGGTAGTTGTAGCAGTAGTAGTAGCAGCAGTAGAAGAAACAGTAGAAGTAGTAGTAACAGTAGCAGTGGTAGCAGTAGTAGCAGTAATAGTAGTAGTATTAGAAGTAGCAGTAGCAATAGGTGTAGCAGTAGTAACAGTAGCAGTAGTAGCAGTAGCAGTAGTTAAAACAGTAGTAACAGTAGCAATTGCAGTAGCTGTAGTAGTAGCAGTAGCAGTAGCAGTAGCAGTAGTAGCAGCAGTAGCAGTAGTAGTAGTAGCAGCAGTAGCAGTAGTAGTAGTAGTAGTAGCAGTAGTAGCAACAGTAGCAGTAGTAGCAATAGTAGTAGTAGCAGTAATAGTAATAGTAGCAGTAGCAGCAGCAGTAGTAGTAATAGTAATAGTAGCAGCAGCAGTAGCAGTAGTAGCAGTGGCAGTAGTAGCAACAGTAGCAGTAGAAGCAATAGTAGTAGGAATAGCAGTAATAGTAATAGTAGCAGTAGCAGAAGCAGTAGTAGTCGCAGTCGTAGTAGTAGTAGAAGCAGTAGCAGTAGGTGTACCAGTAGCAGTAGTAGCAGCAGAAGTAGTAGCAGTAGCAGCAGTAGTAGTAGTAGCAGTAAGAGCAGTAGCAGTACTAGCAGTAATAGTAGCAGTAGTAATAGCAATAGTAGTAGTAGTAACAGTAGCAGTAGTAGCAGTAGTAGATGCAGTCGCTGTAGGTGTAGCAGTAGTAATAGTAGCAGTAGTAGAAACAGTAGCAGTACTAGCAGTAATAGTGGCAGTAGTAGTAGCGATAGCATTAGTAGTAGTAGTAGACGCAGTCACTGTAGGTGTAGCAGTAGTAATAGTAGCAGTAGTAGAAGCAGTAGCCATACTAGCAGTAATAGTAGCAGTAGTAGTAGCAGTAGTAGTAGTAGTAACAGTAGCAGTAGTAGCAGTAGCAGTAGTAGCAGTAGCAGTAGAAGCAGTAGCAGTACTAGCAATAATAGTAGCAGTAGTAGTAGGAATAATATTAGTAGTAGTAGTAGACACAGTCGCTGTAGGTGTAGCAGTAGTAATAGTAGCAGTAGTAGTAGCAGTAGAAGCAGTAGCAGTACTAGCAGTAATAGTAGCAGTTGTAATAGCAGTAGTAGTAGTAGTAGCAGCAGCAGTAGCAGTAGCAGTAAGTGTAGCAATAGTAACAGTCGCAGTAGTTCAAGCAGTAGTAGCAGTAGTAGTAGTAGTAGTAGTAGTAGTAGCAGTAATAGCAATAGTAGTAGTAGTAGCAATAGCAGTAATCATAGTAGCAGTAGTAGTAGTATCAGTAGTAGTAGTAGCAATAACAGTAGGTGTAGCATTAGTAGGTGTAGCAGTAGTAGCAGTAGTAGTAGTAGCAATTGAGGTAGTTACAGCAGTAGTGTTAGCAGTAGCAATAGCAGTAGTAGCAGTAGCAGTAGCAATAACAGTAGTAGCAGTAGTAGTAGTAGCAGTGGTAGAAGCAGCAGCAGTAGTCGTAGTAGAAGTAGCAGTAGCAGTAATAGCAGTAGTGGCAGTAGTAGTAGCAGTAGTAGTCATAGTAGTACTAGTAGTACTTTTTTCCCGTCTTGCTCATTCTTTTGTTTTAGTTTTCTGATCGTGCAGAGAGGGGAATCTCAGGTGCAGGCTTCATTTAAATATGATTTGCCTATTTAAATGGGGGCAAGGACAGGGAGGGGCTGGGCACTCCAACGTGCGCTCAATTCCACATTGATTGGGATGTACAAAGGAAATGTCCTTGGATTCATGTGTACGTATTCTGCATTTAGGTGTACGCCATGTTTCAGTTGGAAATCCACGCAAGTCTTTGTAAATGGGGCCCCTGGACTTTTCCTCTCCTTAACACCCTGAAACAGTCTCTGTACCCTCCCCTTATCAACATGGACTGCACTATTCTGCTTTAAAGCTGTGCCCCTAAACACAGACAGTTCATGGCTAAAATCATTGACATTGAAACTGTTTGAATGTATTTTCAATTCATTCGCCAGATCACAGTCAGTTTTGTCATTTAAGGAGATGTTACACTTTTTGGACTGCATCCCCAGCAAGAATTTTCACCTCCTCCCACGCAGGGCGTGAGCTGCCAGTGATAAACAAGTTCTCCACCTTATCCTTGTATCGCTGCTTGGAAAGTTTGAATTCTTTCCTGACCTGCTTCCGTAGCTCATTATATGTGTCCATATCACCTTGATAAAAACTGATGTCTCTCTTATTAATAGCGTTTTTGACTGATTTTGAGACCCATGGTTTAAAGTTCGGAAAGATGGAGATTGATTTTTTTTTTGAATAATTAACCCCTCACAAAAATTTACATAGTCAGACACTGATTCTGTGAGCTCATCCACACCCTCACATGAGTTCTTAATCCTGGAGACGTTCAATAGATTCCTCCGTCCAGACCGGGACTAATCAGCTTGTGCCGCTGCAGGACTGGTTTGAAGGATGGAACCAAATAAACAACACTATGGTCAGACGCACTAAGTGAAGCTCTCCGGAGAGATTTATAAGCCCCTTTTATGGAACCGTAACAAAGATCCAAGCGCTTAGTAAGTCTTATCACCCAAGATAAATTTCAGTGCATCAGGTGATTTAGCTTGTAGCTGTTGTACTACGCAAGTGATAGCTCGAGTAGCAATGTCCATATTAAAGCTGCAAGCAGCTGTGACCGGGCCCTCACTCTCCCGCACTATTGCGGGGGCCCAGCAACACGCACCACTGAAGTAGTTATGTGAAAAAAGAGTAACTTAACCCTGACGTGATGTGACGTTTCATCTTCGTACTCCAAGAAAATCCCTATGGGAAGGGTTTTTGGAAAATTTCAAGGGGGCACTATAGAGGCATTTTGTCCCCCCCATGGGCAACGGCCCAATCAGATGTAAGACCTCGCCATTCTTGACCTGTGTATCAATTGCATGAGGTCGCTGAAGCCATCAAAAAGCCAACTGATTTGGTGGCGAGGGCGGCGTCATAGCTGCCACACCCCTTGACATAGAGAAAAGCTTTTAATAACTTTTGATCAGCATGGTGTCAGGGTCTGAGACTGCCGAGCAACCAGGGGCTGCTGGGAGATCGAGAGCAGGCATGGATTGGTGGTGTAAATGTGGGGCTTACTGGCCACTTTATTAGGTACACCTGTGCAATCTAATACAATCCAATATAACAGCTCTGCCACACATTGTACGTTTACAAAGCTTTTACATTTTCAGCTTCTGTCAGAAAGGTGATTATTCTACTTTATTATCAAGGTCATAGTGGGTGGTGTTGGTGTACTGGAGTGCAATATATTTAAAAGTGTTCCTAATATTTGTCCCCCTCAATGAGACAAAATTAGGAGGCCACCCCAGTACACTACCACCATTCACTATGACCTCAATAATAAACAAAGTAGAATCACCACTTTCTAGAGGATGTCAACAATAACCAAAAATGTATACGCTTCGGGGGAAAAAATCATGGTATAGTCGTTCTACTGGATTGCATTAGATTAGACAGGTGTACACAAAATGGCCAGTGAGTGTATGTTACATACATACGTACTGTATTTCCTCAAATAGTAGCCGGGGCCACTATTACCAAAAAAATAATTTGGGACCAGGCTACAAATAGGGTCAGGCTACTATCTGAAGGAGGCTTTTAATAAAAGAAAAAAATCACAGCCAAATTTGAAAATACAAATACTGTATTTTTTTTAAATTGAAACAGCAGAAGACCCTTCATGACGGACACAATCAAGGTCACTTTTACCTGGTCCAGAGTGTTACCGGGGCCCCGCCCTGGAGCCAGGCCTGGGGCCGGGGGCCCGTGGGCGAGCACCTGGTGATCGGGCCTTCGCCCATGGGGTCCGGCCGGGCCCAGCCCGAACCGGCTACATGGGCTCGTCCCCCTGCAGGCCCACCACCCGCAGAGGGATCCAGAAGGGTTCGGTGCATTGTGGATTGGGCAGCAGACCAAGGCGGGGGCCTTGGCGGTCCGATCGTCGGTTACAGAAGTTGGCTCTTGGGGCATGGAATGTCACCTCTCTGGTGGGGAAGGAGCCGGAGCTTGTGGAAGAGGTTGAGTGCTACCGGCTAGATATAGTCAGCCTCACCTCGACACATAGTTCCGGCTCTGGAACCCTAGTCCTTGAGAGGGGTTGGACTCTCTTCTTCGCTGGAGTTGCTCCGGGTGAGAGGCGGAGGGCCGGGGTGGGCTTTCTGATAGCCTCCAGACTCTCTGCCTGTACGTTGGGGTTTACCCCGGTAGACGAAAGGGTTGCTTCCCTGTGCCTTTGGGTCGGGGAACGGGTCCTGGCTGTTGTCTGTGCTTATGCACCGAAGAACAGTTTGGAGTACCCATCCCTTTTGGAGTCCCTGGGACAGATGCTGGACAGTGCCTCGACCGGGGACTCCGTGGTTCTGCTGGGGGACTTCAAAGCTCACGTGGGCAATGACAGTGCGACCTGGAGGGGCGTGATTGGGAGGAACGGCCTGCCCGATCTGAACCCGAGTGGTGTTCAGTTACTGGACTTCTGTGCGGGTTGCAGTTTGGCCATAACTAACACCATGTTCAAACATAAGGATGTCCATCGGTGCACGTGGCACCAGGACAGCCTAGGTCGCAGGTCAATGATTGACTTTGTAGTCGTATCATTTGACCTGCGGCCATATGTTCTGGACACTCGGGTGAAGAGAGGAGCAGAGCTGTCAACTGATCACCACCTGGTGGTGAGATGGATCAGATGGTGGGGGAAGATGCCGCGCAGACCTGGCAGGCCCAAATGAACAGTGAGGGTCTGCTGGGAACGCCTGGCGGAAGAACCTGTCCAGATGATCTTCAACTCCCACATCTGGGAGAGCTTTGACCGCATCCCGAGGGCAGAGAGGGACATTGAGTCGGAATGGGCCTTTTTCTGCTCTGTGGCCGCAAGGCTACTACTTGCTCACACTGTTTACAGTGGGGGTGGGGAGCTGCTGACTTCAACTGGGGACATTGTCGGGCGGTGGAAGGAATACTTTGAGGAGCTCCTCAATCCCATCAACACGTATTCCAGTGAGGAAGCAGAGATGGGGGTGTCGGGGCCGGGTCATCCATTTTCTCGGGCAAAAGTTGCTGAGGTAGTGAAACAACTCCGAGGCGGCGGAGCCCCGGGGGTGGATGAGATTCGTCCTGGATATCACAAGGCTCTGGATGTTGTAGGGCTGTCCTGGCTAACACGCCTCTGCAACATTGCGTGGACATCGGGGGCAGTGCCTCTGGAGTGGCAGACCGGGGTGATGGTCCCCATCTTCAAGAAAGGGGACCAGAGGGTGTGTTCCAACTACAGGGGGATCACACTCCTCAGCCTACCCGGTAAGGTCTACTCTAGGGTGCAGGAGAAGAGGGTCCGGTCGATAGTTAAACCTTAGATTGAGGAGGAGCAATGCTGTTTTCGTCCTGGACACGGAACCGTGGACCAGCTCTTTACCCTCGCCAGGGTGCTGGAGGGGGCATGGGAGTTTGCCCAACCAGTCCACATGTGTTTTGTGGATTTGGAGAAGGCTTACGACCGTGTCCCCAGGGGCATCCTGTGGGGGGTGCTCCAGGAGTATGGGGTTGGTGGCCCCTTGCTAAGGGCCATCCAGTCCCTGAGCATGAGTCTGGTTCGCATGGCTGGTAGTAAGTCGGACCTAAGTTGGACTCCGCCAGGGCTGCCCTTTGTCACCGGTTCTGTTCATAACTTTTATGGACAGAATTTCTAGCCGCAGCCGAGTGGTGGAGGGTGTCAGGTTTGGTGACGGGAGGATCTCGTCCCTGCTTTTTGCGGATGACGTGATCCTCCTAGCTCCATCGAACAGTGACTCTGCTGCATGTCACTAACTGGGCTCTACTGCATGTCACTAACTGGGCTCTACTGCATGTCACTATCTGGACTCTACTGCATGTCACTATCTGGGCTCTACTACATGTCACTAACTGGCTCTACTGCATGTCACTATCTGGACTCTACTGCATGTCACTAACAGGGCTCTACTGCATGTCACTAACTGGGCTCTACTGCATGTCACTAACTGGGCTATACTGCATGTCACTAACAGGGCTCTACTACATGTCACTAACTGGGCTCTACTGCATGTCACTATCTGGACTCTACTGCATGTCACTAACAGGGCTCTACTACATGTCACTAACTGGCTCTACTGCATGTCACTATCTGGACTCTACTGCATGTCACTAACTGGGCTCTACTGCGTGTCACTAACAGGGCTCTACTGCATGTCACTATCTGGGCTCTACTGCATGTCACTATCTGGACTCTACTGCATGTCACTAACAGGGCTCTACTGCATGTCACTATCTGGACTCTACTGCATGTCACTAACTGGGCTCTACTGCATGTCACTATCTGGACTCTACTGCATGTCACTAACAGGGCTCTACTACATGTCACTAACTGGCTCTACTGCATGTCACTATCTGGACTCTACTGCATGTCACTAACTGGGCTCTACTGCGTGTCACTAACAGGGCTCTACTGCATGTCACTAACTGGGCTCTACTGCATGTCACTATCTGGACTCTACTGCATGTCACTAACAGGGCTCTACTGCATGTCACTATCTGGACTCTACTGCATGTCACTAACTGGGCTCTACTGCATGTCACTATCTGGACTCTACTGCATGTCACTAACAGGGCTCTACTGCATGTCACTATCTGGGCTCTACTGCATGTCACTATCTGGACTCTACTGCATGTCACTAACAGGGCTCTACTGCATGTCACTATCTGGACTCTACTGCATGTCACTAACTGGACTCTACTGCATGTCACTAACTGGACTACTAACTTGCCCGCTGCAGTTTTTAACCAGCCTTGCACTGGGGTCGACAACTCAGTCATCTTCCTCCTGCATATAGCTCTTTCTGACCTTGAGAAGCCCGGAAGCTATGTGAGAATCATGTTCTTTGATTTCTCCAACGCTTTCAAAACCATACAGCCTCCACTTCTGAGGGACAAACTGGAGCACATAGGGGTGGCTAATCACTTCAAATCCCAGATGCTGAACTACCTCATGGACCGACAGTATGTTAGGACCCAGGATTGTGTATCGGTCTTGGTTGTCTACAGTACCGGGGCCCCTGAACCAGGTGTTTGTGGACTGGTCCCTAAGGGACCACCTCCAGATCAACTAGGGGAAAACCCAAGAGCTGGTGGTGGATTTTTGCAAGCACAGACTCCTCCCCCAACACCGGTGAACATGCAGGGAATGGACATTGAGATGGTGACATCCTGTAAGTACCTGGGTGATGCCTTCTGCTGTTGCTGTTATCATTCGTCATACTTCTGTCATTATACACATATGATTATTATTGTCATATACATAAACTATCATATATTGATATATACCTACAACATATTGTACCACAATAGCCGTGCTTATTATTATACTATTATTACTTAAATTAATGTTGTTGTAAGCTTTTATCTTTACCGTCTGTCCTGCATCTCTCTCTGTCTCTCTCTCTCTCTCTTTCTATCTCATTGTGTCATATGGATTACTGTTAATTTATCATGTTGATCTGTTCTGTATGACATGTATTGCACATCTGTCCGTCCTGGAAGAGGGATCCCTCCTCAGTTCCTCTTCCTGAGCTTTCTACCATTTTTTTCCCCGTTAAAGGGTTTTTTGGGGAGTTTTTCCTGATCAGCTGTGAGGGTCCAAAGGACAGAGGGATGTTGTATGCTGTAAAGCCTCTGAGGCAAATTGTGATTTGTGATATTGGGCTTTATAAATAAAACTGATTGAATTGAATTGATAGGTGTAGTAGTCATTGTTATAGTATTATTTGTCATCATATTAGACGTAGTTGTGTTAATATGTGAACCTTGTAATTCACAGACTTTCATCGTACCGGGATTGTTGATGAACTCAAAGTAATCAAAGTCCTCACTGCTTCCTGTATTGTTTCCATGGGAACTGACATTAAGGTTGATGTCAGACGTGTAGTTGCTAAGCGACAGCGGAGGTATTAGGACGCATTTTTGCCGCAGGTTTCCCATAAAGAGCTGCAGACCAATCAGAGCGAAGACACTAAGGCAGAACAGTGTCAGAATCATGACATCACCCAGCTTCTTCACTGATTGGATGAGAGCTCCGACAATCGTCTTCAGACCTGAGGGGAAGGGTTAAAAGCAGACCAACCAATCAGAACTGTGAACTCATCACCACGGAATCAAAGTGGATTTTAATATGAGACACAAACTGACCGGGAATGACTGTGATCGTCTTCAGAGCTCGAAGAACTCTGAACGTCCTCAACACAGAGACGTTTCCCAAATCTATGAACT
Source organism: Cromileptes altivelis (assembly GCA_013133815.1). NCBI lineage: Eukaryota > Metazoa > Chordata > Actinopteri > Perciformes > Serranidae > Cromileptes > Cromileptes altivelis. The sequence continues at coordinate 40,780,051 of CM023147.1, read as the reverse complement.
CTGTCAGGTACCTGAAACACAGTGACATCATCATCATTGTCATCATTGTCATGTGTGTTTGAGTCCGTGATGAGAAGGTGTATCTCAGGTGTGCTTTGAGGATTACGCCATGCTGATGACCATGAAGTCCAGCCAGTTCCAGGGGTCTTTGAGGAAGGTGAAACCTCCGACACAGAATCCTCGGGCCATGATTTTAACTGTTGCTTCAAATGTATAGATGAAGGTAAACACGTACCTGTTCAACGACAGAGAAGTTTGTCAGATACACACTGACCAGACACTGATCACATTGCCATCAGTAGAACCCCTCCTCCTCAACACAATACTTCGGCATGCAGACTGGAGGAGCTGGGGATCAAACCACTGATCTACTGATGATGTGACAACCCACTGCTCCCCCCAGACCACAGCTGCCCGGCCCCCAAAACAACAACATAAACATCTAACGTCATTATAGACGTGTTTTTATTTTCTAGCTGGTAGCTGTGAGGAATCAATTAATCAATATCTTATCTATAAACAAATAATTATGAAAAAATAAATAAATAAATAAATAATCTGTAGATCAAAAATAAACTCCTGTCAGTGCCCCCTACAGGCTGCAGCAAATAATACTTACAATACACATGATGATGACAGCGGATCGCCCATTGCCATAAACACAGTGGCCCTCATTCATCAAACAAATGTACGGCAGAAAACTGTGCGCACAACCATTTCCATGCAAGGCTTGGCATTTATCAATTTGGACATGAGCGGACGCTACGATCAAATGTCACGTCATGTCTCAGCTCGTGTACACAAGTTTGAGTCAGTGTGGATTCGCGGTGCAGCACAGCAAAATGGCTGAGTCTGAAAATAATTATGAAACAAACGACAATCTTGTCATCTAAGCATAAGCAGCCACATATTCAGTACATATTAAAAAAGGGTTCCCAAAACGAATAAAACAAAATGAAATAAAATAGCCATGAATGATTACGCATTCATCAATCACAAAAATTACCACTCTTATATTAACTTACAGGTAATTAGTGATGCCAGGCTATCACTACTAAACGTGGTAGCCAAGTGGCCGGGGGGGACGCACGACTCATTTATATTCCATAACAGTTGCGTGGGCGCACGGCTACAGGAGGGCGTACTGCAGAGTTGGAGTAAATAAATGTAAACAAAGTAGGCTATTAATTGACTATCATTTTGGTATGGCTCTTGTTCTAGATGACAAAATATATCCCTTCAATACCTTATAACCCCTCTGGCAAACCCTGCCACAGAGCAGGAGCACAGGTGCGAACACATGCACATGGGTCACGGTGGAGTGCTGTTTCGGGTTGCTCAAAGGCAGGTGGCTCTGTCTTGGACCAGCGGGGGGAATGCTGCTGTATACCCCAGAAAAGGTGTGTGACATCATTTTGGTCTGTGCAGTTATGCACAATATTGCTTTCGACAATGGAGTGCCGTTTGATGTGCCGGCGCAAACAGATGAACCAATGCCCAGGGAACCGTGGCCAGCACAGCCTCCACTGGGGGCTCTACGGAGGAGACAGGACCTCATTCATCGCTTCTAAAATGTAAAGTACACCTTAAAGTTGTGTAAGTGCTAAGTATTTAATCAGTATGTAATGCAAGTATAGCCTAGGGGCTATTGGCTAAAGGGATATTCAATACAGACAATGGACAACGTTTAGTCATTTAAACATTTTATTCAGCTTTTTTTTTTGTTTTTTGATTCTTATTAATTTCTTTTGGCATGTTATTAATTGCCTCAAGTGTGCTAACAACTGAAGCCAATAGACGACATATTTTTGTTTGCCTTTCCAGGACCTTTGCCGTGATGATTGCTGGTCCTGACCCAGCACGGGAGGAGGAGTGCATGCACTCACCCTCGGTTGCCTGGCTCGGTGGGACTGCTCTGGGGAGAAGACCTGGACACCATGCTGCTGGTGCCTGGCTCTGAAACAGCATTTAAACAAAACAATAAAAATGTTTACTAGGGGTGTGAATCTTTCACTCACAAAACGATCCGATTCAAATCTCGATTCACAAGCTACGATCCGATTCAGGGACGATTCATAAAACATAGTTAACAATTTGGTACGATTCGATCCGATTCGGTTCAGTTTGATTCAATACAAATGGACAATTTAACCCCAAGTACTTATTTTTACATTATGTTACTGAGAAGAAAAAGAAAAAAACACAAATGTAATTTCAAAATAGTATCCTTTTGTTTAATTAGTGTCCAAGAGACAATACACCAGGCCTACTGAACATTCAACATAAATTCAGACAACATAAACTTATCTGAGGTTAGATATCAAAAATAATAGTTGTTATAAAACAAAAAAAGTTGCCTATTAAAGGCAAAAATTCAGTTCAAAATTCAGAATTAGTGCTTCAGTCACTCATGTGAACTTCAGTAACTACAATAGCATAACATTTCACTGACAACAAGATACATGGATCCAAAACTTTAGTAAGCAGTTATAGAAAAAATAGCATGTTACATTGTCTGTACATGTCTGTAACATGTCTGTAACTCTGAACATTAGCTTTTCTTAAAAAAAAAAAAGTAGCTCTAAACACTAACTAATACTTACTGTCCACCTCATATCGTTTTTCTTAGTCACTCTCCGTTGAGGCAAAAAACATCAGTGCTTGCACTCCTACAGCAATACTATAGGGGGGTGGGGTGTTGAATTTATTACTTCTGTTTACATCTCACAACTCAGAGTTCATTTGTCAAGATTCTTTTTGAGGAAAATCAACTGATCAATATGATCATGTCTGAGAACACTGTGCTGCGCTGAAACAACATCCCCTGCTGTGTTAAAAACTCTTTTTGATGCTACGCTGGTTGCTGGTATACAGAGGTATTTTTTTGCAAGTGATGACAGCAGTGGGAGGTCTGATTGTCCCTTCCACCATTGTAGTGGGTTGTCTTTGAGGGGCAATGGATTACGCTCTCTGTACCTCATTACTTCATCACTGGCCTTCTCTCTTGAAGATCTTGTTGCTGCTTTCACTTCGAAGGTTTCTCCAAACAGTTGGTACAGCGCTGCACTTTTCTTTTTCTTCTTACAGGGAGGCTGGTCATCATCTGAAAATGAAAAGAATACCATAATTACTGGTCTTGTCTGCAATGACCTTAAATGTCTTTTCTTTTGCCTTATTTTATATATGAAGTTAAATGTGCTTACACCCTATTCGGCTCAAAAACATACCTTTCTGTGTATCCTGGATCTGGGAACAAACTACGCGGCCCGGATTGCCTTGCCCAGGGTCTGTCAGCGGATCTGTCTGCCTTTCAACTCCCTGAACTGGCTGTCCCTGATTGTCTGCATGTGATGTTTCCTAACAAGTAAAATGTATCATGTTTTCATTAAAACACTCAATTAATTGCCTCCAGCAGTCACAAACTACAAATATTAAAAATGTCAAATGCAGAGTGTAAGAAATGGTAAGACTGTACAACAAAAACTAGTTGTTAACTCAATAACAAACTGTTACCTTGTTGTGAATGACTGCAGCTTCAGCAGAAAGGCTGGTGAAGATCCTCTCTGCTTCATGGTCACTGAGAAAAGGCAATGTCTTGAAGCGTGGGTCAATAGCTGATGCTGTGTAGAGGAGGTCAACGACATCTGTGTATCGCTTCTCAAAGTCATTATTGAAGGCCCTTTTCATCTCAGTGATGAGAGCTGTATCTTCATCAGTAGCCTCAAAGTGCTTTTTAAGTTTTGCCCTGAGTGGGGCAATCATTGAGATTGTTGGCTGCTCCTCCTCACACATGACAGTGGCCACAACTTTTACTGGTGCCATCAGTTTAACAATGTCTTCAGCATTGCAAATGTCTCTCTCATTAACAGTGTTCACCTCCTCTCCTTTCCTGACCTCCCTGGACATGAGAGTAGCAAACACAGCTGGCTGTTGCTCCAAGAACTGCTGCAGCATGTCAAAGGAGCTGTTCCATCTGGTGGAAACATCTTGTATGAGCTTGTGTGCAGGCAAAGACAGTTGTTGTTGTTTCTCACGGAGGATTTCAGCACCTCTAATGTTGCAATGCAAAAACCCAACCACCCTCCTTACTCTTCCTAGCAACTTTGCAGCAGTGTCCACTTGCAAAGCCTTCTTTGATGCTAGATGTAATGTATGCGCAAAGCAGGCAAGGTGAGGCCTCATTTCAGCTTCAAGTCCAGCTACGACCATGTTTCTGGCGTTATCAGTTACAAGAGCTGGGTCTTTATCCAAAATGTTCCAGTCAGCACATGCTTCCTTCAGTAATGCACCTATATTTCTTCCTGTGTGGCTGTCATTGAAGACTCTGGTTTGTAAGACATGATTCCTTAATTCCCAGTCTGGAGAAATATGATGTGCCATAATCGTCACAGACGAGTTGGTTGCACATGAAGTCCATGCATCCGTGGTGATTGCTACCCTCTCCGCTTGGGAAAGTTCTTGTTTAACTTCGTTCTTTAACTTGTTATACATTTCCGGCACACACTTCTCGGCGAAATGCTGTCTGGAAGGTATCTTATACCTTGGCTCAATTGTTTTTATCATGTCCCGAAAGCCTCCGCTTTCAACGACACTATACAGCCGTAAGTCTTCTGCAATAAAACTAGCGATAGATGCCGTTATTGCCTTGGACCTTGCCGAGTTATGGCTGAATTGCGATTGGAAAAACTCTTGTATTTTCTTGTCTTTGTCCTGCCCGCTCTTGTCCGTGCTATTCGTGCTAGCTCTACACAGCTGACGTCACTACTCGTACAGGTAAAAGGTCAACACGGTAATCTCGCGAGAGTTCACACGCCAAACCACTTTGGCCGAGCACAACAATGACAGGTATGGGCCACTGGAAACTCAGGAAACCGATTCGCGGCAGTAAATCCGGACCATCAGACCGTTCGTAGTGCATTTTTACCGATCCAGGGCTCCATCAACCGATGCACTCGGATCTCATACGTCACAGACCGATAACCGATTCAAATCGGTTTATCTTTACACCACTTATGTTTACCTGTATAACATGTGTAAGCTTATTTATTTGGACAATAGTGTACTGTCAGGTTAAATTAACTGTCCGATTTTACAATGCAAGCAAAAAGAGGGCTGTTTGTTACCATTCTGCTCCGGCTCTGACGCAAGTGTGTCTGTGTGTCCAGCACCACCCCTTATGCCAGAGATAGATTCTGACCCGATTAGTGAGGAGATTCTTTCCTCGGTCCCCGTCAGGGTCAGGCTGGGGTCTGGTTGGCCTCCTCCAGTCTGCGTGTTGCTGCTCCTAAGGGCGTTTTGTTTCCAGCTTTAAGTCTAACCACTTTTTACTTTTACCTCCACCTCAGACGTGAGGGTATCGATTACCAGCTCAGGAAAGTTTCTCTTCTTTGCAATGTTTCTCCTCTCCATGTTGTGACCTCAAAGGGCGAGGCCTCTGAACCACAAATATTTTAGGGTGTGACATGCTAATGACGATCGATTTCAGTCACCACATTTATCAAGGCCTGATCATTTGTACCCTGGGACTGGTCAGATACAAATGTTTCATAAATCACATGTGTGTCCTATTGTAAGATGAATCCTGCGCTCAGATCTGCACTAATTTCCAGATAAGATTGGTACATGAGGGCCAGTGTGTCAGAATCATGTAAGTGTGTGTGTATTAGTGTGTATTAATGTTGTGTATTGTGTGTAGTAGTAGTGAAGTGACGGCGGGTTGCTCATCTTTTAGAATACAAAAGTAAAGCACAACAAATTTAGGTGTTGATAACAAACAGGTGTGATCACAAACAGGTGTTGATAACAAACAGGTGTGATCACAAACAGGTGTGGTCACAAGCAGGTGCTGATTACAAACAGGGGCTGATCACAAACGGGCTGATCACAAACAGGGGCTGATCACAAACGGGCTGATCACAAACAGGGGCTGATCACAAACAGGTGCGATCAGATCATCAGGACCCACCTGTGTCACACTACTACTACACTGGTGATCAGGTCAATGTATCTGAAGAGTCTAAGTGTGAAGAAGCTTAAACAGGTGGAGCCTCCGTGAGTCACACCTGTTTCTACTGTCATCATCTCATTGCCATGGAGACACAGTTGGTCAGAATCATATTAGTGTGTGTGTATTAGTGTGTAGTAGTGTTGTGTATTAGTGTTGTGTAGTTGTGTGCAGTAGAGCTTAGATTGGGTCCAAAAAAACCAGCCCGACCCGGCCCGAGCCTGTGCACGTTATGTCTGGGACTGGCCCGACCCGTTCAATTAACAGCGGCAGCTCGATTTAAACCCGACATTTTTCAATAAGTTAGCTGTTATAATTAAGAGTATTAAACCACAAGTCTTGTTATTTGAATGACAGAAACATAGGATCTTAATGAATGGCGCAACACGGAAGCATGATTATGTAATAAAACAGGTGTTAATTTTAGGATCCAGGTGGTGAAGGGCTGTGCGCAATGCACAATGTTGCAACATTGTAACTAAGTTTGTTGTAACTTTATGTGTCATACAAAGTGTAGTTTAATTGTATTTTTTATAATACTGTAGCATCTGCCAGGACGTGTGGAAAGGATGACGCAGTTATTTGGCAATTAAACCAGTGTTTATTACTGAACAGTACAGGTTACTGTTGGCCGTAACCACGCCAAAACAACCAACAAACAACAACTTAGCTGTAACTCCATCTGTGCACTCCCGCTCTCTCCTCCAGCTCGCTCATACACACACCAGCACGCGCACTAACACAGCCCTCCTCCTCATCCCCGTCACACTCGCGCCCCGCACCTCATTCAATCCCAAACATGCCATTAACTCACAGAACACTGACATTATAACAGAACATTTACTGCAGGGTCACTACAATACAAAGCCTATAACATTATCAAATCATAGCTTTAAAAAAAACAAAAAACGTCATATCTGACCAGGCCCGTCAGAGAGAGGGGGGCTCCCGACCCGGCATGGGCCCGCGGGCCGGGCAGAGAATCTAAGCTCTAGTGTGTAGTAGTGTTGTGTAGCAGTGTGTAGAAGTGTTGTGTAGTGGAGTGTAGAAGTGTTGTGTAGCGGTGTGTAGTAGTGTTGTGTAGCGGTGTGTAGTAGTGTTGTGTAGTGGAGTGTAGTAGTGTTGTGTAGTGGAGTGTAGGAATGTTGTGTAGTGGTGTGTAGGAGTGTTGTGTAGTGGAGTGAAGTAGTGTTGTGTAGTGGTGTGTAGTAGTGTTGTGTAGTGGAGTGTAGAAGTGTTGTGTAGTGTTGTGTAGTGGAGTGTAGTAGTGTTGTGTAGTGGTGTTGTGTAGTGGAGTGTAGGAGTGTTGTGTAGTGGAGTGCAGGAGTGTTGCGTAGTGGTGTGTAGTAGTGTTGTGTAGGAGTGTTGTGTAGTGGTGTGTAGTAGTGTTGTGTAGGAGTGTTGTGTAGCGGTGTGTAGTAGTGTTGTGTAGCGGAGTGTAGGAGTGTTGTGTAGGGATATGTAGGAGTGTTGTGTAGTGGAGTGTAGTAGTGTTGTGTAGCGGTGTGTAGTAGTGTTGTGTAGTGGAGTGTAGGAGTGTTGTGTAGTGGAGTGCAGGAGTGTTGCGTAGTGGTGTGTAGTAGTGTTGTGCAGGAGTGTTGTGTAGTGGTGTGTAGTAGTGTTGTGTAGGAGTGTTGTGTAGTGGTGTGTAGTAGTGTTGTGTAGTGGTGTTGTGTAGTGGAGTGTAGGAGTGTTGTGTAGTGGAGTGCAGGAGTGTTGCGTAGTGGTGTGTAGTAGTGTTGTGTAGGAGTGTTGTGTAGTGGTGTGTAGTAGTGTTGTGTAGTGGTGTTGTGTAGTGGAGTGTAGGAGTGTTGTGTAGTGGTGTGTAGTAATGTTGTGTAGTGGAGTGTAGTAGTGTTATACAGTGGTGTTGTGTCATGGAGTGGACACACAGGCACGCAGGCGACTGTCTGATGTGCTGACGTATTGCAGAAAGCGAGTTGTGTCATTTCCGGTGTTTCTGTGACAGCGTCTCTGTACTGCGCGGCTCCGCACCATGGAAAACCATTCAGTAGCTGCGGTAGTTAGCTAGCCCCCTGTAACTGGTGCGGAGCCACATAGCATAGCCTTAGCCTCTGCTAACTGTCCTCTGGAATCTCCCGTTCAGCCGGGAGGTTGGGTTACGGTTCGCCAGAATCACAGCTCTGAGCCGAGGCCCACGGCTCACCACCAGCGTGTTCACGTTTCCAACCACTTTTCCCCACTCAGCGGCACACCCGCTGAGGATAAAACTCTGGTTATTGGCAGCTGTATTCTGAGGAACGTGAAGTTAGCAACATCAGCGGCCATAGTCAAATGTATCCCTGGGGCCAGAGCGGGCGACATCGAGTCAAATTTAAAACTGCTGGCTAAAGCTAAACGTAGATTCAGTAAGACTGTTATTCATGTCGGCGGCAATGACACCCGGTTATGCCAATCGGAGGTCACTAAAATTAATATTGCCTCGGTGTGTGAATATGCAAAAATGATTTCGGACTCCGTAGTTTTCTCTGGACCCCTCCCAAATCTGACCAGTGATGACATGTTTAGTCTCATGTCATCATTTAATCGCTGGCTGTCCAGGTGGTGTCCAGCAAACGATGTGGGTTTCATTAATAATTGGCAAAGTTTCTGGGGAAAACCTGGTCTTATTAGGAGAGACGGCATATATCCCACTTTGGATGGAGCTGCTCTCATTTCTAGGAACCTGGCAAACTTTCAAAAAAAAATTCTCAAAAAAATTAAAACCCCTTCTGTGACAGAAAGACAAAACAGGAGAATTAAATGCTGACTGTTAAATATCAGGTCTCTATCGTCTAAAGCAGTGTTAGTAAACGAATTAATATCAGATAATCATATTGATTTACTCAGTCTCACTGAAACCTGGCTGTGTCAAGATGAATATGTTAGTCTAAATGAGTCCACTCCTCCCAGTCATAATAATACCCACATTCCTCGAGGCAGCGGCCGAGGAGGGGGAGTTGCAGCCATTTTTAACTCTAGTCTGTTAATCAGCCCTAAACCTAAACTAGATTATAATTCATTTGAAAGCCTCGTTCTTAGTCTTTTACATCCGACCTGGAAAACCTTGCAGCCACTTTTATTGGGTGTGAATGCTGCAAGCATTCACAACCTATGTTCTTCTACTACCAAAATTCTTTATTTTTCTTCTTATTATTTCTCTTCCGCCGCGTTTTTCAACATCAGTTATCTTCAACATACTTCAACTTCAAATTTTTCCATAACCTTCATATTTTCCCGAGAATTCAACGTTAAAATTCTGACTTCTATTAAAGAGGATGGAGCAAAAACGGTTGGACCGCTACTAGTTCTACAAACTTCAACCGATTAAAACCATTCAAACATGAAAACGTTCAGCTAAATTAGGACATTCACAGATGTATTCACTTTTTTCCTAAAATTCATACTTTCCGAGATATTTCCGATTTTTCCCAAATCCTTTTCCCATTGGGAATGCATTATGTAATCCTCAAAAATCTAAAAATTTCACCTTTTTTCAAACTGTGACTACCCATTCATACTTTCAGCTAGAAACTCCATTCAAAATGGAAAATATTCATCATTTTGCTGACATTTTACATATAATTCAACTTTTCAATACCATTCAAACTTTCAAAAATATTCAGCGTTTTCTGAAACTTTGTTATAATGGAAGTCAATGAGAAAATCCTTCAAACTCACTCATCTTCACCCACACATCACAAATTCATACATTGACGTAGAATCTCCATTCCAACTCTCAAACGTTGACGCTGTTGTCGACTTTCAGGAACCAATTCAAATTTTCAATATCTCTTTTAGTTTTTCTACAAAGTCAGTTTAAAATACATGAAGTTTTCAGCCCTTCTCAGACTTTATAATGGGTGTGTATTGCGTAAGCTAAAGTGAGTGATGTCATCACTAGAGTGAAGAGCAGCTGAAAATTAATTAAGAAATTTTCTCTTCAACTCGCTCATCACAATTTTCACTGTGCATACACCATTTATACCACAAAACGTAGTAAAATTTGTCCTTCTCACAGAAATGTTGACATGGAATCTGTCACACATACACATTTTTGCTGAGCGGCTCCAAAGCGAAGGGAGCGCCAATTTTTTTCTCATTCACTCCCATGTAATCTGAGAGGAGAAATTTCTGGAAACAGTTGAGGTGCAACACATTTGTAACTCGCTCTGGTGACCCCATTTTGGACTTGAGAAATATAAAACACAACACGTACGTTCACGAGAAGTGGCTGTCTCTCACAATCTATTTTCATGATGGGACCAACGGTTTGGGTATGGGAAGAACTTGTTTGAGGAGTTAAATCTCCTCTAAAAGAGCTCTCTTCTCTGTGTTCTGTCTCTCTCTGCTCTTCTGCCAGGTGCACCTAGTTTATTACCATGGCAACCGCTGTGCCACACAAACTCACAGAAACATGATGTATGTGTGTGTGTGTGTGTGTGTGTGTGTGTGTGTGTCTACATGTTACATGCAGACATGACAGGGGCACAATCTCCATTTTAACCCTTTGGTTGCCAGAGTTATTTGAGGAAAATATTCATTTCAACATTTCAAAAGGCTTTGGCATGAAAGTGGTGAGAGATAAAGGCATACTGTAAATGAGAAAACTATTCATCATGACCCAAAGTTTGTGATGGGAGTAAAGTAACTCATCTAATTTGCATATCGTGGGGTCACTAGGCGGCGGCCATATTGGATTTCATAAATCTCAGTAAAACAGCATTTTTAACATGTTTACACAGTACATTTCTTTTGTTTTGTGCTGTTTTTGTCATCTCATCCTCAAAATAAAGGAAGAGGAATCTGATGGGAGTAAAGTAACTCATCTAATTTGCTTATTGTGGCGTCACTAGGTGGCGGCCATATTGGATTTCATAAATCTCAGTAAAACATTCAAATATTGAAATCATTCAAACTTTATTTTATAATAGACAACTATTCAGTGTGGCGTCAGCTGTTCAACAAACTTTCACACATTCAAATCATTCAAACTTTATTGTATTCAAGGCAGCATTGCAGCGTGGCTTCAGCTTGCAGCATTCACACCCGCAATTTCTTCAGAAATTGCTTCTCTAGTTTGTTATAGTGTACCGTGCTCCTGGCCCGTATTCTGAATTTGTGTCAGAATTCTCAGAGTTTTTATCCAGTTTAGTTCTTAAATCAGATAAAGTTATTATTGTAGGTGATTTTAACATTCATATCGATGTTGATAATTACTCCCTGGCTACCGCGTTTATCTCATTATTAAACTCCATTGGCTTCAGTCAGGGTGTACATGAACCCACTCACTATTTAAACCATACCCTCGATTTAGTTCTGACGTATGGAATTGAAATTGATAACCTAACAGTCTTTCCACAGAATCCCTCACTATCGGATCATTATTTGATTACTTTTGATTTGTTTTTACTCAATTACACGCCACTCTGCAACATGTACTATACTAGATGTTTATCAGATAGTGCTGTCACAGAATTTAAGGAAATGATTTCTCCGTCGTTAAATTCAATACCAAGTCCTTCAGTAACAGAGGTTTCCCATACCGACTTTAACCTCTCCCGAATTGATCATTTTGTTGATAGCACCGTAGGCTTGCTGCGAACAACACTTGACTCTGTAGCTCCTCTTAAAAAGAAGTTAACGAAGCAAAGAAAGTTCACTCCTTGGTATAACTCTCAAACCCGTAAGTTAAAACAAATATCGCAAAAGTTTGAAAGGAATTGGCAATTAACCAAACTGGAAGAATCTCGTTTAATCTGGGCAGGCAGACTCAAAACTTACAAGAGGGGCCTCCGCAATGTCAGAGCAAACTATTACTCAGCATTAATAGAAGACAATAAAAACAACCCCAGATTTCTTTGCAGCACTGTAGCCAGGCTGACTGACAGTCAAAGCTGTATTGAGCCTTGTATTCCTTTAGCCCTTAGCAGTAATGATTTTATCATCTTTTTTAATGACAAAATTCTAACTATTAGAGGCAAAATTCCTGTCCTCAGATAGTACCTATCTAACCTCAGACACAGCTGTAAGACCTAATATACATTTAGATTGCTTCTCCCCAATGTCTCTTCAAGAATTGACCACGGTGTTTTCTTCTTCTAAATCATCAACGTCTCTGTTAGACCCCATCCTAACTAGGCTACTTAAGGAGGTCTTTCCTTAAGTTAACACTCATATATTAGATATGATCAATATATCCTTATTAACAGGCTATGTACCACAGTCTTTTAAGGTAGCTGTAATTAAACCTCTACTAAAAAAGCCCACCCTGGATCCAGAGGTGTTAGCAAACTATAGACCAATATCTAATCTTCCCTTTATGTCAAAGATCCTTGAGAAAGTAGTCACAGACCAGCTGTGTGATTTTCTCCATGATAATAATTTATCTGAGGAATTTCAGTCAGGATTTAGAGTGCATCATAGCACTGAGACAGCACTAGTTAAAATTACAAATGACCTTCTGATTGCTTCAGACAAAGGACTTGTCTCTGTACTTGTTTTATTAGATCTTAGTGCGGTGTTTGACACAATTGACCATCAAATTCTACTGCAGAGACTGGATCACTTAATTGGCTGAAAAGGTTCTGCACTAAGCTGGTTTAAATCTTATTTATCTGATCGTTTCAGTTTGTTGACGTTCATAATGAATCATCCTTACGTACTAAAGTTTGTTTTAGAGTTCCACAAGGTTCTGTGCTTGGACCAATCCTATTTACTCTATAAATGCTTCCTTTAGGTAACATCATTAGAAATCACTCTATAAACTTCCATTGTTATGTGGATGATACAAAGTTGTATTTATCGATGAAGCCAGAGGAAAGTAATCAATAAATTAAACTCATAACTGCCTTAAAGACATAAAAACCTGGATGAGCACCAATTTCCTGATGTTAAATTCAGACAAAACTGAAGTTATTGTTCTTGGCCCCAAACAACTCAGAGACTCTTTATCTGATGACATAGTTTCTCTAGATGGCATTGCTCTGGCCTCTAGCACTACCGTAAGAAACCTCAGAGTAAGATTTGATCAAGATTTGTCTTTTAATTCTCATTTAAAACAAACCTCACGGACTGCATTTTTTTTATCTGCGTAATATTGTGAAAATTAGGCCTATCCTGACCTGAAAAGATGCAAAAAAATTGGTCCACGCTTTTGTTACCTCAAGGCTGGATTACTGTAACTCTCTATTATCAGGTAGCTCTAGTAAGTCCTTAAAAACTCTCCAGCTAATTCAGAATGCAGCAGCACGTGTACTAACAGGAACTAAGAAACGTGATCCTATTTCTCCTGTTTTAGCTTCTCTGCACTGGCTCCCTGTAAAATCCAGAATTGAATTTAAAATCCTACTGTTAACTTATAAAGCTCTAAATGGTCAAGCTTCGTCATATCTTAGAGAGCTCATAGTGCCATATTATCCCACCAGAACACTGCGCTCTGAGAATGCAGGGTTACTTGTGGTTCCTAAAGTCTCCAAAAGCAGATCAGGAGCAAGAGCCTTCAGCTATCAGGCTCCTCTCCTGTGGAATCATCTTCCTGTTACCGTCCGGGAGGCAGACACCGTCTCCACATTTAAGACTAGACTTAAGACTTTCCTCTTTGATAAAGCTTATAGTTAGGGCTGGCTCAGGCTTGCCCTGTACCAGCCCCTAGTTAGGCTGACTTAGGCCTAGTCTGCCAGAGGACCCCCCTATAATAGACCGGGCACCTTCTCTCCTTCTCTCTCTCTCTCTCTCTCTCTCTCTCTCTCTCTCTCTCTCTCTCTTGTATTCTATTACTGCATCTTGCTTACTCGGCCATTTTGGATGTCACTAACTCGGCTTCATCTCCGGAGCCTTTGTGCTCCACTGTCTCTCAGATTAACTCATATCACAGCAGTGCCTGGACAGCGTGACGTGTGTGGTTGTGCTGCTGCCGTGGTCTGGCCAGATGCCTCCTGCTGCTGCTGTTATCATTAGTCATTAGTCATACTTCTACTGTTATTATACACATATGATTATTGTCATATATGTATACTGCCAGATATTAATATGTACTTTCAACATATTGTACTACAGCAGCCAGAACTATAATGATAATACTATTACTTTCATTAATTGTTTTTGTAAGCTACTGTCATTACCGTCTGTCCTGCATCTCTCTCTCTCTCTGTCTCATTGTGTTATGCAGATCACTGTTAATTGATTATGCTGATCTGTTCTGTATGACATCTATTGCACGTCTGTCCGTCCTGGAAGAGGGATCCCTCCTCAGTTGCTGTTCCTGAGGTTTCTACCATTTTTTTCCCCGTTAAAGTTTTTTTTTGGGGAGTGTTTCCTGATCAGCTGTGAGGGTCATAAAGACAGAGGGATGTCGTATGCTGTAAAGCCCTGTGAGCCAAATTGTGATTTGTGATATTGGGCTTTATAAATAAAATTGATTGATTGAAATTGAACTGAACTGAGTGTAGGAGTGTTGTGTAGTGGTGTGTAGTAGTGTTTTGTAGTGGAGTGTAGGAGTGTTGTGTAGTGGTGTGTAGTAGTGTTGTGTAGTGGAGTGTAGGAGTGTTGTATAGTGGAGTGTAGTAGTGTTGTATAGTGGACTGTAGTAGTGTTGTGCAGTGGTGTGTGGTAGTGTTGTGTAGTGGAGTGTAGTAGTGTGCAGTGTAGGAGTTTTGTGTGGTGGTGTTTTGTAGTGTTGTGTAGTGGTGTGTAGTAGTGTTGTGTAGTGGAGTGTAGTAGTGTTGTGTAGTGGTGTTTAGTAGTGTTGTGTAGTGGCATGTGAACTCACTCCACAGTCTTGCTCCATGGTGGTGGGTCACTCATGGTCATGAACACACAGTTGGTCAGAATCGTCACCATGATGAACAAACTGAATAAAGTTTTGGTGTTAAAGAACAAAAACTTCATTATTTGATCAATAGGTAATCAATAACTTGTTGTTAAAATCTGCTGGTTTCACCAGTCAACCAGGAGGGAGGACAGTGTGAGACCATAAAGGATATGAATGAACCAGGATCCTGATGGCAGCGGTGCGCAGAGGGTTGAAGGGACTCAGCAGGTAACAGGCGGGTTCAGCGTTAAACCGGAAGATGACGTTTCCTTTGGCAAGCACAATGAAAGTCTGCGGACAGAGACCGATCATTGATTTTTGATTATCTGATTGATTATCTGATGACATCACTGAGCATAATGAATGTCTGCGGACAGAGACCGATCATTGAGTATTGATTATCTGATTGATTATCTGATGACATCACTGAGCACAATGAATGCCTGCGGACGGAGACCGATCATTGAGTATTGATTATCTGATTGATTATCTGATGATATCACTGAGCACAATGAACATCTGCGGACAGAGAGTGAGTGATTAATTGATTGATTCAAACCTTCACTGATGGTTAAGTAAAATATAATAAATGATTTATTGATTGGTATTGATTGGTCCTCGGGCCACAGAGGAAACATCTTTCATCAGAGAGACCTTTTGTGATTGGTAGAAAGGATCCAGCTCCTCCAAAGGGGTGTTGAGAAGCTCAGAGGGCGGGTCTCCATAGATGAAGGGGAGGGGCTTCCCAGCCTCCAGGTCACTGGCTGGTTTAGGAAGATCTTCATCTGCGATCTGCCAATCAGAGACACTTGAGCACAGTCTATTGATTACTTGTTCCCAGTATATTGATTATTTGTTCTCAGTGTATTGAGTACTTGTTCTCAGTGTATTGATTACTTGTTCCCAGTGTATTTATTACTTGTTCCCAATATATTCAGCACTTGCTCCCAGTATATTGATCACTTGTTCTCAGTGTACTGATTACTTGTTGTCAGTGTATTGAGTACTTTTTCCCAGTATATTGATGACTTGTTCCCAGTGTATTGATGACTTGTTCCCAGTATATTGATTATTTGTTCTCAGTGTATTGATTACTTGTTCCCAGTGTATTTATTACTTGTTCCCAATATATTCAGCACTTGCTCCCAGTATATTGATCACTTGTTCTCAGTGTACTGATTACTTGTTGTCAGTGTATTGAGTACTTTTTCCCAGTATATTGATGACTTGTTCCCAGTGTATTGATGACTTGTTCCCAGTATATTGATTATTTGTTCTCAGTGTACTGATTACTTGTTCCAAGTGTATTGATTACATGTTCCCAGTATAATGATTACTTTTTCTGAGTGTATTGATCAATTGTTCCCAGTATACTGATTATGTGGTCTCCGTGTATTGATTACTTGTTCCCAGTTTCTTGATTACTTGTTCCCAGTGTATTGATTACTTGTTCTCATTGTATTGATAACTTGTTGCCAGTGTATTGATAACTTTTCCCCAATATATTCAGCACTTGCTCCCAGTATATTGATTACTTGTTCTGAGAGTATTGATTACTTGTTCCAAGTGTACTGATTACTTGTTCCCAGTATACTGATTATGTGGTCTCCGTGTATTAATTACTTGTTGCCAGTACATTTATCACTTGTTCCCAGTGTATTGATGATTTGTTCTCAATGTGTTCATTACTTGTTCCCAGTGTATTGATAACTTGTTCCCAATATATTCAGCACTTGCTCCCAGTGTATTGATCACTTGTTCTCAGTGTATTGATTACTTGTTCCCAGTGTATTGATAACTTGTTGTCAGTGT
The DNA here is from genome assembly GCA_013133815.1 of Cromileptes altivelis. Taxonomy (NCBI): domain Eukaryota; kingdom Metazoa; phylum Chordata; class Actinopteri; order Perciformes; family Serranidae; genus Cromileptes; species Cromileptes altivelis. The sequence continues at coordinate 40,763,423 of CM023147.1, read as the reverse complement.
ATTGATTACTTGTTCTCGGTGTATTGATTACTTTTTCCCGGTATATTGATCAATTGTTCCCAGTGTATTGATGATTTGTTCTCAATGTGTTCATTACTTGTTCCCAGTGTATTGATAACTTGTTCCCAATATATTCAGCACTTGCTCCCAGTGTATTGATCACTTGTTCTCAGTGTATTGATTACTTGTTCCCAGTGTATTGATTACTTTTTCCCGGTATATTGATCAATTGTTCCCAGTATATTGATTACTTGTTCCTAGTATATTGATTATTTGTTCTCAGTGTATTGATTACTTGTTCCCAGTATAAAGATTGCTTATTCTCCGTGTATTGATAACTTGTTCTCCGTGTATTGATTACTTGTTCCCAGTGTATTGATTACTTGTTCTCTGTGTTTTGATTACTTGTTCTCAGTGTACTGATTGCTTGTTCCCAGTGTATTGATTACTTGTTCCCAGTATATTGATTAATTGTTCCTGGTATATTGATTATTTTTACTCAGTGTATTGAGTACTTGTTACCAGTATATTGATTACTTGTCCTCAGTGTATTGATTACTTGTTCTCAGTGTATTGATCACTTGTTCCCAATATATTGAGTACTTGTTCACAGTGTATTGATCACCTGTTCGCAGTATATTGATTACTTGTTCTCAGTTTTTTGATATTTTGTTCTCAGTTTCTTGATAACTTGTTCTCAGTGTATTAATTACTTGTTCCTAGTATTTTGAGTACTTGTTCTCAGTGTATTGATCACCTGGTCGCAGTGTATTGATAATTTGTTCTCAGCGTACTGATTACTTGTTATTCATAGCTGATAGCTGATTGATGATTTATACCTCTATATTCTTTTCCTTTCTTCTTTGTCTCTCCTTCTGCTCGACTTCATAACATCGTTGGATTTCTTCCAGCGAGGCCGGTGTGAAGCGTCTGAAGACCTCCGAACCGACAGAGGGCAGCAGATGTGCCATGCTGGCATCATGCAGGTCTGCCCAAACTCCACCGTCCCCTAGCAAATGCCTTCTATGTGGAGAGGAGGGGGGTGCTTTAAGTTTACCTGACACTGACACAGGTGAAGTAACATTAAAAACAATTGTTATTGTCCATGAAAACAAACACTGGTAGAAAACAAACAAACACACAAATAGACAGCAACTCAAACACGTTAATTGTTCCTTTATGACTGACTGCTGCAGCTCCTGCATCACATGCTGCTTTGTTTTTATTTCACTGTTATATGTTTAGATCATAAACGGACCTTTAACCTTTTTAGTCTTCTGACCTCAAAGTGCTTTTGACACCACAGAGTCACATTTGTCATCTTTAGTCTCTGTTAAAGTCCTGAGTGCATCCGTCCACGGCGAGGGACAGACGTCGTCTTTAGTCTCTGTTAAAGTCCTGAGTGCGTCCGTCCACGGCGAGATGCAGATTTCGTCTTTAGTCTCTGTTAAAGTCTTGAGTGCATCCGTCCACGGCAAGGGACATACGTCATCTTTAGTCTCTGATAAAGTCTAGAGTACGGCTATCCACGGTGCGCGACAGACATCGTCTTTAGTCTCTGTTAACGTCCTGAGTGCGTCCGTTCACAGCGTGGGACAGATGTTGTCTTTAGTCTCTGTTAAAGTCCTGAGTGCTTCTGTCCATGGCGAGGGACAGGCGTCATCTTTAATCTCTGTTAAAGTCCTGAGTGCATCCATCCACGGTGAGGGACAGACGTCGTCTTTAGTCTCTGTTAAAGTCTGAAGTGCATCTGTCCACTGCGAGGGACAGATGTGTGTTTGGATTTACAGAAAAGCATCATCTGAAGAAAACTCAGAAACATGATGATTCTTCTTCTGTGATGTCTTTGTGGACATTTATGGTCGACGGACATCAGAGAGGATGAGAAGTCATACTGAATGATGTTTTGACAAACTCTGATTCAGGTCCTGCCCAAACTGTGTCTTTGTATTACAGAACATGTCCTCATCTGTCTACACAGCGACAGTCAGACAAGACAGAGGGACGCCAGAGACAGACAGCAGAAGGACGTCCTTTATTTTAAATCAAACAGTCCTCTGAAGCTCGCTGTCTTTCAGATACATTTTAAATGTGTTTGTTTTAAGAACTTTAACAACTCTGCTTTTGACGTGCAACAAAAATAAACATAAATGTATAATAACAACAACAACAACAACAATAATAATAATAATAATAATGATGATAATAATGATTATTATTATTATTATTGTTATAAGCCTTGTGATGAGTGTTGAAATGTTAGAATAAAAACATCTACTACAGTCAGTTTGGACCAGCACACACGCAAACACACACACACACACGCAAACACACACACACACACACCACGTATCTGGTGTCTTTAGCGTTGCCACGGTTGACCCCACCCATGTGTTGCCATGGCAGCAGCAGCTGTTGCGAGTCATCAGTTTGACCCTCTGGTTTAAAGTTACAGTCACTACGATGACCCAGCTCATTCCAGCACACACACACACACACACACACACACACACACACACACACACACACACACACACACATCATTCCCCTCCGTGTTCCTACATGATTTCTTTCAGCCCCTCCTCACCTCCTCTGATCAACCACCGACCTCCTGGTTTCCTCTCCTTGTGTCCTTCCTTTGCTTCCTCTCCTAGTCTGCTCCCCTTGTTTCCTCTCCTAACCCTACAAAGAATTTCAGTTGCCTCGTTGGTTTTAAATGTGGCGAGCAAACACTGCCTGATCAGCTGAGCGGCTCGCCATCCCTCCATTTGGCTTGTTTGTGAGAGTGCCACAGAGACAGGAAGAGAAGGTGGGCAGAACACTGTGTGACCCGCCGAATGACCAGTAAAATCAGTACGTCACAAATCACCCAACATCAACGTAGAGCAACAAATAGTATCAAGCAATCAATCAATGAGCACCAGACCCTGGTCAGAATGGTGGACAGTATTTTTCACTCCTTGAGATGAAGGACAGATTTAGTTTGTATAGGTGAGGTCACCTCAGGTGTCACTGCAGCTTCAACACCAACATCCCCTCCCTGTCCGTCTGTCTGTCTTTGTGTCTGTGTCTGTCCATGTGTCTGTCTGTCTCTCTCTGTGTGTCTGTCTGTCTGTCTGTGTATCTGTCTGTGTGTATGTGTATCTGTCTGTGTGTCTCTCTGTCCGTGTGTCTGTCTGTGTGTCCGTCTGTCTGTCTCACTGTGTATCTGTCTGTCTGTGTGTCTGTGTCCTTCTTTCTTTCTGTCTATGTGTCTGTCCTTCTGTCTGTGTGTCTGCCTGTGTGTCTGTGTGTCTGTCTGTGTGTGTCTGTCTCTCAGCTCGGTGTCTCTGCTGGTTCCCACAAATATTAGGCTTCAGGCCGCTAAATACAGCAACACACACAAACACACACACGCTCGTTTAAACCAACAACATGAACAAACTGGCTCCGCCTCCTTATACAGTAGCATCACTCAGTGACCTCATCTTTTGTCTCCATGACGTATTTTCTCATATAAACTCAACAGTTTAAATTTGAAACATCACAACCCAAATGATTTAATGTTGTTTTATGAGGAAAAAAATACATGAACATACAGACAGAATAAGCAGATGTATATTCTGTAGTTTTCCCCCGTTAAAGGGTTTTTTGGGGAGTTTTTCCTGATCAGCTGTGAGGGTCATAAGGACAGAGGGATGTCATATGCTGTAAAGCCCTGTGAGGCAAACTGTGATTTGTGATATTGGGCTTTATAAATAAAACTGATTGATTGACTGATTGATTAGTTGGAGGAGGGAGGGTGGAGATCTCAGCGGGAGCCAAACCACCGATTGTCTGATCAGTGGGCGAGCCGCTCAACCTCCTGAGTCACAGCTGACCCACTTTAGGACAGACTGAAGCCTTTTGTAAAACATCTGTTTCATGTGTGTAATATTAAGTGTAAAATTTCACAGCACAGTGACAAGCTCATCTGGGTTTGAATAAAATGATAAAAACTGAAATAATAAAAAACAAAGTTAAATAAAAACAATGATCCAGAGTTTAATGTGTTGTTTGTTTGTGTGAGATGATCTGAGACGTGTTTATAGAGATTTAATCACATCAGTTTGATATTAACTGTGAAGAACTTTATTAATGTTCACATCGTTATTAACACGGCTGACACAACCTGAACTCCAGCAGGCTTCTGAGTCGCATCATTATGGGTGGAACCACCAGAGACCACCTCCACAGACGTGCCACTGTACTACACATGTCACAATCAATCATGGGAATATTTTCATGTGATCATCCAAACTGTCATCCAGCAGCTGCTATGGACATTAGCACCTGTGCGACAACAGACATTACAGACATTAGCCGTGGCTTGTACCGCAGCTGGTGGTGCTGACTGTGACATCATTGACAACAAAAAAGCAACAGTAACAGATGCTTCCAGGCAGCAGGTTCCATCGAACATGTCAGATACTCCGGCACTTTGATAGCAGCAGTCATTGTGACATCAGACCAGGCGCCACAGCAGTACCACAAACCATCAACATTTCTGTGTTTTATCTTCAAAACAGTCCGAAAAATTGAACTCTCAGCAGTTCTGTGAAACAGTGGCAGCGATCAGGGTCTCACACGAGCAGCCAAAGCAAGTGCCACCACCACTGGCATTCACCATTGAATCTGTCCAGGGCCGTGGCAGATACCACAAATAGCAGCAGTTGCAGTGGCACCTCACTGGTGTCTGAGGCAGCTGTCACACAGAGCGGCAGGTGCCCTGGTTTATCGAACACTATCACAAACACAATTGCCACCATGAGATCCTGCCAGCAGCCAAAGTCGGTGGCCCTAACAGTGAAAGCTGTCATGGCGTCTTCAAGTGGCTCAGCAGATGCCACAAAAAGTGACCACTAGGAGCATCTAACCAGTGTCACAGTCAGCAGCAGGTGCCATCATGTTTCACCAGCAGCCATGGAGCCACAAACAGTTAGTCTGAGCTAGTTTATTAACTCTATGGGCCCGAACGACGCATAGTGTGTTCAAATTCACACCTGTTCTTCTCTATGGATGTTCTCCGTGACAGTGCGTCATAGCAAGAAGCCAGCCATATCACGTTAACCCTTCTGGCCCTACGCCTTTTTTGGGGGGTATTTTTACTGCCTTTACTTTTAAGCTCATATCACAGTCATTATAAAGGCTACATACACATACTATATCTTGTTTTTTCAGGATGATCTGGGCTAACCAGATTTGCCATCAGTCCATGTCCTTCTATGTGCCTGTATTTTATATTAATTTTAATATCAATCAATGAAAAAAAACAAAATTCTTACATTTTTACTTGTATCTCACCATAGCAAGTTAAAAAATGACATATTCTGCCATATATGAAGAGGGGAGACTCTCTGGAACCTAGCAATATAAGAACCATGATGGTGGGACATTCTGTCACTTCACAGTTGTCCAAAACATGTGGTTTGTGCCAGGCGGACATGATTGCCAGTATTTTGTCATTATTGCAAGAAATTCCATTGACTCATTCACAAGACAAAAATGTGTTTTATCTGAAAGAAACATGCAATATTTACATCTAAGATCATAGAAAAATAGTCAACCAAATGCAATGATGTCCTCTTGACTTACTTCTCTGTGCTCCGTCCTGCTCTTTGACCTGACGTGAATTAATGAGGTCTGATTAATGAGATCTGGTTAATTAATGAGGACCATCTGCTGCCGTGGTCCTGCCAGATGCGTCCTGCTGCTGCTGCTATCATTAGTCATACTTCTACTGTTATTATACACATATGATTATTACACATATGTATACTATCAGATATTAATACATACTTTCAACATATTGTACCACAGTAGCCAGAACTATAATTTTAATATTATTACTTTCATTAATGTTGTTGTAAGCTACTGTCATTACCAGTGTTGGGTAAGGGTTACTTTAAAAGAAATCAAAGTATATTACTGCGTTACTTTCTAAAAAAGTAACCAGTTACTTTACTGCGTTCCTACATGAGTAAAGTAACTCAAGCACTTTTAAAGTACTTTTGAGTATTCTACATATCCTCTTGGGCAACGGACCACAGGGCACTAAGCCTACATTTTTTTTGTCTCCAAAATTAAAGTTATGGACCACTTGCCCTTCACTGAGATACCGTTCTCCCATCACAATCGTCACTTTGACCAGTAGAAACACAGAACAATCTGCTGCTGTAGACAACTGTATGACAACAACACCTCAGTGTTTTTAATATTTCCTCTAGGGATGTTACCACACAGAGTAAAAGGGGGAAATGATGGTGTGAAACAGCAGAGGCAGTTTGTCAACCCGCTGAGTTAACGTTACTGTCATTAGCATCAAGCTAGCAAACAATGGTACATCCTCATGGTCGGACATAAAGTAATAACATTAACAAACAGCGGCGGGGCTTTTACTCACCACAACTGCAGAGGCTCCCAGCTTCATTTGAAACAAACTACATTATAGACGGTCCGTTATTTATTAATCCCTCTGTGTGTTTATATATATTTACTTTTTATCCGCTCCGTTGTCTTTGTAAAGTTAACATATTGCACCGTCATTTCAAACTCAACACTTGTTTCAAATTAAAAGCCCCTTATAACCTCTGGTGAGAGAATCCCTCCATTTTCTAAATAGGCTTTTATTCTGAAACATTTGTCAGAACTTCCTGTGGAAGATACAGTAGCTTGACAGTTTACATATGGCGCTTCAAATGTAGCTCCTGCCATCTGCTGACACTTTTAGGTGACTACAACATGTCGGCTGGCACATGAACACACACAGTGACTCAAGTAATAGTAAACTAAAAACAGGACAAAAATAACCTGATTACATCACACACGCTGTGAAAGACGACCAGGGATAATTGTTGAGTACCAGCATGTAGCATGTACCAGGCATAATGCAAGTCCTGAGTCTGAAATATGTCTGTCAGCGAGTCCTACTCCACCTATTTAGACTCCACTGTAGACAACAGCAGCGTTTCTCCGACCATGTAGCGAGCCACAAGCTCCGTGGCTTCTTTCAGACTGATAGGTTTAACGTTATCTCTGTTATTAGAACCAAACAACAGCCGTTGCTGTTTTGGAGCTGAAGGACCAGTGTTCTAAAAGTAACTGATATCTTGTTTGAAAATGTACTTAAGTATTTGATTACTCAAACAGCAAACTATCATGTTAGGTTACTCGTTTCTGCAAAAAGTAATCATAGTACTCTAACGTGTTACTTTGTTACTTTGTAACGCGTTATACCCAACTCTGGTCATTACCGTCTGTCCTGCATCTCTCTCTCCCTCTCTCTCTCTCTCTGTCTATGTCTCTGTCCCTCTCTCTCTCTCTCTCTGTCTCATTGTGTCATATGGATCACTATTAATTCATCATGCTGATCTGTTCTGTACGACATCTATTGCAGGTCTGTCCATCCTGGAAGAGGGATCCCTCCTCAGTTGCTCTTCCTGAGGTTTCTACCATTTTTTTTTCCCTGTTAAATGTTTTTTTGGGGAGTTTTTCCTGATCAGCTGTGAGGGTCCTAAGGACAGAGGGTTGTCGTATGCTGTAAAGCCCTGTGAGGCAAATTGTGATTTGTGATATTGGGCTTTATAAATAAAATTGATTGATTGATTGATTGACCACAAACAGTTAATCTGACCTGGTTCACTAATAAGGACCAGGATCTGAGCTGGTACGTTTGTTAATTAGGGAGTTAAGCCGCTCTATCGGACTATCCCTTGGAGGACCTGATGGAGGTGGAGCAAGGCACTGAGGCCTGGTAGATGAGGATGACTGTGAACCATCTGTACTATTTCAGGGCAGCTGCAGTGACTTTGCCTACAAGTCCCTGATCAGGGCATACATTCTCCACATAATGCTAGAACTGAACCAAAAAGCATGGATACCAAGAGGTGAAGCTTAATATAACGCCCCATTGCAACAGACTCGCCCATGGATTTGTCCTACCACTGCCATTTTGGACTGTCAGCAGACCCGCTTGCATACAAAAACACACAGACAAACTGAAGTATATTGCTATTAATTATGCTTACAATGCTACTGACCTCGGGATAGCTTGGTCACAGCTGCTTTTTCATGTTTTTGTAAAGCAAAATATAGACTAGATAGTAGAGATGGCATCTCTACATATTACATCCACTTATGAGAAGATTAACTTAATTACTCCATCAAAATCACCCCATAAGCCAATCTACCCCCCAAAAAAATAAATAAATAAATAAAAAAAAAAAAAATATATATATTTTAACTAGAAACACATTAATGGCGACGTGATATAGTCGGGAATAAAGATTTATTTACAGTTTGTACAGTAAGGGGACAGTAACAATAATAATAATAATAATAATAATAATAATATATAAGCTATTTTAATATGATATATTTGAATGCTAAAGCACTAATCGGTTCTGATATAAATGGTCCAAGAGGCCATATATAGGCCTATATACACATATATACATATATCTTCCCACGAAAACTGGCATATTAAATTGATATTAAAACACTTTAAAACGTACACCTCTGTCGGGATCCTTCAGGAAATGGTGGAAAGCCAGGTGCGGGGTGTTCCACTGATAGTTGCTGCAGTTAATTGCACTACACTGTTTTGTTTTTTTTTTTTTTTACTGTTTTTCTCCTCTTTCCTTGACATCTTGCATGTTGTCTGGACGCAACAGTCCAAGCTCAACAGTCCAAAATAGTGTTAGCGCCCATAGTGGCTGTTGGCAAAAATTCAACAGAGCTTTGCCTCTTGGTGTCCATGCTACTTGACTGAACAGGAAGTGAAGTATGAAGAACGCCAGTGACAGAAAAGACATCAACACAGATGTGAATAAACACAATCTGACATCTGATTCATCCTCACTCTGTCATGTTGGTTGGGTGTGTGACAGAATAAAATCTACTTCCTGTCAGTCGATGAGTCATCGCAGTCGACTGTCAGAATAAAGAAAATTAGCAGGTGAGTTGAAGTCGCCAACATTTCTCTCCTGTATTCAGACAAACACTTTCAAGGTTTAAACATCTTTTTCTTATTTAAAAATGAACCACAAAACCAAAAATAAAAATAATTTCAGGTCCAACCTTTTGTTTATTTTATTAAAATACGTGATGAAAATTTTCTCAATTAAATCTTTTAATATGAAAGATATGAATAAAAAATATATTCATGTCTTAACTGACTTCTGCTGCTTTGATTAAAAAGACCAAACTTTAAATTAGACCAAGATCATGTACAACATGATCAGCAACACAAACGTTGTCGTCAACACGCATTAACAACCAATAATTAATACTGTATTAACCGTCCATAACTCTTATTAAGAATCAATAACCGTCATTAACACATATCAAAATGTCCATACAAACATACTGTATCTGAACACACAAACAAAGTAATACCCCCCCCCCCCCCCCCCCCCCCCCACACACACACACACACATTTACTTACTGAGTTTATTGTAATTCTGCTCCTGAACACACGATAATACGTATTCAAACATGTGAAACATAGTCAGACATGTGAAACCTGTGGCTACACAAATAAGATGATGTTAGAAAACATGAGTCTTACTGTGTTCAGCTGCTGTTGGTTCGTTGGTTCGCTGCTTCAGACTGAAGGTGTGTGTGTGTATGTGTGTGTGTGTCCGTCAGTAACATGTCGTTCAGCCTCTTGGCGTGCTGATAACAGGCGCCACACACAGACTCACAGAGACAAACGGTCACACTGTCACTTTTCACCACAACATGGCGCCAGAGAAAATTCAAATATAAAAAGTACTCGAGTATGTATTTGCAGCTGATAGTTACTAATGTACCACAGAGTACTAATTACCTGATCAGTACTTCTCTGATATCTGCTTAAATCAGCTGACGACTGTCGTTCTGTATGCTTACAGCACAAACATGTAGATCAATCAGAAAATTCTGCACTGAAACATTGTGTGAGTCTCTGAATCTCTGAGTCTCTGAATCTCTGGAACTCTCACACACATCACACACCGATCGCAACATCAAATTTCCACCTCACATGCTTTCTTTATTTTTTTTTCTCTGCTGACCATGCGGTCATCTGCCTCTCTCGACTTTGTGTGATTGAGACAGACAGACACACACACACACACAGACACATACACAAAAGCCCTTTAAGTCAAGCTCAGACCAAAGATCAGTGACAAGATGAAACTGTTTTAGAACATCACAGAGAAAAGTGTCAGCGGTGTGAACTGGCCGGTCTGAGTTCGACTCAAGCCGGCTGATGGTGTCATCTGACACTGAGCTGGTCAAATGGCTGGTGGCTGGTTTTAAGGAACCTCACCTGTTTCAGCAGCCAATCAGCTTGTAGTCCTCTGGTCAAGTCAGTAAACTGCAAACATGGTGTTCGCTTCCTGCAGCGTCCTCTGAAATGTTCTGCAGGGCCCTGATGGATTTCAGTCAATCACCTCTGGATAACAAAAAATTCACTGCAGTCTGTCTTTGTCTTTGACAGCAGCAGTGTATCTGAAGATGGCAGAGGAAGTGAGGACGGACCTGATGATGGCGGAGGAAGGGAGGACGGACCTGATGATGGTGGAGGAAGGGAGGACGGACCTGATGATGGTGGAGGAAGGGAGGATGGACCTGATGATGGTGGAGGAAGGGAGGACGGACCTGGTGATGGCTGAGAAAGTGAGGATGGACCTGATGATGGTGGAGGAAGGCAGGACGGACATATGATGGCTGAGAAAGTAAGGACGGACCTGATGATTGTGGAGAAAGCGAGGACAGACCTGATGATGGATCTGATGATGGTGGAGGAAGTGAGGACAGGTCTGATGATGGCGGAGAAAGTGAGGACGGACCTGATGATGGCGGAGAAAGCGAGGACAGACCTGATGATGGACCTGATGATGGCGGAGGAAGTGAGGACAGACCTGATGATGGAGGAGAAAGCGAGGACAGACCTGATGATGGACCTGATGATGGTGGAGGAAGTGAGGACAGACCCTATGATGGCGGAGAAAGTGAGGACGGACCTGATGATTGCGGAGAAAGTGAGGTCGGACCTGATGATGGCGGAGGAAGTGAGGACGGACCAGATGATTGTGGAGAAGGTGAGGACGGACTTGATGATTGCGGAGAAAGCGAGGACGGACCTGATGATGGACCTGATGATGGTGGAAGAAGTGAGGACGGACCTTATGATGGCGGAGGAAGTGAGAACGGACCTGGGGATGGCGGAGAAAGTCAGGATGGACCTGGTGATGGTGGAGAAAGTGAGGACGGACCTGGTGATGGCTGAGAAAGTGAGGACGGACCACACAGGTTCCTTTGTGAAGCTTGTCAGTCACCTCGTCTTGGCTAACACTTTCCCATTGTTTCCATCATTTGTGCTAAGCTAACCCTAACCCTCCCAGAATTCATCTGGCCGGGGAATAAAACTGCTGCGTTGTTTCTGTCAGAGAGAAAGACAGACAGAGAGACAGACAGGTAGAGACAGAAAGCTGTCTGTGTGTTATCAGTGTTGTTCCAGTAGAGTGTGATGATGTTGTGTCACACTGATAGAGAAAAGTCCTTCTGCTTTTAATGCACACACTGTGTGTATGTGTGTGTGTGTGTATGTGTGTGCAACTGTAGACCGCAGAATGCTGTTGGACGCAGTCAGAGATGCCCGGCATTTCCTCCCTCTGTCAGCTCTCCATGCTAAAATAAAACATGCGTATATGTGTGTGGCTGTGTGTGTGCGTGTGTGGGGTAATCCTGCAGGAAGTGAACGACAGCAAACAGCTGACCAACTCCTGAAGTTCAGATAATTTCAGTAAATATGAACGTTAACCATCTCAGTGTCCCTAAATTATGTTAATTGGATTAATATTTTAGTCATCATGACAACGGCTGGTCTGCTGGTTTGTGCGTGTGTGTGTGTGTCACCTTATATCACCTTCATAGAATCATATCCATAACCGAGTCAAAGACAAAGACGCCATGATGTGTCAAACAGTATAAATAAAGTTTATAAAGGGTTAAATGTAAACAGATGAAGTATGACGTGTTTTTATAGTTTCAACAAGTTGACCGATATTTAATTATTGAAATCCGATAAAATAACAACAGTTTCAGACATTAATTAAATTCAGTGTCAAAGTGATTTATAAATTAATGGATGTGAACAGCAAAACTCTCCTTCGTTTAGCCCTGTCCACTGATCAACACAACCCTCCACTTATTTGCTTCGCCCATTGATAATTGAGTGATTGGTGAGTCACAGGTAAGTTACAGTCACAGCTGAGTTAGAGATGAGTCACAGGTGAGTCATAAATGAGTTACGGGTGAGTTACAGTCACAGGTGAGTTACAATCACAGGTTAGTTACTGTCACAGGTGAGTTACAATCACAGTTACAGTCACAGGTGAGTTACAGTCACAGGTCAGTCAAAGATGAGTTACAATCACAGGTGAGTCATAGATGAGTTACAGGTGAGTTACAGTCACAGGTGAGTTACAATCACAGGTTAGTTACTGTCACAGGTGAGTTACAATCACAGGTTAGTTACTGTTACAGGTGAGTTACAGTCACAGGTCAGTCAAAGGTGAGTTACAATCACAGGTTAGTTACAGTCACAGGTTAGTCACAGTCAGATGTTAATTTTAATCACAGGTGAGTTACAGTCACAGTTTAGTTACAGTCACAGGTGAGTTACAGTTACAGGTTAGCTACAGTCACATGTGAGTTACAGTCACAGGTTAGTTACAGTCAGAGGTTGTCAAGATGGCACCTGTGACTGGCACTGCCACGGCTCGTCTCCTGCTGTATAGTTTTCTAATGGTCATCTTTACAACATATGTGATCATATCAGCCCGTATTTCAAATAGATGTGTCTCTGCTTTACGGATCTATGATCGGGACTCTCTGTTTCGTATCAAAGAGTCAATGGAGGGCCTGTTTGATACACGGGGCAGGTACAAACAAGCGTTCCCTCCTCCCTTTATCATCGACCCCGACTCACCTGAGTACTTGCTGCTTTGTCGGACGCCGGGCAAAGTCCGCAGGAAATCGAGGAAAAGAGGCTCGCGTTCCGGAGTCCAGGTCAAGCGAAGACACGCTGCAGCACGCCTGGGCTCTGCCATCCTCGGCCATAGAGAACGCGCAAGGTGTCTGCGCCGGATCCCTCTCCTCAATGTGTGTGACAGCATATCCACACTGTCGTCTGCCTGGACCACAACGAAAGTCCTGGAGCCTACACAGCGCTGGAGTAGTGGTCAGTGGCTTCCATCGCCTCCACGCTCTTCCATATTTACACCGGTTCTGCCCTCACGGTCCAGCTGGAGCCCACGTGACCGCTGGACATGCCTTCGACCAATCCCGCTGCACTCCGCGGACACTGCCTCCGTGACGTCATCAACTTTGCATATCGGCCTGTTGAATGTTCGGTCTATTGCAAATAAATCCTTCTCTCTGAACAATCTTTTCACAAGAGAAAAGCTGGATTTAATGTGTCTTTCGGAGACATGGCATAGAGAGGAAGAGTTTATTCATCTTAATGAACTTTGTCCAGCTGGTTGCTCTGCTGTAGGGAAGCCCCGCCCCTTATGTCGTGGGGGGGGGGTCTGGCTGTTGTATACAGGGACAGTTGCACATGCAAAGTGACTCAGACCCAGGAATTCACTTCATTTGAGTCCCAGATGGTCAAGGTGGGTTCTTCAAATCCATTCTACTGTGTGTCAATCTACCGTCCTCCTGGTTCTGCTGCTGTGTTTTTGAAGGATTTTAGTGACTTTTTATCCTCCATAATAAAGTTGGAATCTGTTCTAATCCTTGGAGAATTTAACCTTCATGTTGATGACAGCTCACCTTGCTCCGCAAAGGAACTTTTAACTTTGACCGAAGCTTTTAATTTTCAGCAACATGTTTCTGAGCCCACACACCAAAAAGGCCACATTTTGGACTTAGTTTTTATGCTTGGCCTAGACATTTCAAATGTGTCTGTACAGGATGTCCATCTGAGTGATCATTGTATTGTTTTGTTTGATTTGCACCTCAGCCCTGAGCCTAAGCCCTTAGAAGTTAGGTCTCAGAGGCGTGTTATCTCTGCTAATACTGCAGACAGTTTTTCTGCTATGTTTGACCCTCTTTTGTTCATGGATTGCCTCGATGTGGACAATATCATTCACTGTTTTACCAACCACTGTGTTAAAATTCTGGATCAGGTGGCACCTGTTAAATCAAACTTGTCAGTACAGAAAAAAGCGTGCCCTTGGACAAATGAAGATACCCTGAGTCTGAAGAGACAATGTCGAAAGACTGAGCGTCTGTGGAAATCCACTAACCTTGAGGTGCACAGACTTTATCTCAGGGATCTTGTGTCCTCATACAATGAGATGGTGGAAAATGCCAGATCTGACTATATTCGTCAGCTGGTAACAGTAAATAAGAAAAACCCCAAAGTGTTGTTTGACACGATCAATTCTCTTGTATGTCCTGCTGCTCCAATTACCCCTGTTTTTTGTGAAGCTGACAGCAATGCATTGTTGAGATTTTTCACTGACAAAATTAAGATGATCAAGGAGAAAATCCCTCCCCTTTTGTGTGGAACCCCTGCTGTCATTGAGCCTGTCTCCAGCTTGTGGTCCTCATTTAAGCCTGTGACTCTTGCTGATATCTCGGCACTGGTGACCAAGATGAAACCCTCCTCTTGCTCATCCGACGTCCTTCCGTGTAGACTCTTTGTGAAAGCGTTTGATGTAATTGGCCCCTGGGTTACCAAAATGGTTAACCTCTCTCTTTCTACAGGTGTGTTTCCCAATTCATTTAAGCATGCCATAGTGGAGCCTTTACTTAAAAAGACAGGCTTAGACCCGACTGACCTCAGCAATTTCAGGCCTATTTCAAAGCTCCCATTCTTGTCCAAGGTCCTAGAGAAGGTGGTCTCTGAACAGCTGTCATTATTCCTGGATCAAAGTAACATCCATGAGACGTTTCAGTCTGGTTTCCGCAAACATCACTCTACAGAGACAGCCTTACTGAAAGTGTCCAGTGACATTACGATGTCTGCTGATTCGGGAAAATGCACTGTTCTAGTTCTCTTAGATCTGTCCTCAGCCTTTGACACCGTCGACCACCAGATCCTGCTGAGAAGACTGAGGGATGAAGGGTTAGGGTTAGGACTGTCAGGGTCTGTTTTACATTGGTTGTCGTCATACCTATCTGGGCGTAGCTTTAGTGTCACAGCTAACCAAATAAGGTCTGAGTCAGCAGATTTGTTGTGTGGAGTCCCTCAAGGTTCTGTTCTGGGTCCTGTATTATTTTTGTTGTATTTGATCCCCTTGGGAAAAATCATCCAGAGATTTTCTGATGTTTCGTACCACATATTTGCTGATGATATCTAGCTTTACTGCTCTTTCAAGCCAACTAAGCTCCAGAGGCTAAATTCCCTAGTTCATTGCCTGGTTGAGATAAAACAATGGCTAAGTGATAACACCTTGCAGCTAAATGTGGACAAAACAGAAACACTGGTTATTGCCCCTGATGACTCAATTCCAGGGATTAACCAGTACTTGGGTGACTTGGGCCAATCTGTTAAACCGAGCCTAAGAAACCTGGGTGTTGTATTGGACAAAGACATGTCATTAGTGCAACACTGCAAACAGCTGACCAAAAATTGTTTTTTTCAGCTGAGGAAAATCTCCAAACTCAGGAAAATGGTGTCACAAAACGATTTGGAGCTGATCATTAATGCATTTGTGTCTTCACGTTTAGACTATTGTAATAGTTTGTTTTCATGTCTGAACAAGAAGGAGCTGTCTCGCCTGCAGTTAGTGCAAAACTCTGCAGCGAGAATTCTGACCCGCTCTAATAGGAGGACTCACATATCCCCTATTCTTAAAGCTCTTCATTGGCTGCCAGTTTCCTCTAGGATCAATTTTAAGATTCTGGTTATAACTTTCAGAGCTTTGCATGGTCAGGCTCCGCCTTACATCAGTGACCTGATCCAGCCTTACACCCCAGCTCGGGCTCTGAGGGCTGTGGATCAGAATCTGCTGATGGTCCCGCGCACTCGTTTTCGGACCAGAGGAGACCGATCCTTCCAGGCTTTTGCTCCCAGGCTTTGGAACGATCTTCCGCTCTCTCTGCGTTCGATGGAGTCTGTTGACTCCTTCAAAAGGCAACTTAAGACCTATTTATTTGTTCAGGCTTTTGCTTAATTGTCTTGGGGCTGCTATGATTGTCATTGAGTTGTCTTGGCCTTTTAAATTTAAATTTGTATGTACTTCTTAACTGTGTATTGTTTTGTTGTAATTGTAAAGCGCTTTGTGACCCTCGTCTGTGAAAGGCGCTGTACAAATAAAGCTTACTTACTTACTTACTCACTTAATTATAATCACAGGTGAGTTACAGTCACAGGTGAGTTACAGTCACAGGTTAGTTATAGTTACAGGTGAGTTACAATCAGAGGTTAGTTACTATCACAGGTCAGTCACAGGTGAGTTACAATTACAGGTGAGTTACAGTCACAGGTTAGTTACAGTCAGAGGTTAATTATAATCACAGGTTAGTTACAGTCACAGGTGAGTTACAGTCACAGGTTAGTTACAGTCACAGGCGAGTTACAATCACAGCTTAGTTACAGTCACAGGTCAGTCACAGGTGAGTTACAATCACAGGTGAGTTACAGTCACAGGTTAGTTACAGTCAGAGGTTAATTATAATCACAGGTTAGTTACAGTCACAGGTTAGTTATAGTCTCAGGTGAGTTACAATCACAGGTTAGTTACAGTCACAGGTGAGTTACAATCACAGGTGAGTTACAGTCACAGGTCAGTTACAGTCACAGGTCAGTTACAGTCACAGGTCAGTTACAATCACAGGTGAGTTACAGTCACAGCTCAGTTACAATCACAGGTGAGTTACAGTCACAGGTTAGTTACAGTCAGAGGTTAATTATAATCACAGGTTAGTTACAGTCACAGGTTAGTTATAGTCTCAGGTGAGTTACAGTCAGAAGTTAATTATAATCACAGGTTAGTTACAATTACAGGTTAGTTACTGTCACAGGTGAGTTACAATCACAGGTGAGTTACACATGAGTTACAGTCAAGTGAGTTTAAATCACAGGTGAGTTACAGTCACAGGTGAGTTACAATCACAGGTTAGTTACAGGTGAGTTACAATCACAGGTTAGTTACAGTCACAGGTTAATTACAGTCAGAAGTTAATGATAATCACAGGTGAGTTACAGTCACAGGTGAGTTACACATGAGTTACAGTCAAGTGAGTTTAAATCACAGGTGAGTTACAGTCACAGGTGAGTTACAATCACAGGTTAGTTACAGGTGAGTTACAATCACAGGTTAGTTACAGTCACAGGTGAGTTACACATGAGTTACAGTCAAGTGAGTTTTAATCACAGGTTAGTTACAGTCACAGGTGAGTTACACACGAGTTACAGTCAAGTGAGTTTTAATCACCGGTTAGTTACAGTCACAGGCGAGTCACAGGTGAGTTACAATGACAGGCTAGTTACAGTCACATGTGAGTTTCAGTCACTGGTTAGGGTACAGTCCCAGGTGAATTACAGTCACAGTTGACTAATCGGTGAGTCACAGGTGAGCCATAAGTGATAAAACAGATTTTAACCTGTAGAAGAATCTAAATCAGTTCTTAAAGTTTATGATGAAAAAATGATGAACCTCAAACAAACAAACTTCATATGAGTGAAAAACGTCAGTTATGGCAACTGACCCAGAGTCAGGGCTAGCACAGTAACTGAGCCAGAGTCAGAGTCACCACAGTAACTGACCCAGAGTCAGAGTCACCACAGTAACTGACCCAGAGTCAGGGCTACCACAGTAACTGACCCAGAGTCAGAGTCACCACAGTAACTGACCCAGAGTCAGGGCTACCACAGTAACTGACCCAGAGTCAGGGCTACCACAGTAACTGACCCAGAGTCAGAGTCACCACAGAAACTGACCCAGAGTCAGGGCTACCACAGTATCTGACCCAGAGTCAGGGCTACCACAGTAACTGACCCAGAGTCAGGGCTACCACAGTAACTGACCCAGAGTCAGAGTCACCACAGTAACTGACCCAGAGTCAGGGCTACCACAGTAACTGACCCAGAGTCAGAGTCACCACAGTAACTGACCCAGAGTCACGGTTACCACAGTAACTGACCCAGAGTCAGAGTCACCACAGTAACTGACCCAGAGTCACGGTTACCACAGTAACTGACCCAGAGACAGTGTTACCACAGTAACTGACCCAGAGTCACGGTTACCACAGTAACTGACCCAGAGTCAGGGCTACCACAGTAACTGACCCAGAGTCAGAGTCACCACAGTAACTGACCCAGAGTCAGAGTCACCACAGTAACTGACGCAGAGTCAGGGCTACCACAGTAACTGACCCAGAGTCAGAGTCACCACAGTAACTGACCCAGAGTCACGGTTACCACAGTAACTGACCCAGAGTCAGAGTCACCACAGTAACTGACCCAGAGTCACGGTTACCACAGTAACTGACCCAGAGACAGTGTTACCACAGTAACTGACCCAGAGTCACGGTTAACACAGTAACTGACCCAGAGTCACGGTTACCACAGTAACTG
The DNA here is from genome assembly GCA_013133815.1 of Cromileptes altivelis. Classification (NCBI taxonomy): domain Eukaryota; kingdom Metazoa; phylum Chordata; class Actinopteri; order Perciformes; family Serranidae; genus Cromileptes; species Cromileptes altivelis. The sequence continues at coordinate 40,744,824 of CM023147.1, read as the reverse complement.
ACCCAGAGTCAGGGCTACCACAGTAACTGACCCACAGTCAGAATCACCACAGTAACTGACCCACAGTGAGGGCTACCACAGTAACTGGCCCACAGTCAGAGTCACAACAGTAACTGACCCAGAGTCACGGTTACCACAGTAACTGACCCAGAGACAGTGTTACCACAGTAACTGACCCAGAGTCACGGTTACCACAGTAACTGACCCAGAGTGAGGGTTACCACAGTAACTGACCCAGTGTCACAGTTACCACAGTAACTGACCCACAGTCAGAGTCACAACAGTAACTGACCCAGAGTCAGGGTTACCACAGTAAGTGATCCAGAGTCACAGTTTGCACAGTAACTGACTCAGAGTCAGGGTTAACACAATAACTGACCTGGGGTTAAGGTTACCATGCTAACTGACTCAATGTTAAATTAGTTTTTGGTGAACTGTTTAACAACAACTTCAACAACAAACAGCCTTGGTTACCATCGTGTGTGTGTGTCTGTGATCTCATCTGTGCTGATGTTACATTCACTGATTGAGACAAAGTCACTGACACTTCAGAAGTTTTAAACATGAAATCATATCTGTGTGTGTGTGTGTGTGTGTGTGTGTGTGTGTGTGTGTGTGAATGTGTGTGAATGTGTGTGTGTGTGTGTGTGTGTGTGTGTTTGGATCACATTGCGATTCAGATGCCAAGTAACTTGTAACTCTGAAACCCCCAAATGTGTTGCAAACATGTGTGTGTGTGTGTGTGTGTGTGTGTGTGTGTGTGTGTGTGTTCCTCATTATTTAAACCTACCTACACCCTGAATGAAACAAATGTCACGTTCTGAATTTGTGTTATGATGAAGTGAAACAAACTGAAATGTTATTTAATATCTTATTAACTGTTATTATTTTACTTTAAAAAGAAATGTCAGGCTTCAACATTCAGTGTTTTTAGCTGTTAGCTTATTAGCTTGATTCATGTAGCCAAATGTTAGAAGCTATTAGCACAAAGCTAACTCGTCTGTCATCACTGCTGACGGCTCAGATGTCTTCAGAAACCAGAGATGTGTGATAATCCATTCAGAATCATCTTACAGTACATCCTATGGTAAACTGAGGCTAACGGTGCTAATCTGGTTAGCTAAATGCTATGTTCTGTGGCAAGCTGTTAACCTTTGAGTGTGACCTTGCTGTGTTAACAGTTAGCGTGGCCGCAGACACACTGAGCTAAATTAGACTGCAGCAGTTGTTAATATGTGATCAGCCTGCTGTAACCCAACGTGTCACCTGAAGTTACCGATCCGTCGTACAACACAGAACCTGAGCCTCACCATCAGCACTCATTAAAACTATTAAAAGTCTGAGGCACAGTTAGCATGTAGCACACCCACCAATGTTAACCTCATGGCTGCTACTGTACAAACTGAACCTTTGTTTCATTCTGACCGTCTCTCAGTAACTCATACTGGTGATTACCAACTGCATGATCCCAGACTGACATCATATACGATGACAGTGTGATATAAGATATGATTTATATTTATATTAATACACATGCACAAAAATATAAATAGCCAGTCACACTATATCAATTCTCGTGCAGTAACTCATCACCTGAGAGCCGTACAGGAAGCTGTGAGTTAGAAAAAAAACACAGGGAGAGCTGAAGGAAGCTGTAAACACACCAAGCAGCTGTCGCACATAGTGCTTGGTGTGAGCTTGAGGATATGCACAGTGTCACATGCACTTCTCAAAGCTGAGTTCTGCTCATGCTAATCGATGTGAGTTTGACAATCTGAGGGAGGAAACCCCTGTTCCTGTTATGATTGGTTACTTAACCGTGATTACACCCACACGGACCTCCTGGCACTTTTATTGACAGCTGTTGCCACAAGAAGTCCAGCAAGAGTCCAGCTTTATTGACACTGATTTTATCGTCACAACATAGCTCAGTAAATAACAGAACGTTTCTGTGGTTGGAAAACATCCACTGATTTTAAATGACAGTGAAGTAAGGTCGATGTACCCACGGCTCATTTTCTGCCTGTTCTCACAAATTTCACGTACGTTTGCCTACGAAAAGCAATGTGCCCAAATTCATACAGATCCCATGTAGTTTGAAAGGCTGTAATCACGTGACCAACTCGCTGATGGCAGTTGAGAAGGAAGCAGTCCAAACGCTTGTGAGGAGGCAGGTTGGGCTCAGGTTGCCGCCTCCCCTCGAGTTGTGTGTTTGGATCTGAGTGAACTCTGAGTCATTGTAAGGTTCGTCCTCACTATGTTTCTTTTCCTAAACCTAACCTCCGTAACTTACTTCATGTTAAAGAGATAGTGCGACCAAAAATGAAAATTCAGTCATTATCTACTCACCCGTATACTGATGGAGGCTCTGGTAAAGTTTTAGAGTGCTCACATCCCTTGAGGAGATCGGCGGGGGGAGCAGCTAGCACATCTAATGGCTGACGGCGCCCCAGACTAACGTCCACGAACACAAAATTGAATCCACAAAGTATCTCCATACTGCTCATCTGTAGTGATCCAAGTGTGCTGCAGCCCTGGCATAAAAAGTTGTTTGGAAAAACATCATATGAACTCTGTTTTTAGCCTCATTGTAGTCTGTAGGTCTGACTGCGTCTCTATGCTCTGCGCTCACATGTGCGCGCTCAGGGTGATCGGTGATGCACGGTCTCTGAAGAGCAGCAGTCTCGTCAGTACTGATGTCCAGATCCTCAAATGCAGGCATCGCCAATTCCCAGTCTGAGCAGCAAAGACTTTCCTCATCCGTTGGCATTGTTACACCACCAGGTTTCTAGTGCTCGACTCTGGTATTCTGCGGCTGGCTGAGGGTTAGGCTCATGAGCTGCGGCGGCTGCTTTGTCCAGTACCCGGAGTTCCGTCCGTATTCTCGGGCTCAAACAAATACAGCTCAACAAAGAAATGCTGTTCCTCCTCAATTTCAAAGTCTTCAGATATGTTGGGTTGTCCTTTGCTAAAAGACCGTTACAGGTTCGGCCGCTTGATTAAATACACATTAAGATAATTAACAACAGACTACATGACTTACGGTCCAACAGCACCACAGAGCTTTGTCTCCAAAAACTGCTGGTACGCATACATACATTCATACAGTGATGGAATGAACACATGGATACTGAGCTGTCCCGTATGTCTGAAAATATCATAGAAGAATAAAAGCAAGAACTTTGTGGGTTCACTGTTCCATGGTATTAATGTTGCATATTTGATGAAAGGTCAATTAGAACCTGATTTGATTTGATTGACATCCTGGTGTTTGAGATCCGTAAAAAAGTGGAGTCATTTATATCATACTGAACAAACTGTCCCGTGCAAATATTGTGCTTAATATTTTCTTTTACTTAGAAGACTAATAAGACTCACACATGTCCTTCTGATGATGTTCTAAAAAAACTGATGAGTTCAAAACGTCTCAGTCCATTTAAATCAAAGTCTTATGTAAATACAGTCAATTATGTTTAATCTATTGATTCATGTTGTTAAACAGTAGCATCAATACCTAATTCAAATTAGAAACAACATCACTGAATTTAGAATTACAACATTTAAAACTCAAAATTACTTAAGAATAATGACATATAGAATCTAAAAGTAAAAAAAGTAAAATAAAACAACAGTAGACTGACGGAGGATAATGACAGGTGTAAAGATCTTTGTGTTCATGTGAGAGAAAATTCAAAATATAAGATAAGTGGTGATGTTCTCCTAAATCACTCATGAACGCCACTAGAATAAATCTGGTGTACACAAATCAACTAGCCAACAGTTTTTCAGGTCAGATGAGACAGTCTGAAAACCTGTAAGAGGGGCCTCCGCAATGCCAGAGCAAACTATTACTCAGCATTAATAGAAGACAATAAGAACAACCCCAGGTTTCTTTTCAGCACTGTAGCCAGGCTGACTGAGAGTGAAAGCTCTATTGAGCCTTGTATTCCTTTAGCCCTTAGCAGTAATGATTTTATGAGCTTTTTTAATGACAAAATTCTAACTATTAGAGGCAAAATTCATGACCTCCTGTCCTCAGATAGTACATATCTAACCTCAAACACAGCTGTAAGACCGAATATATATTTAGATTGCTTCTCCCCAATTTCTCTTCAAGAATTGACCGCAGTGATTTCTTCATGTAAATCATAAACGTGTCTTTTAGACCCCATCCCAACTAGGCTACTTAAGGAGGTCTTTCCTTTAGTTAACACTCATATATTAGATATGATCAATATATCCTTATTAACAGGCTATGTACCACAGTCTTTTAAGGTAGCTGTAATTAAACCTCTACTAAAAAAGCCCACCCTGGATCCAGAGGTGTTAGCCAACTATAGACCAATATCTAATCTTCCCTTTATGTCAAAGATCCTTGAGAAAGTAGTCGCAGACCAGCTGTGTGATTTTCTCCATGATAATAATTTATTTGAGGAATTTCAGTCAGGATTTAGAGTGCATCATAGCACTGAGACAGCACTAGTTAAAATTACAAATGACCTTCTGATTGCTTCAGACAAAGGACTTGTCTCTGTACTTGTTTTAGTAGAACTTAGTGCAGCGTTTGACACAATAGGCACTGTGCACCAGCTCCACTACTTCCTGAAAGGAAGTAGGCATGAGTATTTCCTGTCCTATACTATTGGATTAAGTGATTAATCAGGTGTGCGGCAAACTCAGCAAACACCAGATTAATCACTTAATCCATAGTAGAGGACAGGAAACAGTCATGCTTACGTATTTTCAGGAAATAGTGGAGGTGGTGCACAGAGCCTACTGACCATCAAATTCTGCTACAGAGACTGGAACACATAATTGGCCTAAAAGGTTCTGCACTGAGCTGGTTTAAATCTTATTTATCTGATCGTTTTCAATTTGTTGACGTTCGTAATGAATCATCCTTACGTACCAAAGTTTGTTTTGGAGTTCAGCAATGTTCTGTGCTTGGACAAATCCCATTTAGTCTATATATGCTTCCTTTAGGTAACATCATTAAAAATCACTCTAAAATTTCCATATTTATGCGGCTGATACTCAGTTGTATTTATTGATGAAGCCAGAAGTAAGTAATCAATTAACTAAACTTCATAACTGCCTTAAAGACATAAAAACCTGGATGAGCACTAATTTCCTGATGTTAAATTCAGACAAAACTGAAGTTATAGTTCTTGGCCCCAAACAACTCAGAGACTCTTTATCTGATGACATAGTTTCTCTAGATGGTATTGCTCTGGCCTCTAGCACTACCGTAAGAAACCTCGGAGTAACATTTGATCAAGATTGTCTTTTAATTCTCATTTAAAACAAACCTCACAGACTGCATTTTTTCATCTGCGTAATATTTTGAAAATTAGGCCTATGCTGACCCGAAAAGATGCAAAAAAATTGGTCCACGCTTTTGTTACCTCAAGGCTGGATTACTGTAACTCCCTACTATCAGGTAGCTCTAGTAAGTCCTTAAAAACTCTCCAGCTAATTCAGAATGCAGAAGCACATGTACTAACAGGAACTAAGAAACGTGATCGTATTTCTCCTGTTTTAGCTTCTCTGCACTGGCTCCCTGTAAAATCCAGAATTGAATTTAAAATGCTACTGTTAACTTATAAAGCTCTAAATGGTCAAGATCCATCATATCTTAGAGAGCTCTTAGTGCCATATTATCCCACCAGAACACTGCACTCTGAGAACACAGGGTGGTCCCTAAAGTCTCCAAAAGTAGATCAGAAGCCAGAGCCTTCAGCTATCAGGCTCCTCTCCTGTGGAATCCGAAGCCTTTGTGCTCCACTGTCTCTCAGATTAACTCATATCACAGCGGTGCCTGGACAGCGTGACGTGTGTGGTTGTGCTGCTGCCGTGGTACTGCCAGATGCCTGCTGCTGTTGCTGCTATCATTAGTCATTAGTCATACTTCTACTGTTATTATACACATATGATTATTGTCATATATGTATACTATCAGATATTAATATATACTTTCAACATATTGTACCACAATAACCAGAATTATAATTATAATATCAATTTCATAAATGTTGTTGTAAGCTACTGACATTATTGTCTGTCCTGCATCTCTCTCTCTCTCTCTCTCTCTCTCTCTCTCTCTCTCTCTCTCTCTCTCTCTCTATGTCTCTCTCAGTCTCTCTCTGTCTTTCTCTTTCTGTCTGATTGTGTCATACAGATTACTGCTAATTTATCATGTTGATCTGTGCTGTACAACATCTGTTGCACGTCTGTCCGTCCTGGAAGAGGGATCCCTCCTCAGTTGCTCTTCCTGAGGTTTCCACTGTTTTATTCCCCATTAATGGGTTTGTTTGGGGGGAGGTTTTCCTGATCAGTTGTGAGGGTCCAAAGGACAGAAGGATGTCATATGCTGTAAAGCCCTGTGAGGCAAACTGTGATTTGTGATATTGGGCTTCATAAATAAAATTGGTAGATTGACTGATTGATTGATGAGAGCTGTATGTCCAAAATAAAAGATCACATGCCTGATCAAATGGAGAAAAACTCAGACTGTGAAACATTCTGAAAGACAATTAACAAACATCATAATGCCAATTTTTTCCAGATGGTGGTTGAAGGAATGAGTCTGTATTTGCTGGGTTGAGGAGTACCCCTAACCCTGTCATTGGAGAACTTAAAACAAATTAAACTTTAACACCAAGTAGCAAAAAAAATGTCTTCAGATGTTCCTGGCAATGCAGACGCTTCCAGAAAATAGAAACACCTCCAGACGAACCAGAGACCTCCACACAATCTAAATGCCTCCAATAGTCTGTCTCTCTGGAAATCGTCCCTCCAGGCAATCCAGGCACCTCCACACGATCCAGATGCGTCCAGACGATTCACACGCCTCCAGATGATCTAAATGCCTCCAATAGTCTGTCTCTCTGGTAATTGTCTCTCCAGGCAATCCAGGAACCTCCAGATGATCCAGAAGCCTCCAGACGTTTCAGATGCCTGCAGATGATCCAGATGCCTGGACTAACTAACTTTCTGTCAGAAGTATGTATGATGTCTTTGTAATTAATGGGAGCTCCTCCTTTTGTAGATGTTGCTCAAGTGTTGTCTGTCATGTTTGGTTTAATTAGTCTCCACAGAACGTGACTTTTGAATTTTGACCCCATCAAATATTAGCAGTCATTAGAAACCAGCTGGGACACCTGAGGGGGACAGGGTCACTGAGAACATGTCTGAGGTCAGATGGCCATCTGTTAATGTAGATATGATTTCTGACATGGTGACTGTGTGTGTATGAATGAGTGAATGAATGATCAAATAAATTAATGGATGGATGGATGGATGAAAGAGTGAGTGAGTGAATGAAGTCCAGGTAAGTGTGAAATTTATTACTGGATGATTTGTCATATTTTAATCTGCTGGGACTAGAATTTAACTGGTGAATGTGAGAGTGAATAGTTCCTCTGTCTGTCTGTCTGAGTGATGAGGACTGAAGCTTCCTGTCGAGACGACAAACTGTGATCAGCTGATTTAATGACGCAGAGTTGAATCTTTGAGATGGAGAGGATCAGTTTAACAGCAGCACAGCAGGTGTACTACCCACCCACCCACCCACACACACACACACACACACACACACACAGTGCATTCAGGCACATCTTAGTAAAATCTGTGTCAGTTCAGGAAGTTATTTTCATAATTTAAAATGAAAGATCCGGATCTATCAGAGACCTGATCCATCAGAGATGTAATCCATCATAGACTGGGCCCATCAGAGACCTGGTCCATCAGAGACCTGAACCCATAAGATACCTGGATCCATAAAGACCTGATGTGAACTGTTGAAACATTAAAATTCTCGATACCGTTGTGAATGCATAACTGTTAATCTACACACAGTAACACACAGACAGACAGACAGACAGACAGACACACACACACACACACAGTCTTACCTGCTTCTGGTTTTTTATTCCAAAATAATTCCAGTAAACATCTGAGTGTCCACAGCGTCTGTCTGTCCCTCTGTCTGTCTGTCTGTACCCCTGTCTGTGTGTCTGTCTGTGTGTCTTTCAGCCATCTGTCCCTCACACTGTCTGTCTGATGTCTTCTGGCCTTGCCTTGCTTCGCCTCAGTGACTGAAATCTGAGAGGTCAGGTACTGTGTCATCTCTGTCTCTCTCACACTCTCTCTCTCTCTCTCTCTCTCTCTCACACACACACACACACACACACAAGTGAAGTTGTGTGTTTATTAGCTCCCATCAGACCTTTTTTTTAAGTTGTTCTTGATCATAAAAAAATAAATATTAAACATTTAAAACAAAAAGAAAATAGTTCAAAGTTCTGACATGAAAAAAAAAATCTGAAATTAATTAATTAATTTAAGATTATACTATGCATTAATTTGTGTATTCATTCATAAAATTAAAACTGGGACAAACTGTCAGTGCTGGGAACACACTGGACCCCCTGTCCGTGGACCCTGTGTTGTTGGACTCTCTTTCCTTAGGCCATCTGTCCTTGGACTGAGGGTTCAAGAAGACATGGACACAATAAAATGAACAGTACAGATAATAAACATGATAAAAACACAGACAGACGTTACAGTTCGTTCTTCCCTGAGAGCTGTCAGTGATTCAGCAGCAAACCAAAGTTTTTCTTCCCCACCTGAGTCTGTAGTTCACTTCCTGTTGAATGCTGGCTCCTGCTGGTCAAAGCAGAGATGTACAACAGATGGAACAGGTAGTGGATGAAAAACATAAAGCAGATGATCCAGCTCAGTTCCGGACGTGGACGAACTTTCTAGTCTGATATTTAACCTCAGAGACAATGACACTTTTACAATCTGAAGATTTCAACAGATGTTTAATTGACCTTGATAAGACTGTTTGGACATGTCCAAACTCTGAATGTACCGATCCTGACAGTCTTCAGCTCAAGTTCCAGGTTTCTCCCCATGGACAGATGTGTGGTTTTACAAAGATGCTAGGAAGTTAAAACATGTAAATGACCTCGGACGTTGTTTGGCTTTGGCTGAATAAGACAAAAGAGCTGACCAAAATGATGCTGCTCTTGATTGAGACAAAGACTGGACTGAAACATACAAGTCAACAAGATGAAACACTGACGTCCTGTTAAAGTCAAACTTCTGTTGGACACATGTTGTCCTGTGTTGTGTGTCTTTGTTTCACTCACTAAGAAGGAGACACTCAACAGGACATGTTGTAAATGACCAACTTCAATCAACTTTGAATAAAGACGAAACTGATGATAAAATAATTCACTAAAGAAGTTAGTGTAACTTCACTTCACATGTGCGTCAGGATAAGTTCTCACATTATCATTCTATCTGACTGTGTTTAGAAATTCAGACTCCAGGCATAGTGCCATCTGGTGGCGTGAAGACGTTTGTGAGATTTGAATGAAAGATGTCAAAGTAGGTAATTATAATCAAAAGTAGAAGAAATCAACTTTTACCTGAAATTACATGATTGATCAATGATTACAGGAGACGTTTGTTAGTCTGCCTCCAAATTCACATCCACAGCTGAAAGTGATGAAGTTTATCAATTCCTTTTGTTTGGGATTCGTTTTGTCTTCACTCTTGTGTCGAAACAGCTACAAGTTTACTTTTAAATTTGTAGTTTAGTTGAAATTTTTTCAATGATTGACAAAATTCACAGCTGAAATACTGAAAATGTGCTCATGAATTTTATTAAAACACTTGATTCTTCACTGGACAGAGAAAGTGTTCACAGCAGAAAGAAAAAAAAAACATGAGAATAAAGTACTGAACAAAGTCAAACCTCAAACTCAGACATAGTGCGTTGCTATTGGCTGTAACTCTACTGCATTCATTCTACTGTTGAAACACGTTGATAAACACACTCAGGTTGTTTCAACCAGCCATGATGTGCTTCACAAAAGCTGAAAGACATATAGAGCTTCTATCAGTCAGTATTTCAGATGTCTGTTTGTGTGTATTTTGTGTTTGTAGACTATGTGCTTTACCTTCATAGTTAATACATCCATTAGCATCTTCCTGTCCTGCCAGCAGCTTGTCGACGTCTCCCTCTGCCATCCTCTCCCCTGTTAATGCAACATATAACACATTTAGTCATAATATCCGAGCATGCTCAGTGTGGACAACAAACGACATGTTGAACAGCTTCATGTTATAACATATGGATTCAGAAACCCGTCAAACCCCTTAACGCTAACCCACTAAAAAAAAAGATTTACTGCCCATTTACTGTAAGTTGAAACAGTTTGTTTTAATTTGATGTGTGTATTTTTGTCGAAATCATGTCATCTATGTTGGCTAAACCTTCACAAAAAAGTTTAATTTAATAATGATCAGATTCAGTGATCATCATACCCAGAGTGACCAGGACATGTCTGAGCTCAGCACCCATCACCGTTCCATTTCCTTCTTTATCAAAAACTCGGAGACCTTCCACAAAATCCTCATACGTCCCCTGTTAACGGACACAAAGACAAACTGAGAAACAAATACTTCTGTCGATAAATTCATTCCCCTACTTACATGACATGAAAGCCTAGGTCATACTTTGTCTTTTGACTGAGCCACATGTTGCAGCATCGGCAGGAAAGTCTCAAAGTCCACCAGTTTACTCTCCATTTCTGTTCAACAAGACAACAGGACAGAAGCAACACTCATGTATGCACTAATGCTAAATTACATTTACTGAAGTTATTCATATGAATGTTCATCTGCTTCACAAGTTGCATCAATTGGAAAGCTACACAAATCTAATACACGCACACAGACAGACACCCACCCTCAGGTTTGGGTTGTCCCAGCACTCGAAGGACTTCTGCATTGGTTGGATTTTGTCCAAGAGCTCTCATCACGTCTCCACATTGAGAAAACGATATCTTCATGTGATTATCTTCAGTTCGGTCAAACAGCTGAAATGCTTCTTTAAACTCTACAAACATGATAGAGTTAATATTACAGTCAGTAAAAACATAAAGCTGCCACAGGTGCTACTCCTGGGCCCAGTATGTCAAAGTGACTGATTATCCTGGCTGGATTGGATTAAATTCTGATCTGATCTGAAAAGTGTGTATTCCAACACAGATCAAGAGGATCCTGATCCTGAGGATCAGGATTCAGTTTTGGCAATCCAATCCTCCCTTTAATCAAGATAAAGGCTGCATTTGGGTATTTCAAATACCAAATTTCAGGATTATTTGGATCACACCTTAGAGGTGGATTTGACAAAGCCTCAGCTCAAGTTCTCCTAGATGTTGTCAATCAAGATGTTCATTACACTTAATCTAAATTAGTATTTTAATTGTAAGTCATTTCAAGCATAGATAAATATTGTTTGGCTATACTTCCTGAAACTGCTGTAAAGAAGAGTAACAAATACAGATCCATTTCTCAATGTCTAGTTTCACCTAACATGGTAACTTGTTTGTACCAAAAAATCCAACATATGTTAGTGGTCAGACAAAGGCAAGGTAATGCAGTGCAAAGCAAATTTATTTATTTATTTATTTAGAGAGAGTATGTGTGTTTTACCTTCAATCTGATCGGAGCTGAACTCAATCTGAAAAAGGTGATCAGGGTTAGCAACAGAAACTGCTGATGTGAAATCAGTAATGAATGAGTGCATTTTTAATACATGAATGATTCACCAAGCTTATTTGTCTTTATAGCCTGAACCAGATATATTTGAATGTATAGTTTTTATAAGGTGTATTTCTACTTCACGTTTGTGTTTATATTTTTTTTTCCATTTGCAGATTTCTGAAAATGAAATAGAGACTTATTTATGTGATGGTACATTCAGAGTTAGGAAGAATTTAAACCCCACTAACAGTAAAGTCCAGTGGCCCTATAACATCCATGAATTCATGATCACAACTGAAAACATTTATTCATTAATTCTGCTTCATGAGAATCTCCCTGCGACTGTAACCCTCATTTTTGAAAGTCATTAATGTAGTCACACCGCTAAAAAAAATCATGTCATTATAAGACATAAAGTTCAATTATGACATAAGTTTGTTGTGTGAATTCTCATAGAGTTTAAGATTTGAAAGTCAACGTGTAAAAAAAAGAATTTTTAAAACAGCCGTGCCACATTAAGAGAAAGACAGAGATAGACAGAAAGACAGACAGACAGACAGACAAAAAGAAAGAGAGACAGACAGATAGACAAAAAGAAAGAGAGACATACAGACCGATTGACCAACCTTGATGCTGTGTGGATCAAAGTCCAGTTCTTTAGCCATTTCTGGTTCTGGCAACATTTTTGCTGCATCTTTTTTTGTTTCTGGTTTCTTGGGGGACATGGTTGAGAGATGGACAATGAGATAGGACACGATAAAAAGTAAAGAGTACAAAAGAGATAACAGAGGGTGAATGAAGTAAGACAGAGATGAAGAGAAGAGAAAACAGAGGAGAGTCTTCTGTTAGGTGGTTTAAATACCCAGTAGATGGTTAAATACTTGACATAGTAACAGAACATCATGTCTATTTATGGTCAGAGAATTAAGTCATGAAAGAGTCCTCTCCGGATCTCTGCTGCAGAGAGACAAACTTGAAATAGATCTGAAATAAATTCCACAGCCCTCGACTGAACTGACCCAGAACACATGTAGTGAGACCATCACCTTAAATAGAAAGCATATTGCCTGTTCTCTACTGAGACCACCTTAAATAGAAAACTTTAATGTGGCCGTTATAGGTACATGTGTTAATGCTCTGAGAAGAGAGGAGGCCAGGAGAGAGAAGGGGAGGACAGGATGAAAGGAGTTGAGTCTGATCGTCGAAGACGGGTTAGGGAAGGGGAAGTGAACTCATCTCCCGTAGGGTTAGGGTAGGGGACTGAAATAGGAAACCATTCATTGGTCCCTGTGGGTGTACTGTCCATTGTACGGATGGCAACTCATCCATCCCCATCTTGTTAGTTTAGGTTTGGTAGCGGTGTACATAATTAATAACGTATTCATTTTCTAGTTATGTATTATTTATCATGAAATCAAAGTTTATTTCAAGTATAATTTAGGCTTCTGTTTTTGTTGTTGTTTTGTTTCAAAATTGTATGTTTGTTTTTCATCATTCCATTTTTTTTATTTTAGTTTGGCTTCTTGTTGTTTTTAATTTCTAATTCCCTCCCTTATTTGAGTTGGTTAACCTTTGTTTTTCTCTTTTTCTTCTGTAGGTGGTGCTCGTGACATTTTGTCTACACTTGGACTCCTTCAGGCATTGCTATCCTGCAGGTAAGTATCCCTTTCTCTGGGGAGCTGTTGCTGTTTGGTTTGGGGTTTGGGTTGGGGTTCAGGGGATCCCATTTGGATTTCTGGTGCACGGGCCGATCACAGGCACGAGCTGGTCCCAACAGCATGGACATAGGAGGAGATGAGAAAGTGTCATTTTGCAATTGTTAAAAGGCAGGGAGGTTACCACAGTCAACTGAGAGAAAGCCCCACAATTAACCTGTATAGCTCAACCAGGTGATCAACAGACTGTCCCCCGGGAGAGCCAGGTTCGAAACCCACCAGGAACGGCAGCTCCAACAGGGCGACAGTGGCCACACCAAGCGCAAAACAGTTATGCACAATTTTGTATGTAACGTTGTAGCAGATAAGTAGAGAAACAGGTAGGTGTAGTGAATGGGAGAGAGTTGAAATTGGTGTTAATGAAATTCATCTTGTTGTATGTCTATTCTGTTTATTTGCCAATTGTCCCAATCGTAGTCCTGTTGTGTGTCTGTGTTTGCATGTGCATGTGTCCGTGTGTGGAAAGGCACATGCATATGGCTTATGGAAATAGATAGATATAAAAGAGAGTACATTTAGGGGGATGTGCTATAAAAGTAATTGCTATTATTAATAATAAGTCATATAAAGGGGTGTATATGAAAAGGAATGTAGCATTAGCATTAGGGGGTTCTAGGTGATTTTGTGTATAAATACAGCTGTGTATGTACATTTATAAACCCACATTGTACAGTGTGTGCCCACATGCATGTGTGGAGGCATGACCATATATGTGTATGAAAGATCGATGTATATGAGTTTTATATTGTAATGGATATTTGAGCTGGGATATAGGACAATTAAAGCAAGGAGAAGAGATTGAATTAATAAGATGTGTATCTGTGTATGTGCGTAGCTACAAGGCATAATCCACATTACATGCAGTATATATACAAAACGAAGGATTTTGTTTACACATGCATATTTGTACATATAGAAACTATGATTATGAATGAAAAAACATATAACAGACATTATGTAATGTATACAGCTGAAAAAACTGTGTTTAGAGAGGAGACCAAAAACAGCAATTTTCTTTTTGATTTTATTCAAAGACATACTTAATAAGGATGACAATATTCAGAATAAATCATTGGGGGATTCCCATTTATAGGTGTGGTGTGGCCATTGTGGTAGAGAAGAAAGAAGGGTTAGGGGTTAGGGTGAAAAGAGTTGAGTCCCATCGTCCTTGACGACGAGACTAAAGGGCACAGTCCATCATCCCCCCTCCCACAATCCCATCCCATAGTCCCGGGTGTGTTTGGGGTCAAAGGTCAAGTCCAAGTAGCAGTAGTGTAGGGTCAATTTGGGTTCAAATTAGAAGCTAGAGTCCACCTTGTTGTAGTGGGGGTTGGGGTCCGTCAGGGGTGTGTTAAGAGTCAGGTGTCACATCCAGGTTGTGGTAGTGTGGTTCGAGTGTGTGCGTGCGTGCGTGCGTGCGCGTGTGTAAGGGGGGTTAGGAGGTCTCTTCCTGGTTGTGGTGGACTGTAGGCAATTTGGGTTCAGATTAAAAAGTCAAGTACCTATCGATTGGTTTAAGGTTAAGGTCCGTCAGGGGTGTGGTTAGGGTCAGAGGTGACGTCCAGGTCGTAGCGGGTTAGGGTCAAATTAGGTTGGGGTTAGGCGTCAAGGTCCCATTGGGGTTAGGGTCAGGGCTCATGACCAGGTCAGGGTTAGAATAGAAATGTCAAGGCAGGTCGTGAACAGGTGTGTGGGTTAGGATGAGGGCTAAAGTGGCATAGTCACTCAGGACACAATAAGCCTTAATCAACCTTAATAAACAGAAAACACTAATAGTAGAGGGAGTGCAACACGGTTTGGCTGGCTCCCTTCTCGATTTGGTCCGTGGGTTCCAAAAAGTGTCCAGGAGGTGGCACCCTTTCCTCCCTGCGATGAAGGTCTGAGGCAGACCACGGTGAGGGGAAAAGCATCCTGACCGGGTCTTTGGTTGGGGTGAGGGCTGAAGGAGTACAGTCACATCCCAAATCATCATACTAAAACATATTAATAATAAAAATGAATGTGAGCA